>OY986437.1:248452760-249052760 GCA_963920525.1 Dichetophora obliterata
TAACAAAATTCAACCTATATCGAGTCAATGGCCCGTATGAATAAAAGTAGCAGATTCGACTTTACTACAATTCAAAATAAAAAACCTTCATAAGTAGTTAGTTTAAACGTAAAGCTGTCAAAATTTTCAATGTGCACAAGTATACATTTGCTTCAGTCTTCAACTGCACTGGCAAGTGCACTGAATCGCGAATACTCTTATTAAAATTTACCAGCTGCGACGAACATACATCACATTTTTGTAGTAAATGCTACTTTCGAAGTTAGTAGTCATATAATTTCGAACAAAATTTTTATTCATACCGAATCCAAGCTTTTTTGTAGCACTTTACTTTTTGGTAGTTACTACAAATTACTGTAGATGCTACTTTTTATTCATATGGGCCAATATCTCATATACAATGTATATTATACATACGCATATCAATATGAAAATTGTATAGCTAAAGGTTCAGTCTTTCGAATGGTATTGGTCTTTATGTGTTTGATTCACTTTTGAGTACTTTTAGTTACATTTAAAATTTGTCTGGGGCGCTCAGCGTCCCATGGTACAGACTGAAGGTTAAATAACACCATAAAAAGAAGTCTGAAGGGATCAAATATGGAGATCTGGGTGGACAGTCAATTCAACCATTTTTGACATCATACGTCCAGGGAATTTTTGTTGCAGAAACTTCATTGTTCGATTTTGAAGTGTGACATGGCCCATCGTCTTGGTGACTTTTGATATGAAATGTCAAAGATATTTTATGTTTACATAATGACATAAAGTATGGCGCACCTAGTATATAAAACGCAGCATGCAATTCATAACACAACGGGACCATCAGCGTCAGAAACGTACTACAATGAAGAATTATTTTTTGTCACTTGCTCAGGTTTGGTAAACAACGAATATAATTAATATCGAGTGTTGTTTGTGTTGGTTTTGTGTGTACATGTTTTGTTTTGTCATAAGCTGTAAGGCAAAATTGATAGTAGAACATTTTTTGAAACAGACACCGTTCGATCTGTGTTTGGCCGATGTTCGGACCCTATGTTTAGCCAATTTTAGAGCGAGATGGCTTTCTGATTAATTTAAGACCATGCTCGACTCTTGTAAGGCTGTACGCCCCTTATTTGACTGCTGTTCGGCCCATGATATTTTAACTCGGGTAGTGAGCCTTAAGTTATTAAATATTATTTCAGATGTTTTTCAAATCGACTGACTTTGCTTTCCAGCTTTTCATTGGTATTTATTTTTTATCCCAACCTTTAACTGTTATCATTTTCATTCTCTATTCTAAAAACTACCTTACAATGCTTACTCTTGTCACATTTTTTAATAACCAGAAATAAATAAAAGTTATAACTTCAAAAAAAATAAAAATAAAATAAAAAAAATAAAAAAATTCTAAAAAATAATCAAAAACTGCTAAATATTATGCAGCATTACGGTTAATAACAGCAAATTTAATAAATTTTTATGATTAACATAAAGACTACACAGTAAGAAAAACCAAAATCGATTTAAAAACATATGATGTATAGCATAAGCTATACAATAAAACAATTATTGAACTGTTAAAATAGCAAAAACAAAAACAAAACAAACTAAAACTTTGTTGATTTAGAAGTCTTAACAACTGAAGTGCATTTTACATTTTTAATTTTATATAAAAAAAAAATCAACAATGTTATGCGTTAAAATAAGAAAAAAAACTTACATACATATTACATTTTTAAAATGAACTTGAAATAAAACAAAATTTGGATAACTAAATAAAAAATTGTTTTCGCAGCAATATTGTACTTATAACTTGACAAAGAATTGTTTTTAATTTATTGTAAAAAATAGTACTTATTATCGAAACGCTTTTCAATTGCTAATAAGTTTTTGATTTTTACAAATTATTTCATTGTAATGCATAACAATTTTTAAAAGATTATATTAATGCTAAACACATATTTATTGAATATTTTAAAATTTACTTTAGATGCTATTATATAAAAATAACCTTATATATATAATATTATATAATAAAATATACACATACACATAAAACGTTATTATAAAATATACATACATTACTTATATATATATATAAATATTATATATAAAACATCAACTGAAAAAATAAACTCATTAATAAATAACACAAAAATATACGTGTTTTTGTTTTTCTTTTCTTCTAAAAATTTGTTATTTGTATTTGTATAACAATTGTGTCAAAAAACTTTTAGCAATTCTAACCAGTGTTGCCGGAGCAAATTTTTTTTTAACCATCGCGCAAAATAAAATAAAAATAGCCAAAATGTAAAAAAATAGCCAAAATATTAAATCATCGTATTATAAAAAAAAAAACAAAACCAACTTACATACTTGTACTAATTTGTTGCAAATAGATTTACAAACTAGTTGCAAATAGATACTTACTTTTGCATGTTGATTCTTAATTTACTTTTTCAAACAACTTTCTCAGAGTTTACTTTTCATGATCAAAGCTATCTACATTGCTTCGTAGGGTAGAAGGGGGAGGCTTCGGAGGCAGTTTTTGACATTTTTTTTTACACTATTTAGTTCGCGCAATCAAAAACACATTTCTCCCAACCGAACGCGGTTGTCATGAAAATTTGTAAGTAATGCTTGGTACATATGCGTGATTAGACGTGATTTTGTATTTTTGCAACGTGTTGATGAACACAAGCCACTGACATCAAAATTATTAGTGATGGAACTTTGTTTTTTATTGCAACTCCCTTCTAATGTGAAATTTTGTGAAACTATTACCTCTGAAAGCATTTTCCAAGCATGCTTTGAAAACGGTTGTAAATTAAACTTCAAGTAAACTTACAAGTATTATTATAAAAAGCTTACTTTTGTCATGTTTCGATACAATTTTACAGCACAACTTGTAAATTCATTATGTAGACAAGTATTTTTAAAGCATGTTTGGAAAAGGCTTCAATTATTCTATTGTAGGTAAGCTCCCAGCAAACCATATCTCGGTAGAAAAATTTTATGATAGTCTGACGATATCTTAACACGCAAATACGCGATATAGTCCCGATAGTACAGTTAACAATAGCATTTCGATATCATAACGGTATCTATATAAAAATTTCTAGATATCATCATGATAGCATAATTACGATAGCATTTCGATATCGTAACGTTATCTATGTTAAAATATACTAGATATCATTACGATATTATAATAACGATAGCATTGCGATCTGGTAGCGATATCTCTAATAAATACGTACTCAAAAGCATCACGATAGTATAAATACGATAGCACTGCCATACCGCAACGGTATATAGATTAAAAAAAAGCTAGATATAATTTCGCTGGTACCAATATTCAGATAAAATAAACGTCCCTAAGACTTACCTATCTACGTACGCTTATATTATTATGATGAGTAACCAAGAAAAAAATTTTAAAAAATTTTAATACGAAAAAATTCTAAGTGTTTTCATATAATTTTGTAAGAATCCGAGATCTCGTGTTCGTTTCGAGCTCGTTTACGAGTCTGATATCTCGTACTCAGTTTTTGATTTCTTTGTAAAAAATTTTTATTAAAAACATTTTAAAAATAAAATTATTTATTTTAAGTTCCCTGTTGTTATAACATGTTTTGAGCAAAAAAATTTTTTTTTGATATATAAAATAAAAAAAAATTATAAAAAATAACATTTTGAACGAGATCTCGTGTTTGTTTCGAGCTCGTTTACGAGTCTGATATCTCGTATTCAGTTTTTAATTTCTTTGTAAAAAATTATTTAAAAACATTTTAAAAATAAAATCATTATTTTAAATTCCCTGTTATTACATGTTTTAAGCAAAAAACTAAAAAAAAAATTTATAAAAGTAACATTTTGAACTTAAGTAAAAAAAATTTTTATAAAATATCTATATTTTAAAGCAGCAAAACAATACAATTTGTTTTGTCACTGTTGGGTTTTGAACTCACGGCCGAAGGCTAGCTTTCATTCTTAATGAAACAAATTAAGCCGACGATTAGTTAACAATTGCGATGGTAAAATGAATAAGCTGATGGACTTACACGCACGCGGCCGAGGTTCAAATCTCCGGATGGTTATTATTCGTTTCGATATCAAGGATTAATATGCTTGCGATATCGTTAATGATATATTAATTTTTATCGAGAACTGCCTTTTTCGATATTATCGATATCGTCTCGTGAAGCTTTAAACGATAGAAGTTATCACCTTTACGATATCATATCGATATCCAAACGACATTAAATTTCCATATCGCAATTAATATGTTTTCGATATAATTTACGATATGCCAATTTGTAACGAAAACGGGTCTTTTTCGATATCATAACGATATCGTCTCGTGTTTCGTTATAAATACCCAGCAAACCAAAATATATCGTTTCGATATCGAGATGATATCGCAAAGGTGATAATTTTTATCGATAAAGAAACACGAGACGGTATCGTTATGATATCGAAAAGTCCTGTTGTCGATATAAATGGACATATCGTAAACGATATCGAAACTATATTTAATGCGATATCGTCATTTGAAGGTCGTTTAGATATCAAGATGATATCATAAAGGTGATAACTTCTATCGTTATCGCTAAGGCAGTTCTCAATAGTTCTCAATAGAAATTGACATATCATTAACGATATTGAAAGCATATTAATCCTTGATATCGAAACGATACTGCAAATAATAACCTCGGCCGCGTGAGTGTAAGTACATCAGCTTATCCATTCGACCATCGCAATTAAGAATGAAAGCTAGCCTTCGGTCGTGGGTTCAAATCAAAACCGGGACAAAATTAAATTGTAAAATAAAATTTTTTTGTGTGTTTTGCTCTTTTAAAATAAAGATATTTTAAAGCAAATTTTTTTACGAAATTTTTTTTTTTTTAAATTTTTTGTTATTTTCTAGATAAAAAAATTATTTTTAAAAATTTTTTTACAAAGAAATTAAAAACTGAATACGAGATATCGGACTCGCAAACGAGCTCGAAACGAACAAGAGATCTCGGATCCATACAAAATAATATGAAAAGTCTTAGAATTTTTTCATATAAATTTCTTTATAGAAAATTACATGAAAGGACTTAGAATTTTTCATATAAGAATTATGACATTTTTTTTATTTAATTGACGTATTTTTAGCAGCAAACAACAAGAAAATAGTTTTTATTAAAATAAATTATTTTCATATAAAAAAGTTAGACTCGTAAACAAGCTCGAAACAAACACGAGATCTCAGATCCATACGAAATTATATGAAAACACTTGGAATTTTTCTATATAAAAATTTTGAAAATTTTTTTCTTGGTTATTCATCATAAAATACAAGCGTACGTAAATAGGTAAGTTCTGGTGGCGTTTATTTTATCTAAATATTGGTACCAGCGAAATGATATCAAGCATTTTTTAATCTAGATATTGTTGCGATATCGCAGTGCTATTGTATTTGTTATAAATTGTAGTTATTTTATTTGAAAACATAAGTTAAACATACAAGTTTTTCAGTCCTGAAATATTTTTAGATTAAAGAAAAATGTTTTTCTTTTTGAAATTAGAAAAACAGAACATATTTTTTTAAATATACAAAATATTGCAAGTAGGAACAAGTACATAATATATAAAGTATTATATATAGTTTTCAACACCCCCTCTCAATTAGACAATTTTAATAAATTTCTTATTGTTTCAAACCTAGATATATCTAACGATTTTGTAAATATATCAGCTACTTGTTCCTTTGTTGGCACATATTCAATATTGAGATTTCCTTTCATAATATGGTCTCGAAGAAAATGGTGTTTAATATCAATGTGCTTTGATCTCTTGCATTCAATATTCTTTGCCATAGCTATGCATCCTGCATTATCTTCATAAATTAGAACCGGATCTTTTTCTGAAAAAATGTTAATGTCTTGAAGTATACCTTGAATCCATATACCTTCAGATGTTGCATGACTCAAAGCAACATACTCTGCTTCGCTTGAAGATGTAGCTACTGTTGTCTGTTTCTTACTAGACCAAGATATTGGACATCCATATACATAAAACACATATCCACTTGTAGATTTTCGGTCTTCTAAGTTGGAAGCCCAATCAGCGTCTGCATATCCAACTAATGCCTCATTATTTTGACGACAGTAAACTAGTTTTAGAGTTTTAGTTCCCTTTAAATATCGTAAAATTCTTTTTAAAGCTGACCAGTGAAGTTCTCCAGGATTTTGTTGGAATCGTCCCATATATCCGACAGAAAAACAAATATCAGGGCGTACACACAACATTACATACATTAGACTCCCTAATAATTCACGATATGGATTCTTTGTTGCTTCCTGTATTTCATGTGGTAATTGAAGTCCTTTTTCCATAGGTGTCCGTATTTCATTACAGTCAAACATTCTAAACTTTTCTAATAATTTATTAATATTGGACTCCTGAGAAAATTGCATTATTCCTTTCTGTCGGTCATATTCAATTTTTATTCCAAGATAATGTTTTAAATAGCCGCAGTCTGACATCTCAAAAGTTGCTGATAGTTTTTTCTTTAAATCATCGATTTCCAACTCGTTATTCCCTGCTATCAGCAAATCATCCACATAGAGCAGCAAGATTATTATACTTTCTTTTGAAATTTTTGTATATAAACAATAGTCGTGATTTGACCGTTTGAAACCCATTGCTACAATATGTAAATTAAATTTTTCGTTCCAACATCGTGGACTCTGCTTTAATCCATAAAGTGACTTTATAAGCTTTAAAACTTTTCCTGGTTCACAATGCATTCCCTCTGGGACATCCATATAGATATTTTCTTTTAATTCACCATGAAGGAAAGCAGTTTTGACATCTAACTGGTAAAGAAAGAATCCCTTTGCTACACCGATAGCTAAAATTATTCGAATAGTGGTAAGTTTTGCAACCGGCGAATAAGTGTCTTCATAATCCACACCAAATTTTTGTAAAAAACCTTAAGCGACCAGTCTTGTCTTATACCTGATTGGATGACCATCTGAATCCCTTTTAATATTAAAAACCCATCTTGATTTTAGAGGTTTTACTTCTACTGGTTTCTTAACGATAATCCATACATTGTTTTTCTCCATAGAATTTAGCTCATCTTGAACAGCACTAAGCCACTGAGTGTGGTGTTCGGAGTTTTCAATATTTGAAAACGAATTCGGAATTTTTGGCGAATCGCACATAGAAATAGCCTCAAACATTGAATAATAATAATCTGAGAACTTACTTGTTGTCTTGCGTTCTCGTTGACTTTGTCTAGGAACTGATGAAGAAACTTGGTGTTCGGAATTTTTATTGACGTCATCAGAAATTGTACGTTGTTCATTCAACACATCTTGATTGTCACCGACTTGATTTTCAATGCCTTCGTTTAAAACGTCATGATCTTTCTCCTTCTCCCCCTCTTGATCGTTTCTCTCTACAATTAAGATGTCAGGAAATTTTTCTTCGTTTTCTTTATATGGATAACAGTTTTCGTTGAACTTGACATCACGTGCCAATACTATTTTAAGATTGTTTTTATCCCATAAGCGATATCCATTTGGACAATAACCAACCATAATGTAAGACTTGCTCTTCGCATCAAGTTTTTTTCTCTTCTGATTAGGCATCCAAGCATATGCCTGGCATCCAAAAACGCGTACCTTGCTTAAATCGGGTTTTTGTCCGAACCACATCTCTGCTGGAGTTTTATTATTTTGCAATGGCTTGGTTGGACTTCGGTTAATTAAGTAAACGCTTGTGTAAACTGCCTCTCCCCACAAAAACTTTGGATTTCCTGCATCCAATAAGAGGGCTCGAACTTTTGCAACCAAAGTTCGGTTAAACCTTTCAGCGACTCCGTTTTGTTGAGGGGAGTATGCCATCGTCACCAAGATTTGAATACCTTTTCGCTTGCAGAACTGAATCATTTCATTTGATTTGTACGCACGGTCTTGATCTACGGTAAGCATCGATATTTTTGTTTCAAACTTAGCTGTTACAACTGTTTCAAACTCTTCAAATTTATTGAATACTTCTGACTTCTTCTTTAACAGATAAACCATTGTAAAATGCGTGAAGTCATCGATGAATAAAATAAAGTATCGAGATCCATCCCAAGAAATAGGACTAATGGGTCCACAAACATCAGAATGGATGTGTTCCAGTGGTCTTACAGCTCTGATTCGTGTTCCAGAAAACGATTCACGGCACTGATTGCTTTTAATACATATATCACAAAAATCTATTTGACATACCTTTGATAATCCAGTTGCCATATCATCGTTCACCAGCTTTTTGTATCCTTGTTGACTGATGTGAACCATTCTCTTATGCCATAACATACCCTCTTCAGCTTTGCTCAGATTACATATTGATTGGTTGACCTTTAATTTTATTTCGAAAAGATTTCCGCACCGACTTGCTGTTGCAATAACTTGTTTATCTTTTTTAATTATAGCGTGAGTTTTCTTGAATTTAACATCAATACCAGCTTCTACCATCTTGCTGACAGATAAAAGATTCTCTCGAAACTCTGAACTATACAGTACATTCTTTAAATTTATTTGAACACCTGTGTTACTTAATCCTATGATTTCACCAACTTTTGAAACCACAATTCGTTCGTCAGCTTTTGCTACGTTGATGTAACGTGGTATTGCTAGGTGTTGGATCTTGTGAAATAATTGTTCATTATTAACAAAGTGGTCAGTTGCTCCGGAATCCAATGCAAAAACAACATTTTCAGTTGACAATGATTCTGATTTATTACTCGAGTCTGCCATGAAACTTATTCCATATCTTGATCCTGCAGCATATTTTGCGTTTTGATCTATAGTTGAAATATTTTTAACTCGACAATCCTTCTTCATGTGTCCATATTTTCCACATTTGTGACATTTTCCATTGAATCTTCCAGTTTGTTTCTTCTTAGTTGAAAAAGCACTAACCTTCTGTACATCATCATCTTTAAAACGGTTCTTCTTTAGTTCTTCTGCTAGCAAACGGGGTTTTATATGTGCCAATGTCAGTTCATCCTCCTGCAGATTTTCTAGCGCTGCTACAATGGCATCATATGATTCTGGGAGTGTTAAAAAGAGCTGTGAAACTAAGTCAGCTTCTTCGGGTCTTGCTCCAGCAGTCTTAAGTTGCCTTACCAGCGAATCAAATTTGAGAAAATGAGCGCTAAGATCCTCACTATCTCTGAAACGCAAATTTGCGAGTTCTTTTCGAACGATGGTTTGATTTTGAGGTGACTTCCTGGCAAATGATGCATTGAGAGCATCCCACATACCTTTTGCTGTTGACTGATCACGAATGTATTCCAAATAGTCATCGTGCACAAAACTTGTAATGATGTCCTGTGCTTTGGCATCCTTCATTTTTAATTCTGCAGCTGCTGCTGTTCCCGACCTTGAAGATGCTTCGTTGCTTTGTACTGCTGCTGTATCTGGAGCTGACTGCTTTACAGCGTCCAAACAGTCCGCAGAAGACAAATGCTTTTCTACGCGAAACTTCCAATTTTCAAAATTTTCAAAAAGAAAAATGTTTTTCTTTTTGAAATTAGAAAAACAGAACATATTTTTTTAAATATACAAAACATTGCAAGTAGGAACAAGTACATAATATATAAAGTATTATATATAGTTTTCAACAGTATTTATACTATCGTGATGATATCGAGTACGTATTTATTACAGATATCGTTACTATGTCGCAATGCTATCGTTATTATAATATCTTAATATCTAGTATTTTTTTAATATAGATAACGTAACGATATCGAAATGCTATCGTAATTATACTATCATGATGTCTAGAAATTTGTTATATAGATACCGTTATGATATCGAAATGCTATGGTTAACTGTACCTATTCGCGTATGAGCGATATCGCGTATTTGTGTGTTAAGATATCGTAACGATATCGTTAGACTATCATGCAATTTTTCTATCGAGATATGGTTTGCTGGGTACAAACATCACCTTTACGATATCGTTTGGTTTGCTGGGCTTACTCCAAACACTATTACAGAATGGCTGATTGGATAGTTGGTGGTCTGCTCGGTACTCGCACGCATGCACACACACCAATCTACCAAATCAAACCACCCGCAAGCCGCGTAAAGGAACTTTGTTCCAAAAAATGTTGGGAGGCAACACATAAATTTCTAATCAAAACATTACCGAAATAAAAGACATGAAAGGGTTGTGAATTGTCTTTTGAAAGACTTTTAAATTGACCTAAAAGGGTTGTAAAAAACTCAAATTAATTGTTTAATTTTTAAAATTTATGTAGTATGTTTTTTCATTTTGAAATAAAAGTGCTCACCATAGATAACTATAAAAAGCTTGAAAACACTGCTTGAAAAAACTCACACAACGATGGTGAGCCTCTTAAAAACTGGTCAACGAGCTCAGAAGTTCATCGGATTAAAAAATCATAGCTAACATGGAAATATTCCCGCATGTATTTTTTTAGATGTATGCCAAGACTCTGTACCGCACTTTTTTTGTTAAATCCGTTTTGAAAAGCTCCTCAAAGTTAATTTCCAAAATCACCAACTTGTAAATGTTGATGGTACATAAAGCGTGGGGAGGTTTCACTTAAGCCATCTTATCCTTTTGAAATAGCGGTGGAGTTAATTTTTTTTATTGTAATATTGAAAATTATCACAATATATGTACTATATCGCGTCATTTTGTAAAAATAACTATGTCATTTGGCATACCAGTTTTACTCTCAGCCCTACTGTCACTTTGGGCACTTTTTTCTTATGCTTGTTTATCTTTTTTTTTGTTGTCTTTTAATTTGTGTAATATTTAATAGGTTCGGTATCAGTTTATTATATCAACAGTTAAACAGTTTTTGTTTTTTCTTAATTTTGTTCATCGATCTTCTACAAATTATATCTAAATTCTTTAAAAATTAAAAAATTTTAAAAGAACACTTTCAAAAACCATGACAAAATTAAACACCATCCCGTGTTTCTTTCTCTAATTGCAAGAATTTATTTTCTTTTTAACATGCTCTAACAATTGCAAAATATTAATATTTGTTTTTATGTAAAATTATATTTTTGAGATTCAAGTGTACTTTACTTTTAATGTATAAATAAAAAGGAAAATTACATACATAGTTATTAATTAATGTGTAGTAGTTAATTTGTTCGAATGCCTTTGTGGTGAGTATGCAATTATATATATATATATTTCTCTTTACAATTCTCTTTACAAAAAAAAGGCACAAAACAATTTATGCAGCGCTCTTTAAAATTCATAGTTGTTTTTTCAAGGCACAAAACAATTCATGCAGCGCTGTGAGCGACATAAGAAGCACTTTTTATGAGATTACGGACGATTAATGATTAACAGATTACTTTTAAAATATATATTCGAACTACTCTAAACTGATGTGCGTTTCCAGTACTTGAAAAAGTCTCAGATACACACACTGCGCGTGTGCACTTAGACGGATACGTAGACTTCGAATTCTTTGTAGGCCAACTCCTCGCCTCCGTATGGGATGTAGCAGCAGCCGTGCGTAGGTTGAACTTTGCCAACAGTGATGGTGCCGTCGTGGGTGGCGCGGCCGATAAAAAGAGGTTCGCCTTCAGCGGTCTCACCGCCGGGAACAGCATTTGGTGGAATGTTGCCATCATTAACTGGAATCCATTGACCGCCACCGGCACACAAGACTTCGTATTCGCTGTGTCCGTGCTCACCGCCACCATAGGCAATGTAGCAAACGCCATGTGAAGGATGCAGTTTGCCGGGAATGAGATCGCCCTCGTGGCGTGCACGTGCAATGTACAACTGCTCGGAACCATCGAAACCGCCCTCCATTGAGCTTGGTGGTACCTCACCGCCAGCGGCAGGCACCCAGCAACCAGGTCCGCGACCACTAGGAGGTGCGGAGAAACCCATAGCCATAGACGAAGAAAGCAGTTGGGGCTCTACAAGAGTAATAAGTATTAATAAAAATATTTCAATCCTTAAAGTCCTCCTCTCCTTTCGAAAGTCATTCCTTTCGCACTCACCGTCAAGCAACCAAGTGCCGTTGGCACCCCAGCCAGTGCAGATACCGACAAAGTTGACGGGGAATAAGTCATGGGCGTCGTACGACATAAATGCAGCAGCCTCACCTTCACGACCAACTGTGATTACGTTATCGTACCAACGAATCCAGAAGCCACGGAATTCACCGGCATTCAGAATGCCAGGTGTGGGCACTTCGACAACATCGGGCTTTTGACGATTCTTTCTGATCACCGACTTGGTGTTATCCCAGCCGCCAATGAATATCTCATAGATAGGCTCAGCCTCTTGGGGTGCAGCTGTGAGAGCCAAGTGAGCGTCATGGCCAGCGCGTATCTTAAATGTGAACACACCACCGGAAGCTTGATGGAATTGATATTCCAACTTGTCTGGTGTGTTAATTTCTGTAAAGTAAACAAAAACAAAATTCAATTAATATAGATTAGCAATAGCTTTAAAAACATTCTATTTGGAGCAAACTAATGAAAGATTGAGCAATTCTGATTCATTGATATAGAAAGTTGTGGCTTTCTAATTTACAAGCTGTTCATAATTAGAACCATGAGTAAGCACAGGCTCGACTGATCTTCATAGTTGAAGAGTCTTATTCCAATTCACACTTTAAAAATTCGATACATGCGTTTCAATGTGGAGTTTGTGATGCAATAGGTATGTTTCCGTACTCGATTAAACAGTAACTGAAGTTGCTTGAAAGCGTTATTTTACAAAATTTTTAATGTCGAGAGAGAAGAATAGCATGCAAAATGTCACTCTCTAGTCTATTACAATTACTTGAATCGAGTACGGAAACGGACCTAACATGTTGTTGTCTTTAAGAAAACTGCTCCGGAAATATGTCATAAAATTAACTGTATTTTGATTTCAGTAATTCCACAATTAAAAAATGAGATCAGTCCCAATGTAATAAATCCCAAAAAATTAAATAACTCCAAAAAAATTTAAATAAATCAAAAGTGATACTCTCAGTATAACTCCGAAAAATTGGAGGCCCCCTAAGTAAAAAATGTTGTTCATCATATTTTTAAGGTCTGTTCAAGTACTTTTTGGACAAAAATGGTAAAAATGTCAATAGCGTGAGAGTAAAAAAAAAATCACTTTAAAAAAATAGATAAAAACTCAAAAAAGTACGGGAATGCTTTTCGGACTTTAATTGAGTAAACTGTCGAAAAAATAGTTTGTCAAAGTTAAGAAAAAATGCCACCTTCATATGTATTACAATAGGTCTGTTCACGCAAGTTTGTGAAAAATTTCGAAAACTTTCAAATTTTTATCATACAATTTTTGAAAGTTTTCACAAACTTGCGTGTACGAGAACAGACCTAATATTGAAATTGATTCTAAAATTAACATTCACATCTAATTTTTACGCAATTTACCATGTTTCTGGTTTCCATTCCAATAGTTTTTTTTTATTTCAAATAACTTTTTATACTTTGCAATTTCTTTCAAGTAGTTTGACACTTGTACCATTTTTACCAGAAGAAATTTCTCGGACTAAAACTTTCAACTTTTGACAGGGGGGGGGGGGGAATTTTTTGCTCTCTCAATTGCGCTCTCTTTTTCCAATTTTTCGAGTGCGGGCACGCTTCTCGAAAAAACTGATACATTGGACTAAAACTTTAGAGTACGGGAACAGACCTGTAATTAGTTCAACTTTTTTTTTAATGTAAGCACATTTCTCTCGAAATAACGTTTTTCGACCACCTTGACGTGATTACGAAAAAACTATTCAACCGATCGGGCAAAAATTTTTACTTTTTATTGTACACTAGATGATCTGGGCCTTGGGTTTTATAAAAATTGACTGGTGACAATTCTACAAACTCTTCGCAGTTGACTGATAATTTGTCGCTTTATAAAACTTTGATATGTTAATCATTTGCCAGCTATTTACAATAATATTCATGTCATAGCTAAACAGACAAATTTGTAATATAATAGGTCTGTTCCCGTACTCGATTCAAGTAACTTGAAGTTGCTTGAAAGCGTTTCTTTACACATTTTTCAAGCTCGAGAGAGAATAAGAACAAGCTAAATGTCACTCTCTATTCTATTACAATTACCCAAAACTAGCTGGAAACTTACTTGAAAAATTTCTTCGAGCACGAATCTTCTTCTTCCAATTGCTCCAACTTACTGTCAATCAGCTGTCAACTGTTCTGCTCGAAACTTGCTTGAAGTCGTTTCCGTACTTTTTTGCATATTCTCACATTTTTACAGATAATTAAATTCCTTCACAGATTGAACTTTACTCGAACTTTACTTGAAGTTAGTACGGGAAAAGACCTAATATTTACAAATATATGTCAATGTTACTGCAACCCTGTGTTGAGCTTGCATTTCAACAACTTTCCATTTTTTGTTTATGAAATGGCAAACGCAAAGATTTCTATTCTGATTTATTTTAAGAAAGTAAGGCAATTTTATTTTCAAAGCTTAGTGATGTGATAACTCTTCAGAAAAAAGTAAAGAAATGAAAGGAGTTGGCAGAGAAGTCCCATGCTCTTGGAGTTATGAAAATTAACAAGGATTGGAAGTATCTACGAGATACAATGTGGCAAAATTGGAGGGAACGCACATTTGTAAGTGCCATCCAATTAATTGCTTGCATACAAGTATTGATGTTGGTAATCTATTTGTTTAGGAAGAATTTGACAGCTGTAAAAGGTCTGGCGTACATGATTATTAAGTTTGTGTTTATTTGGTACAAACCTTTTTTAACTATTCAATATTCAAACAAACATCAGCTTATAAGCTCAATACATATTTTAAGTTAAATGCGCAGTACTTAACACTAGCTATTAAATTTATATTAATTGCCAAGAAGTTATAAAATGCTCTAAAATGTTGGTATTCATTTACAGCGCTAATTATTATTTGCTTCTTTAAAGACATTGTGCCAAATTCGGTACGTGGTTTAAAAAGCATGTCTATTTGCACCTCAAGCAAATATTTCGCATATATTTTCCATATCTAATTATTATTATATTACTTTGCTAACAACAAAGCACAAAAAACGAACCAACACAACACAACAGGTTGTTGCCGTTCGTTAGTCAAAAACAACAAAACTATTGGTAACCGCAATAGACGTTATACAGCTTGTCTGGTTTCAAATATTTCACATACTATACAATATTTGCTGACGGTTTGAAATTGTACAAAACAGTAAATTTATTGGAATTTTATGAGAATATCGCCAAAGCATTCCGCGGCGCTGTGGTTAGAATAAAAAAAAAATTTAATAGAGATGACATCATTTTCGGAATTAAAATATTCTATCGGTATAAAAAGTAAATAGGTGATGCGATTATTTTTTATTTATTTTTTTATACTGCTGTTCAATGCGAAAGCTAATTTGAGTACAACTAAAATTAATCTAATGACGTTATTACCATTGTAAAGCAGACACAAAGGTATTGATGACGTTTATAGTGTGAATTATAATGTGATGAATAACAGTTGCATACGAGTTAAGAGTAAGGTCACAGGAACAAATAAATTAATCAAATACTCATGATTCAGAAATACATATTTAAATAGAAATAAGCAACGTATGTATAAATAAATCATATTAATATTGAAAGACTAGTCATCAATTTACTTAAATTTTATGACAGATAAGATTATCAAGTTGACAGCTAGACAGACGAACAGGCGGTCAAATAGAAGGACGGGCAACTTATGGAAGGCACTAACAGCATCTTGTTATCAGGAAGCTTGCTAATAAAAAAATGCATTTTTTTAGTTTACATTATTTTTATGACCATGACTCAATATTTCTATCTGCTAGGATTCGATTAAAATTAGACCTTGGAAAATTTTGTGCAAAATATGCGACTTTAAACCTCTTGAGAGTAAAATCAAGTAATTTTTAAAATGTTATATTATGCTATATTTATTTATTAATAAAATTTCTGCGAATGATATTGGTAAACAAAATATTCGTACATTCTACAAATATTCGTACAATATACAAAGTATTTTTACTGTTATATTTTTACGAATTCATTCGTAAAATTTTTCTAATACCTGATGTAGTATCTACGAATATATTTGTTTTATATACTAATGATATTCGTAAACAAAAATAAATCAATTTGTATTAGTGCATTGTACGAATGATTGTGTAGATATAAATACTAATATTCGTAAATTTGTCGTACGAATAAATTTGTAATTTCTTTCATTACATTCCTTTTAGTTACTAATGCTTTTGTACTATTTATGAATGAAAAATAATATTAGTAGAAACAATTCATTCGTAGGCTGACCGTACGAATTATTAGTAGAATGTACACTGAGGGAAATATGTGTTAAAATTAAATGAAATTGTGTTCATATTAAACGAATTTGTTTTTGAAATAGAGCTTGAAACAATTTCATTTAAGTAAAACACAAATTTTTTAAAGTTTAATTTAAAACAAAAGTTTTTGTTTTCAAAACAATGTTTTTAAATATACTTCCATTGTAAAAATTTTAAGTTTAAACACATTAAACGAAAAATTTAATGCAAAAACTTTAATATTTGAAACAAATATTTTAAAACATAATTAAAAAATATTGTTATTAAATTTAAAACAAATAAATTAAAACCGGCATTTTTTCGATGCCATTTTTTTAACTTTTTCGAGTTTTTGAAGTCAGATTCGTGATCAGCGACCCCTGGGACCCCCCGAATAAGAAATTCTTTTACTTAATTGATTGATGAAGTTTGAGTTTCATTGCGGCTTGAAATATTTTCAGTATCAAAATAATTAATAAGTTCGTATCTCATCTTATGTTCAATATTTGTAAGACTAATTCAAAAATATTTTCAAACATTCAAATGTAAAATCGGGGTCTCAGTTATCTGGCAATAATTTTCAATAGTTCTACTGTACATAATTTTTTTAATTCAATCTCTGATAGCGACGTTTTTGTTGTTATTAGAAGGAAATAATAAGATAAAATTATACAAAAAACGGAAATGAGCTTAAAGTTGAAAATTAAACACGCTTGTTTTAAATTTTGTTTTGTAGAAACGCAAATGAGTTAAATTTTTATTTTAAAATTTTTTGTTTAAGTTTAAAGTATGCTTTTTTTCTCAGTGTACGAATTATTAGTAGAGTTTAAAAAATTGAAAACCGAAATCATTTAGACTTGTTTGTAGAACATCTACAGAATATAAATAACTGTATGATTGTCAAGTGACTGTAGCCTACTGGTAGAGTGCGTGGCCCGTAAACTAAAGAGCCGAGGTTCAAGCCCCAGCTCAGACAGAATTTTTTTTTTGGCTGGTTTTTACGAATAAAATATTCGTAATATGTACTAATATATGTCGCATCTACGAATCTTATTCGTGGCTGAAAACTACGAATAATATTCGTAGAATGGACGCAGTTATTAGTAATATTTACACACAAATATTTTTTAGTGTAGATTTTTATTAATCCATTATGGCTTGAAAGCATAATATGTCGGGGGCCTATATTCATTTTCCTCTATCTGCAAAATAACAAGTTTTCAGGAGAGTGAAAAAACCGTTTCATATTCTTATTTAACAATTTGTGAAAAAACGATCTTCTACAATGTTGTTCATAAGCTTCCACGGACCAATGTGCATAAAATTTTTTAAAATTTTCCGCTAATCATGATATATGCACCCACTTTTTCGAAATCATGCCAATTCCGGAGTTGTACACATTTTGATAGTGAAACTTTCTATATATAGGTGCTCCAAGAGGCGGTCACTATACATAAATGTTGCCACACCCACTATTACCGCCCATAAATCAATAAAACTTCTATATATCGGACAGTTTTGATAGTATAATACTAAAATTTGTTACGAAAATTTAGTTCATGTCTGAACAGAATTTTATGAAAATTTAGAAAGTAATTAAACACATACCAAGGAGGACTTTTGCATTGGAAAAGGGGGCGTGTCCCCTGCAATACAGCTAAAATTTTCGATATCGAATAACTTTGGAGTTATAGGCCGCATATCCTAGGAATTCGGTATTCGACTACAATTTACACGTGCCGTTTCACTAATAATATTTTATGAGCGTTGGAAAATGGGTCGTGGCATCTCCCATACAACCCAAATTTTCGATATCAGAGGCTCGGAATTCAGTATTCGATCACGATTAGGGCTTTCAATTTGGGATTTGGGATCCCGGGACTCGGAATCAATATCTAGTCCCGAAATAACGGGATTTTTATTCACAAGAAAATATAAAAAATTTTCAGCAGCTATAAATGGAACTGCAATGTAAACGACGGTTTTTCTGTAACCCATTCAATGGATTTTCCAACTATATATTGGACACGTCAGAAAGTAATATTTATTTTTATTTTGCAACGCTTTTTTTAAATCAAATCGTTTGGTTAAAAAAAGATGAACCAACTATTAAAAATTCTATTAAAAAAAGATGAACCAACATGATACAAATTAATTTAGAGAGATATTTTACATTAAAATCAGTTGGATTTTCGATTGTGTGCCGAAGACAGGCAAAACAAATTTTTTCTGGCCTATTTTATAAGAAAAAAAATCAGTGGGACAAAAATACAATTTATGTTTTTTTATCTTTTTATGGCTTTAATGATAATAATATTAAGAGGTTTTTAAAGACAAAAATCCAAAGGGTTGAAATTAATAAAATAAAAGGAATTAAAAAAAATTTGTGCCGAACAAGAGCAAAACAATTATTTCTTTTTGCAAGTTTGCAAAACGTAAAGCGCAGGTAAAAATCAAAGGTATGTTTTTTCATCCTTTTAGGACCTAACTGATAGGGATATTACATTAAAAAATTATTTTGTTCACAGTTTAGTCTAGCCATTGAAAGGGTTAATATCGAAATTACCCTTTTCTTTTTTTATCACTCTATACACGTTGAAAGTCAATTTTTTAGTTTGTTTTACTTGTGATCTTAAAAGACTCTGGTTACTAGGCTGTCATCGAATCGAATGAATCGAACTTTCATTGAATTTTTTAATTAGCAAGTTTTTTTTGCTATACATTAGTTTTTTTACCATTTTTTTATGCATTTTTTATTCACATCATACTTTTCACTAACAGCTAACTAATTTATTTGAGTATGAAGTTTTATTTTCTTTTCAAATTTTTTTAAAGATAAATTAATGTTGTTTGTTTTGCTCTGATAATTGACGTTTATATTTTTATGTTTATAATAAAGTGAAGTATTGTTTGATATTTGTAAATATTTTTTATTTTCATTCTGAAATAAATGCTTAGCTTTTCTGAAATTTAAAAAATTATAATGTTTTTTTTTTAAAAAAACTTATTATTTATATTTTGTATTTGTATTTATTCATAAGACATAAGTACAAATAAGAAATAAGTTATTTTACAGTACAACAAGTAAAAATATCTATAGATATTAGAGATAGATTATAGATTATTATAAGATTAGAGATAAATTATATCATTTAAATACTTAAAAATTTAGCAAATATCCTTAATTATTGACCGTTATGATTTTTATTAAAAAAGTCATCATACCATAATCGTTATTTTCTAATTTAATTTTTTTTTTTGATCTGATTTAATCAGGGATGTATACTTTTCAATGATAAAATTAAAAATTAGTATTAAAATTCCCCTGAAAATAAAAAAGGGAATTTCAGAATTCGACTTTATCTTCCCATTTTTGTTGAACTTTTTTCCTTAGATTCTTAGTACATTACAGCTATCTCGTAACCCTTGTCTGCGTTAGATTTCATCTTGGTATTATCTTTTAAACTTTTGAGTGTTTTGAATATTTTAAGTATAAATAACGATTGCGTTTGGATATCTTTTTTTTTAAAATAAAGAAATAAAAAAATAAAATGCAATACTTCTTGCCAAAACGTAGAAATTAAGAGAAAGAGTTATTAACAGTCCTAGCTTTTAACACAGGTTAAAGCCATATATTCAGATTTTGGCATTTCGGGATCCCGAAAAATCGCGGGACCCCAGTATCACGAATTTCATATCCCGAAATCCCGTAATTTGCAAAAACCCTTCGGGATTGAAAAGCCTTATCACGATTTACGCATTCCGTTTCACTGCTTATATTTTATAGACGTTAGACAAGGGGGCGTGACACCTTCCATTAAACCCAAATTTGTGATATCGAATAGTTTTGGAGTTATAGTATAGGTCGCACAGCCTTTGAATTCAGTATTTCATAATAATTTAAACATGCCGTTTGATATTTTATCATGGATATTTCGCAACAGGGGCGTGGCAGCAACGCGCCGGGTTTCAGCTAGTGCGAACTACTATTCGTCTTAATATTCTAATATTTGTGGTCATAATGCATCTAGAATTCAGATTCTGGCCTTGCGGAGAGGTTCTGAAATATTTTAGGAAAAAATTCTAATATGGATAACTTTTTAAAGTTTTTAAAGACTGATATTATTTGTTGGTAATTTTTTCAACCTAGAATTCATGTAGTTTTAACAATTTTCAAACTGGTCTTATATGAAATTCAGACTTGATGATAAAAATCGAAATACGATATCTCCACTGTGACCGAAAAATAAAATTTTAATTGTTACAATTAAAAAAAAAAACTCAACCTATATTGATATTTATGGTGTTATTTAAAAGGTAATATACAAAGCTTTAACATAATTTTTAAATAAATAAAATCCGTTGAGTATTTCATATTTTATAGCTATTTGTATGTAAAAGTAAAATATTTGCTTGCATAAAACCGTTTTTTTCTTAAAAACTACCGTTACTACTATGTTATATGGAAAACAAATTATTGAAGCTTAAAAATTTATCTTTCATTTGTTATATAATATATATAATTTATTTTATATTTTATGGTATTTTTGCGATGTCCTCGGAATGATTTGTCCTCGTACGAAAAGTTGTCTTTTCAAGCATTTGTACCTTAGTTGTTTTGCTTTTCTTACAAAGAATTTTTATGCTGCACGAAATATATATATATTTTAATATAACAAACGAAAGGTTAAGCTTTAATAATACAATAGGGGTATTCACACTGACTTGGGTAGTTGGGTATGGTTAGATTGAGTACTTTTGGTTATTGCGAGCACCCTAAATTGCAATTGAGTACTTTGTAGAATAGTCTGGAGCAGTGCTGCATGTTTGTTTGATCTCCCCGGCTATTGTAGCTGATGAGAAATGAGTGACAGCTGGAAGAGGGTTGCCACCAAATCATTTTTTGTTGTTTTATGTGAGAAAAATTTAGGCCATAATTGGGCGTAAAAAAGTTCTTTTATATACGAGTAATTTTTAACGTGAACTTCTCAGCATCTTATCATTTACTAGTAATCCAGGGGAAAACGTTGTCCTGTCACAGACCGGCTTACTGCCATATAAGAATTTTCATGCCAATCGGAAAAAATTTTTAATTTTTTGTATATCTGAACAGGCATAACTGTAGTGCGACTACGCCCATTTTTAGTTCAGTTTCCGAAAGTAACTATATGCACTAATTTACCAAATTTTAGTCTCATACGACCAAAACCGTCTTAAATATAGCATTATTATTGATATGTAGGCGGTAAAAGGGGGTTTGGCAAAATTTTCATAAGCTTACTTGTAGGCGAAACAAATCGACCGCCAAAATTTCAGCGCAATAAGCCCAATAGTCAATTTTAATGAGTTATGAAAAAGTGGGCGTTGCTATAAAGCAACCTATTTTTACTACTGCTCTTAAATGTAACCATGCAATCGCGTCGGAAGCGAATTTCATCTGGGGGGGCAGTACAAATGGTGGTGCAAAAAAAGTTCACCAAAATTTCTTCACATGAAACATGAAGAAGAGAAAAAGAAGAGGAAAATATATAATACAAAAATATTATCGTTGTAAAAAAACTGATATTTTGAATAACTTTTCCTTTTAAATTGTTTATCTAGCTAAAAAAGTGGGGGGGCAACTGCCCACCTTCCCCCGCTTCCGACGCCAATGTAACCATGCAAACTAAATTACCAAATTTAAGTCTTATACGACCAAAATCGTCTCATATAAAGTCTTTTTATTGATTTGTGGGCTGTAAAAGAGGGCGTGGACATCCATTTTTAATACAGTTTCAAACAATAACCATACAAATTAAATTAACAAATTTTAGTCTAATACGATCAAAACCGTTCTAAATATAGCATTTCTATTGATTTGTGGGCAGTAAAAGGGGGTGTGGTAATTTTATTAACCGAGATATTAACAGATATTGTAAATTTGGTTGCCTTACGTGTTACCGTTCCTGAGATCTTAGAGCCACCGCACGAACGATTTTATGTATATACAAGGGTGGTAAAAGTAGGCGTGGCAAAATTTATATATCTAGTGTCCACCACTTGGTCTCATAACAAATATAAATCAAGTTTTATTATAAAACATGTATAAATCAGGATTTATAATTTTTGAAAAGTAGGCGTAGTTATAGGTCAACCATGCCCATTTTTGTTGAATTCTCGATAGTAGCCATACGAACTAAATTACAAAATTTAAGTTCAATACAAACGAATTCGTCTGAAATATAGCGTTTTTATTAACTTGTGGGCGGAAATAGGGGGTGTGGCAATATTTTTTGTGTATTATTCGAGATATTAGCCTTGAAAACATATATTGTAAATTTGATGCCCTCAGGTCAATTATTGCCTATTTTTGCCTATTTTTGCAAAAGGTGGTAGCACATGGAAAAAGTACTCAATTTGGCAGGAGAACAATCTACCCAAACAAGTCAGGGGGCCAGCTAGAGTAGATTGTTAGATGGGTGCCATTCGGTAGAATGGCACTTTACAAAAACAAAATGTACGGCGTTTGCCAATCTACCCAACTAGCCAAGTCAATGTGAATACCCCTAATATATTTGTAGTACCTTAATAACGCAAATTTTGTAGAAAATAATCTTTCAATTAAACAATTCAAATATGATGTAAATGTGCTTATAGAATTTAAAATATCCTTGAAATAATATTTGTATGGCATATCATAAAAAAGGTTATTTAATTTTCTTTCAAATGACAAGTCAATCTTTTGGATCGATTTAATAATTTCAAAGATATAGATGTTGTTTTAAACGTAACTGTTGGTAAGAAAAAATTTCAAATATCGATAACTCGATAAGTAGTTGAGTTATCGATATCTCTCTAAGTAGTTGAGTGATCGATTTTTGTTCGGTAAAAAATTTTTCTCTACCAGAAAACATTTTTAAATCGCGGCGCCCAAGAAATCCTAATCGCTGCGTTTTAAATTTGCTTTTAAGTACTTTTTTGGTAAACCACAGCTGAAGAAAATAAAAGAAGAGAAACTTTGAGCTTTATTGTGCTGTATAAGAAAGCTTCTATAAACTTACTTTTTGATCAATAACTTAAATTATTGCTCAATAAAAAAGTACCAGTCAACACTACAAACAAATAATGGGGAAGTCTTACAAATTTTTTATGGCACAAATCTGAGAAGTAATAAATTTTTAAGTATTTTTTGTATATTAAAAATAAAAAATGACGTATATCAACCCAAAGTTTTCTTTAAACATAAATAACTTTGAAGTAAAAAAGCCGTTTGCCACGAAATACTATCTTATGTAAAGAAGTTTATAATATATTTTAATACTTTTCTCTAACAAAAGATTATTTTTTTAAAAATTATATGCAAAATATATTAAAAAAGAAAAAAAGTAAAAAATAAAATGGGGTTTGGAGAGCAGCAAGAACGAATCAACAACAATAACATAACAACAACAACAACAACAACAACAACAACAACAACAACAACAACAACAACAACTAGAGTTAGAATAACAAAAATAATTTATTCCGTCAACACAAAAAAATTCCATGTCAGAAGCGAAGACAAAATCAACAGAGTGCGACGCAAAATGACTAGATTCATATTATTCTCGATCTCGGCTGCGGCAAATACGAGTCACTCACTATAGAAATTTTTGTTTTTTATATAACAGTCCAGTTTTTAAGAAAGAGAAGAAGAAACATAAAAAGAGCTGCTAACTCGTTCCAAGTCAGTTCTAAACATGACATAAGCACGTTAATAAACGAGTAAAAGCAACCTTCACAACAGTGAATAATTCAAACATTGAAGTACGTCGTTATGAATTCTCACTCAAGAATTAAGCTCAAGTTCACACAATATTAAAAAGTATTTAAATTGAAAACTTAATAATTAGCATTCAACCAAAATTCAACGGTCTTGCATTTAGAATGCAATAAAAGCCACACCTTAAAAGAAAAACTAAAATGAAGACAATCATAGCAAGAGAGAAACAACAATTTAAAGAGAAACTAAAAAAATTTGACATAAATAAAGTTCAAATTCTTAATTGGAACGCAGCCAAATCGTAGTGGCATGACGTGGAGCACAAACAAATTTCAAGCGCTTTCTATTTACTCCCACTTTTACTTGTTTCTTACTTTTATAAAAAATTGTCACTTATTCCTTTATTTTTTTTTTAGTCTAAAAAAATTTGTTAGGTTTTTGAAAAACTTTTAAAAACGAATAGCCATGTGTTTTACTGCTCATAATTTTTTAAATTTATTTTATTTCACATCTCAAAATCATGCACTTTAAATTTTCACAAAAAAAAAACCACAACAAAACATAAAACTTACCAATTGGCATTTTGTTAATGTTTTCTTCACTAAGCTTGTTTAATTGACGTTGTTCACTCGACGAGATTCACGCAAGAACTAAAATCAAACTAAAACTTTTGCAGCTTGACTATGTTTAAATTTTTATAGCAAAGCAAGACAACGTAGAGTAACAAACATGGGAGCTATGCATGGGAGTGAGTGTTAAAAGCTCAACAGAGGCGTAGCTACAAATTTATCATCTAAGATACCAAAGAAATGTCTGAATTTTATTAGATATTAGTGATAGCAATTACAAGAGCCTTTAAAATTGCAAGTAATTACGAGGATAAAACAAATTTTTTAAAAAATCATTGCAAAATTATTTCGGCTCAGCCAATCAGCGACCCGAAATGCGCTATGACTTGGTCTGAGTTGCAATATTTTTTTGAGAACTTGCAGTTAAAGAGTTAAAAAATTGCAAGTTAATACTTAATTTACACTTTTACAAAATTTTAAAGAACTTACCCTAGGCGACAAACACAGTGTGTAATTTTTTAAGTCATGGCAAAATAACCATATACGGACATCACTACGTGATAAAAGACCAAAAAAAAAGACCCCTGTCTCCCAGTTTTGCCCAAAGTCCTCCAGGTTTTTTTTTATGGGCCCCCCAAAGATGTGAGGCCTCGGTGTCATTTTTGCAAAAAAATTATCATTTTCTCAAGCTCATATCTTGAAAACCGTTCGGAACATATAAAATAAAAAAAACTTCATCTTCAAGGTCAAAATCGCAAAAAACTTTAAAATTCAATTTTTTTACCTTTTTTCCCCTGTTCAGGTCCATAGGTAGCAAACCGTTCAAAATTCAAGAAAATAATAACAACTTTCTAGAACATATGAACTTCCTAGGAATGATTCTTAATACCGTTTAGGTAGCCGCAAAAGTGAAAAATTTCCCGGAAATTTTTTAATTTCATTTGTTTTTTCTTTACTTCAACATTGAGATACTATAAAGCCTTCTCCCGTAAGTGAAAAGGCATGTTACAGGTTTCATTGTTATACTATTACTGATTTTATTAATCTTAGTTCTTAGGTGGTATGGGTTGACATTAAGAGTTAGGGTGGTAACAAAGAGTAGTAGAATAGATATTTAGTAATAATGATTCAGTATTGTAGGGATAAGTAGTCTCAGCAGGGATGGCACTACAATACTATGCTATCTATTACAAAAATTATAAAAAAAAATATTCGTATTATGTTTATAATGTTGATGGCCCTGAACTTGCATATCGCACTCTCTAAAGTTGTGGATCCAAATCGTCGTCCGAATCGTCCGAGTCTGACTCTGATTCAGAACTTATGGTGTCTCAGCTGATGAAAATAAAAAAACAGAAAAATTTTGATTCAACTGGATATTTAAAAAGGTACCTCATTTCGACAAAAATACTAATTTTTTGTTTTAATAGTTTTTGTTATTAATTTTAAAGTAAACCAGCATCAACAGTATCCTCAGTATCAACTACTGAGTCGATTCGCCTTTTTCGTTTGTCTTCTGTCGTAGGACTGTCCGCCTGTTCATCTGTCAGTATTTCCATACCTGTGCGTCTGTCCGTTTGTAATCACGATAAGGCCGTAATTTTAAAGCTATCAATATGAATTTCGATGTGTAAGCTTATGTTGAAGAGTAAAGATTAAGCTCGGAAATGAGCCGTACAAAGTGTATTTTAATGAAGGAAATGGCTAAATCAACTCAGGAGTTGATGCTGCTGAATAAAATGCATGTATACTTTTTATTCTCTTATGGGCGTATGATATTAGATTGTTAAAAAAAAATTGTACAAACAAAAAATTTAAATTTATAGTGGCTACTAAAATACATTTGAGTTGTACTCTAGTGTAATTAAAGCGTGTCGAATTAAATTAACTCTTCAACAAATATGTTAACTTTAAAGATAAAACAAAAATTGTATGCACACAAAATGGGTTAATGTGGTACATTTGAGTCTTTCAAATTTCTTATTTAAAGTGCTTATTGTAATGACATGATAAAAAAGTAATAATTATAAATAAAGAAATAATCAAATCTTACGTTTTGAAAAATTTAATTTCTGTACTTTGAAGAGTGAAAAGAATAAGATTTTTGTACTTCGAAGAGTGGTTTTAAAATACTTTAGAAGAAACTCGTAGTCTGATCTGTTGGTGTTAGATATTGCTTTGCGTATTATATTGAATATGAAAAAATCGATTTTTAAAATCATGTTATCGCAATAAGTCCTTTAATTGAAGTGAGAAAATACATTTTTTATACATAAAAGTACAAATAATAAATAATCTTAAGATATATATTTCATCAAATTTTTTATTACTTCAAAATGGTGGCCATATAAAATCAATTTTTCGATTGCGTTGACACATAAACTCATCGATACCAATTTCAAACCAAAAAGCAGCAACTCCAAAAAAGAAATCGTGTAGTTTTGTTGAAAAAGTACTAAAAACCACATTTTAAATCTCTTGATTCCATATTTGGGATACTGTGACTATACCCAGAAAATATATTTTTGTGTATTAGACCTATTACATATTATTAAAAAGTTTTGTATGGAAAAAAAATCAGACTTTTATGGTTTAAAAGATAGAAGAACTTTTTAATACAATTTTCGGATACTTTTTTTAAAGAAAATTCAAAACGAAGCTATTTTGATTTTCTTTAAGGTTTTTTATTTATGAAAAATTATATTTTTTATTGCATCTTTCTTTTCACTGAGATCTTTTCAACAATATATAAAACTTAATATTCGGACTACAAGCAACCGAGTCATAGACAAAACACTGTTTTGGAACGCCCACAAAAAAATTGTCTGCACTCCCTTCATTTTTTCGACATAATATTTGATATGAGGCAGTAACATTTACCGCCTTCTTTTATCTCATGCTTCATTGTATGAAAGAGTTGTCCGCATTCCATAATTGCGGAATAAAATAAAGCAAACAATAAAGCAAACATTTGTTTTCATATAGATCGAAACTAAAATACTTAGACTCATTGACGTTCCTGTATAATCCAATAAAAGATGTAGCCAAAATATCTTTTGAGTCTCTCCTAAGATCTGCGAATTCAAAGCAAATCTTTACAGACTGCAAATAACCCCAAAGGTTCCTTTGTTTGCAACCGGTACCACTACGTACCAGAATCTAAAAAAAAATATCAATACCTTTCCAATAAGACAAAACTAATAAAAATACAATGAGAAATGCATCTTTTGCACCTGAGAAATGCACAGAGCAGAGCGGTTTAAATGTTTTCAAAAATGTTAATAAAACTTTTAGAACATTATTACTTTTTAAAACCAGAACTGTAAATAAATGTTTTTGGTCTTACACTCGAAAAGAACTAAAATAAAAATTTAAATAAAACATATATTGTGTTTTTTATCTGGTTCCTTTTCAAAAAAAAAAAAAAAACAACAAAGGTTATTAAGAAATGTTAAATGTAGTGCTTAATGCACTGACTTTGCTTGTCGACAATTAATAATTTTGGATATCATCGTTACCGTAACCAAACATTTTTCTTGTAAAAAAACAACAAATTAGTGGATTTAATGGGTTTTTTAACACATGTAAGTGGCATATAATTTTATTAAATAATACACAACGCGGACCAGAGTCTCTTAAAAAAATAATTAGGCGCAATGATTTTTGATTATTTAACTTTTTTCACTCCAGTGCGCTAGAACTTGCCTTTTCTCTACACTCTCTCCAGCCGATTCTTGACCTTCAAAATTTTTTTAAACCGGATTTTCCGCAATCTTAGATCATACTGCTACTATTACATTGCATTTTTTTTCAAAACCACTTGCTTCAAGCACGGAATATTAAAGTTTTGACCAGCATTCTTTCCTAAAAAAGAATGCTTTTATTTACTTTAGTAATTATTATTTAGCATTATTTTATTAAAAATAAAAGCTAAAAAATATTCTTGCATGATTTTGAATAAGAATGCGGTACGATAATCAACTACGCGCATAATGTGCATTTATTTTTTTTGCACTGGACATAATTTCTTTAAGTTAAAATATATTAAAATTAACCAACGAAAGTCATTTTTGAATCATGTAAAAAGTATAGTTTTCATACCAGCGGCTCGGAGAGAGTTAATTTATAAATTCTATATGTTTGCGCGAGGGCTATTGGGCCCCTCGCAACGCCACTGTTTATTAATTTTTAATGCATTTTGTTGTGCCCCTGATTTGTAATTGTTGTAGTTGGGTTAGTATTTGTCTTCGATGGGCCACGAAATGCTCCGTCTATGAGTAAAACTTTAAAAGCTGTTGCTGATGTCATCATATGGCTTTTAAGCCTGAGAGAGAAATGCCCATTGTTGTTGTTTGGATTTGTTTGGATTTCTAGAGAGGAATGAAATTGTTAGTTTTTGCTTCTTCTTAATAAATAGCTTACGCGATGGTTCTATTTTGCTACGTTTCGATAGTTAAGTGAGTCATAAAAATTTAAGTGGATTATACAGAAAATAATATTTTTGTGGCCTTCTGTAGAAAATATGTAACCTTGAAACTCACGAAAACAGAAATATTTTATTTTATTTCATTTCATTTTATTTCATTTAATTTTATTTCATTTTATTTTATTTCATTTCATTTCATTTCATTGCATTTCACTTCATTTTATTTCATTGCATTTCATTTAATTTCATTTCATTTCATTTTATTTCATTTCGTTCTATTTCATTTCATATAATTTCATTTCGTTTCGTTTTATTTCGTTTCGTTTCGTTTCCTTTCATTTCATTTCATTTCATTTCATTTCATTTAATTTCATTTCATTTCATTTCATTTCATTTCATTTCATTTCATTTCATTTCATTTCATTTCATTTCATTTCATTTCATTTCATTTCATTTCATTTCATTTCATTTCATTTCATTTCATTTCATTTCATTTCATTTCATTTCATTTCATTTCATTTCATTTCATTTCATTTCATTTCATTTCATTTCATTTCATTTCATTTCATTTCATTTCATTTCATTTCATTTCATTTTATTTTATTTTATTTTATTTTATTTTATTTTACTTTATTTTTTTATTTTATTTTATTTTATTTTATTTTATTTTATTTTATTTTATTTTATTTTATTTTATTTTATTTTATTTTATTTTATTTTATTTTATTTTATTTTATTTTATTTTATTTTATTTTATTTTATTTTATTTTATTTTATTTTATTTTATTTTATTTTATTTTATTTTATTTTATTTTATTTTATTTTATTTTATTTTATTTTATTTTATTTTATTTTATTTTATTTTATTTTATTTTATTTTATTTTATTTTATTTTATTTTATTTTATTTTATTTTATTTTATTTTATTTTATTTTATTTTATTTTATTTTATTTTATTTTATTTTATTTTATTTTATTTTATTTTATTTTATTTTATTTTATTTTATTTTATTTTATTTTATTTTATTTTATTTTATTTTATTTTATTTTATATTATTTTATTTTATTTTATTTATGTATTGTATTGAATTTTATTATATTGAATTGTTTTGTATTGTATTGCATTGTATTGTATTGTATTGCATTGTTTTGTTTTGTATTGTATTGTATTGTATTGTATTGTATTGTATTGTATTTTATTGTATTGTATTGCATTGTTTTGTTTTGTATTGTATTGTATTGTATTGTATTGTATTGTATTTTATTGTATTGCATTGTATTGTATTGTATTGTATTGTATTGAATTGTATTGTATTGAATTGTGTTGTATTGTATTGTATTGTATTGTATTGTATTGTATTGTATTGTATTATATTGTATTGTATTGTATTGTATTGTATTGTATTGTATTGTATTGTATTGTATTGTATTGTATTGTATTGTATTGTATTGTATTGTATTGTATTGTATTGTATTGTGTTATATTGTATTGCATTGGTATGTATTGTATTGTATTGTATTGTATTTTATTGTATTGTATTGTATTGTATTGTATTGTATTGTATTGTATTGTATTGTATTGTATTGTATTGTATTGTATTGTATTGTATTGTATTGTATTGTATTGTATTGTATTGTATTGTATTGTATTGTATTGTATTGTATTGTATTGTATTGTATTGTATTGTATTGTATTGTATTGTATTGTATTGTATTGTATTGTATTGTATTGTATTGTATTGTATTGTATTATATTGTATTATATTGTATTGTATTGTGTTATATTGTATTGTATTGTATTGTATTGTATTGTATTGTATTGTATTGTATTGTATTGTATTGTATTGTAATGTATTGTATTGTATTGTATTGTATTGTATTGTATTTTATTGTATTGTATTGCATTGTATTGTATTGTATTTTATTGTATTGTATTGCATTGTTTTGTTTTGTATTGTATTGTATTGTATTGTATTGTATTGTATTGTATTGTATTGTATTGTATTGTATTGTATTTTATTGTATTGTATTGTATTGTATTGTACGGATTGTATTGTATTGTATTATATTATATTGTATTGTATTGTATTGTGTTGTATTGTATTGTATTGTATTGTATTGTATTGTATTGTATTGTATTGTATTGTATTGTGTTGTGTTGTATTATATTGTATTGTATTGTATTGTATTGTATTTTATTTTATTTAATTGTATTGTATTGTATTGTATTGTATTGTATTGTATTGTATTGTATTTTATTGTATTGTATTGTATTGTATTGTATTGTATTGTGTTGCATTGTATTGTATTGTATTTTATTTTTCTATTTGTTTTATTTACTTTATTTACATTTTATTTTATTTATATGGTGGCTAATTTTATGTTCAATCTTAAGCCAGTTTATGTGTTGTGTTTGTAGACTAATTTATAAAAATCTGGGTTTAAAAAAGAACTCACAAGGGATATTTTTTTAAACGGAAATAAAATATATAATAAATATATATATATATAAATATATAAAAATTGATGTATGAATGTGGGTATGTTTGTATATCACGTATAGACTCCAAAACCGCTGAACCGATCTTTATGAAATTTTCAAGAGAACTGAAACATCTTGAGAGTGTACCTGTGAAGGTTATTTTCGATTGGACAAGGGCGCTTGGTACCTCACATACAAACCAAATTTGCGCTCTTGCCCAAAAAAAAATTAATATATATTAGACAGTTTTATCGTTAAAAACTAAAATTTCGTAAATTTGGTCAGATTTTACTGTCAGCAACTGTACAAAAAATGGTCGTGGTCGCTTTTTATCTACGCCCACTTTTTCGAAATCATGCTAATTCTGGAGTTGTACACGATTTTATAGTAAAACTTGGTGTGTAGGTTCTCCAAGGGAGTGTCACTAAGTGTTAAAATGTTGCCACTCCCACTTTTAAAGCCTAAAAATCAATATAACTTCTATATCAGACAGTTTTGATCGCATAATACTAAAATTTAGTAGTTTAGTTCATGTTTGAACCGATTTTAATGAAATTTTAAGAATTATTAAACACATTCAAAGGAGGGTTTTGCATTGGAAAAGGGACGTGGCTCTTACCATACACCTAAAATTTGCCCTGAATTCGGTATTCAGATAACATTTTATGGGTATTATATAAGTGGCGTGGCACCTTCCTTACAACCCAAACTTGCAATATCAAATAGCTTTGGAATTATTGGTCGCACTGCCTCAGAATTCGGTATTCGACCACAATTTGCACGTACCGTTTCACTGATAAAATTTTATGGGAGTTGGACAGGGGGGTGTGGCACCTCCCATAAAATTGAAATTTGCGATATCAAATAGCTTGGGAGATAGCAAACAACCTCGGAATTCGGTATTCAACCACAATTTACACGTGCCCTTTCACTGATAATATTGTATGGGCGTTTGACAAGGGGCATGACACCTCCCATACAACCAATATTTGAAAAATTGAATAGCTTTTGAGTTATAGCTCGCACAGTCACATAATTCAGTATTCGACTACAATTTACACATAGCATTTTATGTGCGTTTGACAACGGGGGCGTGGCAGCAACGCTCCGGGCTTTAGCTAATATATATATAAAAATGTAAGTTATTTTTGCTATTTGTTCAGGCTCTAGGGCTTACATATCTGTGTCGACTTAAGACATAAAGGAGTTACTGTGTTAGCTGTGTTCCACGAGTATAGCACTATAAACACACAAAATCTGGAGCTCTAGCATGACCTTTACCAAAGTCATGGCACAAAAACGAAACAACCTTTGATATAACTTAAATGGCGACTAAAATTTTCGAAGCAAGATTTCTAGAAACATGATTTTTGCACTTAAAATGCTATTATAAAACGCCACAGATATATAAAAATTTATTAAAAATAAAAACTTACAATTTTAAGGGTTTTCTTGATTTTTTAGCAAATGATGGATAAGCTTAAAACTAAGATCTTAAAACTAAGTCACTTGGACTTGCCGCTTTTGAAACTAAGCATGTTGGGCTTAACCATTTTTAAACTGAAAAACTTCAAAAAATTTACTCTTATTAAGGAAAAGTTTATAAATATTTTCTATTTGACACAAAAATATGTTTACATGTAGAAAATGTTAAAAGAAAAATTTTCAAAATACCTTCAAATTTTTGTAAATTTTGGACTTCATTTTTGAATCCAAACCGGTCATAAAGTGGCATTTTGTAGTAAAGTATGTAGGATTTTTCGATTGACAACAAATAAAAGATTTTATAAACGATTCGTTTGTAGAAACTTCCTTTTCTACTTCAAATTGGCACTGTTTTTGTAAAAAATTAATTTTTAAAAAAATCTTAATAGATTTTCTTCACTAGATTTGTACATTTACTTATAACTTTCTTTTATTTTTTTGTTTTAGATTAAACTTAAGACATAAAGGAGTTACTGTGTTAGCTGTGCTCCACGAGTATAGCACTATAAAAACACAAAATTTGGAGCTCTAGCATGACCTTTACCAAAATCATGGCACAAAAACGAAACAGCCTTTCATATAACTTAATGATTAGTGCTAGTTAAGAGGTATTATATCTTGTAACACTAAGAACTGCAAATAATAACAAATAAATAAATAAATATATTAGAAAAAAAATGTGCTTCCTCCGAAACAAGGAAGTATTACCCCTTAGCTTTTTTTTAGAAAAGAAAACTTCTATTAAATTATAAATTTGTAAAATGTCTGTAAAATTATTATCAAAATGCATAACAGCAAAATAATTTTTGAAATTTTATAAAAATATTTTATTCGTAAAAATTTTAATTTGTTTCGACTATTTCTATATAACATCATTATTATCCAAGAATGATAGAATACAAAGATTGCGCCGAAGAAAAAAAAAAGAGTACAACAAAATTGTCGTTCTGCGCATGTACGTCATAATATCAATGCTGTTTTGGCGAGCGTTCACTTTGCATACGATTTCTACACAAAAATGAAAATTGCATACATTTAAGTTTGTATAATTAAAATAAAAGAAGTAAAAAGCAATTTATTGGAACGAGAAAAAGGTAACTTTATTAAGTACTCCTTTGCAAACATTATTTTTACTATTATTTTATTACTGCCAGTAAGCAGCTAAGTAAAAAAAAAAATTTGTCTGAGAAACCAACTTCAGTGAGCATTATTTTTCGACTTGGATTTTATAAAAATGTTTATTAAGAGTTTAATTGATGTAGTTTAAACATTCCCATATATTTTATTTCCATTAATTTACCTGTGAATTGAAAGGACAATTAAATGATAGTTCCAAGTTTTTAAATAATGAAACAAATTTTGTTAAGTTAATATAATTTTGTATTTTTGTTTTCGTTTGTGTGCGTTTTCTACAATTTCTTGGTTTAATTTTTGTATTCATTGCAAACATCAGGTGTCTGAAAAATATTTGTTTGCTACTGTTACCACAATTAGCAGCTGCACACTTCATTTTTAAAATTTCAAGTTAAAAACTCGCAAATATACTTCGATATATACACAATTAAATAAAACACAACCGATCGCAATACGTTTCTCAAAGAAATAAAATATTGTGACGTAGTCAACTGAACAGCTGGTTGTCAAACTCGATTAGCAGAAGTAACGGACCTGCGCAAAGCGTAATCTCTTATTCTATCATTCTTGATTATTATCGACTATATAACATCAAAAAGTCATAACAACGAGTGTGTTTTTATAGAGCCCAAAAATAAAAAGAACTTTTGTAAGCTTTTGCTTTTTTTTTTTTAAATAGTAGAAAAGCACTGTTTTGAAAGGCGATCATATAATTCCACTTTGATTAAGCATAAGTTGTGTCTTTTTGTGGCTTGCCAAAGTTAGTGGACTGCAGAAGCCACAGAAGACTAGTAAATAGTAGCGATCAACGAAACAGCTGTTTAGTCTGCTTGGTGGTTTGTTATGAAAATAACTTTTAATTGTTGCAAGCTGCTGCTTTATGAACTTATTTGGCATACAGCTCAAATATAATTTTTACGAAATTATGGTTTCTTAGACTTATAAAACACAAAAAGAATTTCCATTGTATATAAATACTATTTATATGACAATAAAAATTCTCCTTGCGTCTCCACGGAATGAAATATCCGTCCGGCAAAAAACACATCTGTGCTGTTTAGTCATATCATCGTCGACAATGCCCCAAGCGGTCAGAAGAAGTAATGGTATTGTTTTGCAATCAGCCGTTTGGTCATATCATTTGGCGACAATGGCCGCATTCTAGCCGAAAAAGTGCTCAAGTAGCGAAGTAGCATAAAATATTTTCGCTATATAAATTGTGACATCTCAAGGAACATGTTCTGTGAGAGCATACCATTCAGCCCGAAAGTTGTGGAACAGTTCTTTCCGCTGAATGCAGGCAATGACCCAAACGGTCTAAGGCAAAACTTACAAAGCTTTAACTAACTCACTGGTTAAACCAGAACGAATAAAACGCAGCTATTAGTTGCACAGATGTTTCTTTTGCCAGCATTGGGTGACTAAGAAGGGTTGTAAACCAAACTCTTACTTGCGAGTGCTGCCACAAACTAAGCCAATAGCGACATCTATAGAGCCGTAGTGAAAAAAAAAATAGTTCAACGAGATGAACTAGCTACTGAGCAAGTTCATCTTTTTGTTTGTGTTCTGCATGTTATTTAGAACCTATTTGGTTTAACCAGAACGAATAAAACACGCCTAATGTCTCTCATTCAACGCCATTTCATATATTACCCATTGCTTCAATATTTTGCCCCACCATCGAAAAATTGCTAGATCAAGCAGTATTTCCTTGCTCGCAATATTGCACGAAACATTGCTCGTGGAGACACAGCTTTTCATGCCTAAAACTATGCAAGCATGCAAAGTAAACAAAAATAAATGTTGGTTTTTCGAACAGGGTGCTCATGGAATCATTATAAGCAAGGTGTTAATTTAATCATAAAACTATTTACAAGCACTGCATGTAATATCTTTACGAAACGTTTTTAATACTATGAATTTTTTAGTTTAATATACAATCAGTGGTAAAAAACATTTTCTAATAATTCCATCAAACTGATTTTTTTTTAATATTTTGACCAATATGACAATAAAAAAATATTGCCGTAATTTAATACGCAACTCATGATGTGCAGCAGCTTAGTTGCAGCAAATTGCAACTCTGCTAATAATGCATGCATTTGCGGTTTTGCTCTCTCTTTTAATGCATTCATATATCTAAAAATTATCATTCCCTTGTTAAGTGTTGCATTTCAATTTTTTTTTTCCATTTAGTTTACTCCAAACATTTCCGTGTTTTGGTTGTGTGCTCTTGAAAAACGAACAAATACAGAGCACGTGCGTGCGCACATCAGCGCCGCCATAATTTTCTTATTTATTGTTTAATTTTGTAAACAACTAGTTTAACCAGTTGATTTTTTGAAATTGTGATTTTAAATAATAGTATTATAGATTTAATCTTCATACGTCATTTTTGCGGCATCATCGCTGTCACTAGACAGAGTTTTTCCAAAATGTCAGGTAAGAAAAACCTGAATAAATGCGTTGCAATAGTTTAATTTTAGCTGAATGTTAAATATTTGCAAAAAATACTTGTTTAACAAGATTTTTTTAAGGTTATCGAAAACCTGGCCTAATCCAGCATTCAGCGTTAATAGTATTGTTTAACAATCACAGTCCCTCTTTGATAAATACAAATTATTTGAGTCATTCGATTCTTTCTCCATTTTATTATTTTATTACCGACAGTGTTGTCAACTATTGCTTAAAAACTTAAGAAAAATAGTAGCAGATTTATTTGCGTGGCACTATTCTTTACATAGCAATAAATAAACTTTGGGAAGTGAAAAAGTACATAGCAGATTGAAAAATTTTAATGTGAAGGTAAAACACAATAAAATGTTGAAAACAATTATTTTTTGTTTATTTGTTTGTTGGTTCAATTTTCTAAAAAATTAGTGAAGCTTCAAAATTTGAAGAAATTTCGTTTTTATTACTTCAAAAGTAGAACCGACCAAAAAAAGCTCACTAAGATTTACATGTTTTTAATTGTGAGCTATTTAGATCAAGTAAATCTTGAAGAAAGCAACAACAACAACAAACTCTGTATAGATGTCAAGCACAACAGGATCGACAGACTGTTTCGGAAGATGCTACACTTCCATTTTCAGTAGTCTTGAGTGAATAAGCTGTGACCAACCCACTGTTTAAGTTTAATATGATTACCCAGGGACTGAAAATAACAGCTATTTTCGAAATTTCTATTTAAAAAGTCAGACGGAAAGAATTAGTCTATTCGATATTTGAACATAGCAATGTGATGCCTGTTGGCTAAGCAATAATAATCTTTAATGATTTTAATTATTCTGATTTTTGAAAAAAGTCAATAAATAATCGTTTTTTGACCAATTTTATTTCGATCAAAAATAAGAGTTAAATTTTGACTTTTATTTTTTTGATCAAATACAAAAGTTGAAATTTGACTTTTATTTTTTTGATCAAAAATAAAAGTTAAAATTTGACTTATTTTTTCGATCAAAAATATATGTTCAAATTTGACTTATATTTTTTTGATCAAAAATAAAAGTTACAATTTCACTTTTATTATTCGATCAAAAATAATAGTTAAAATTTTACTTTTTCGACCAAAAGTAAAAGTCATATTTTAATTCCTTTATCATCTGCTTGCAGACGCTGTTCCAGTCGTTTGCGAAATAAATGAAAACAGAATGTGTAACGATAAGCACCTAAGCGATGCAATGCAACGCTATGAATATTGATAGCAATGATTTTTTTTCTGTGCAAAAATGTTACCAATATTGGTGTAAATGAAGTGAATTGGTGTAAATGAACAAAAAATCTGATCTATTAATTGTTTTAAAAATAGTTAATAAGAAGCAGCATTGCAAAATTTTAAATCTTTATTTTTGATCGGGAAAATAAAAGTCAAATTTTAACCTTTAGTTTCGATCGATTAAATAAAAGTCAAATTTTAGCTGTCATTTTTAATCGAAAAATAAAAGTCAATTTTAGCTTTTATTTTTGATCGGAAAAATAAAACTCAATTTTAACTTTTATTTTTGATTGAAAAAGTAAAAGTCAAATTTGAACTGTTATTTTTGATAAAAAAAGGCCAACTTTAACTTTTATTTTTGATCAAAAACATAAAAGTCAAACTTTAATTATTTTTATCGAATAAAATCGGTCAAAAAATAACTTTTTTATTACTTTTTTGATTTGATTTGAACATTTTTGATCTCTGGACTTAACACATGTTTGAATAAATTCCTTTGTAGAGATCGCACGAATTAATTTTTCACCGGCCTTTTTATATGACGTTAAAGTAAAGATCACAAAGCTTAAAGATATACCAAGGTTTGTGTCTGTTCTTAGTTACCTCTTCTTTTTCACTATACTTCTTTGGAGTTCAAAAAATTTGCCTAAATGCACCATAGTAAAATTAGACAAGGTGGTGTTAGGGCTGAGAGCCGGTACCCGAAACTGTCAAAACGAAATTGGCAGCTCATACAAAATCTGCAACCAATGAAAATACAATGAAAAACCAAAAATTGGCTAAAATACCAATATGGCTGAGTTTGACAGTTATGGTCACTACGAAAGTAAATACCCAAATTTGCTCTCTTCTTTGTATTTATAGATATTTTATGTAGAGGTTTCTTTTGTATGGTGATTTTGAGTGAAATTTTACGTAAAACATTTTTGTTGTAGTAACTTGCACCCTAACACTGAGTTTTGTGGGACATTTTAACACCTATTCTAAATAAGTAAGAAATTAACCCTTAAACACATTTTAAGTTTTCACTTATTTTTGGCATTCAATTTGGTTTTTGAGCTTTGGTGTATTCACAGACTTATAGTAAAACTTTATGGCAAATATTTTTATGCAGTATTTTAACCCGTTATATCCCTGTTTTATGGGTCTTATTTGCCCTTTATCAAAAACAGGTAAAAAAGACCCATGCATTGAAAAGTTGGAGGGTTAAAATGTTCCACGAAAATTTTCGTCGTAATATTTTACATAAGTGTGCTGAACACATCCTATACCAAAAATGTAAGGGTCACATGGTTTCGTTTGCCGATTCACTATGAGAATGTTCAAAAGGGGGATAAATCAAACCCCCTCTAAAATAAAACTCAGACGTAAACTTTCAAAACGCCGATACACGTAAATTATTTTTTTTTTGTCCTCTCTATCAGAATCCGTTGGCGGAACCTTGATATTTTTCTTTGTGTTTGTTTGTATAACCATAACCATAACCATAACCATAACCATAACCATAACCATAACCATAACCATAACCATAACCATAACCATAACCATAACCATAACCATAACCATAACCATAACCATAACCATAACCATAACCATAACCATAACCATAACCATAACCATAACCATAACCATAACCATAACCATAACCATAACCATAACCATAACCATAACCATAACCATAACCATAACCATAACCATAACCATAACCATAACCATAACCATAACCATAACCATAACCATAACCATAACCATAACCATAACCATAACCATAACCATAACCATAACCATAACCATAACCATAACCATAACCATAACCATAACCATAACCATAACCATAACCATAACCATAACCATAACCATAACCATAACCATAACCATAACCATAACCATAACCATAACCATAACCATAACCATAACCATAACCATAACCATAACCATAACCATAACCATAACCATAACCATAACCATAACCATAACCATAACCATAACCATAACCATAACCATAACCATAACCATAACCATAACCATAACCATAACCATAACCATAACCATAACCATAACCATAACCATAACCATAACCATAACCATAACCATAACCATAACCATAACCATAACCATAACCATAACCATAACCATAACCATAACCATAACCATAACCATAACCATAACCATAACCATAACCATAACCATAACCATAACCATAACCATAACCATAACCATAACCATAACCATAACCATAACCATAACCATAACCATAACCATAACCATAACCATAACCATAACCATAACCATAACCATAACCATAACCATAACCATAACCATAACCATAACCATAACCATAACCATAACCATAACCATAACCATAACCATAACCATAACCATAACCATAACCATAACCATAACCATAACCATAACCATAACCATAACCATAACCATAACCATAACCATAACCATAACCATAACCATAACCATAACCATAACCATAACCATAACCATAACCATAACCATAACCATAACCATAACCATAACCATAACCATAACCATAACCATAACCATAACCATAACCATAACCATAACCATAACCATAACCATAACCATAACCATAACCATAACCATAACCATAACCATAACCATAACCATAACCATAACCATAACCATAACCATAACCATAACCATAACCATAACCATAACCATAACCATAACCATAACCATAACCATAACCATAACCATAACCATAACCATAACCATAACCATAACCATAACCATAACCATAACCATAACCATAACCATAACCATAACCATAACCATAACCATAACCATAACCATAACCATAACCATAACCATAACCATAACCATAACCATAACCATAACCATAACCATAACCATAACCATAACCATAACCATAACCATAACCATAACCATAACCATAACCATAACCATAACCATAACCATAACCATAACCATAACCATAACCATAACCATAACCATAACCATAACCATAACCATAACCATAACCATAACCATAACCATAACCATAACCATAACCATAACCATAACCATAACCATAACCATAACCATAACCATAACCATAACCATAACCATAACCATAACCATAACCATAACCATAACCATAACCATAACCATAACCATAACCATAACCATAACCATAACCATAACCATAACCATAACCATAACCATAACCATAACCATAACCATAACCATAACCATAACCATAACCATAACCATAACCATAACCATAACCATAACCATAACCATAACCATAACCATAACCATAACCATAACCATAACCATAACCATAACCATAACCATAACCATAACCATAACCATAACCATAACCATAACCATAACCATAACCATAACCATAACCATAACCATAACCATAACCATAACCATAACCATAACCATAACCATAACCATAACCATAACCGTAACTATAGCTATAATAGACTTGCAATGAAAAAAAAAGTGTGAAAAACTTTTCGATTCATTGTTATATACATAGAAACAGAGTCGAAGGGTCAAATTTATGTAGAGTGTTAATTTTACTCGTGATGATACTTTTTTATAATTTTTTTTAACTACACAGGTTTTTAAGGTTTATTTATTATGTCTAAACTCAATTGTTTTATCAGCCAGACTGAAAGTCCACCCTTTTGCATTGACTTTTGCTTCAACCACTTAAGCTTCAACACAGTCAATAGAAAAAACTAATTACTGTTAACTTTATTAAATTTCCTTTTGTATTTATTGTTTACCTGACGTCTGTTATTTAATGCAGCACAATAACAAAAAAAGTAAAGAGAGATAGAGTTGCGAGTACGAAGATTGACTCATGCAATAAGTAGATATAGTATCTCCAGAATATTTTATAATTTCTATCACACAACTATAACATACGCTGTGTGAGTCGGCCAAGTCAGGTATTTGTACTTAAGTATGAGGCGAGCCTCCAAACTGATAAAATACTTGTTTTTTCTGACAAATTTTATGCATGTGAAAGTCAACTCACCGATATACATGGGCAAACGATACGAAAACATACAGACAAGCAGTTAGCTTTTCATGCAAATAATTTTTAATATCGTTTTGTTAACGTTTTATTTACACGAATAACCATAACCGTTTAATTAAAGATATACTAAAGATAGAGAAGATAAATATGCATTTTATTTTAAAAAAATTTTTAAATTTATAAGATTTGTTACATACATAAAAAACAACTTTACTATATGCTATATAGTTAACTACAAGTTTTAAACGAATTCTTTTTGCTAACTTGTGGAGGGAGATCTTTCCTAAGTTCCAATCAATGATTTTGCCGGAACCAGATATAAAAAATATTGAATCTAAATATTTTATAAAATTATTCCTATGAAACCAGAACAAATTTCAATTCATCTGCGTCGTGTAACTTTTTATCCAATATCACACTTTATGATCACAATGCCTTAAAACAAACCTCAATTGCACTGGATTGTAAATAATTTTGCTTTGTTTTGTTCAATTATCTGGAGATTCAACTAAATTAAGACATCCGGCATAAATTGCAATATTGCGACTGTACGGATTGGACACAAAAAGAAAATGCAACAAACTGCCACCATAATAAAACAAAAGTGAATTATTGTAAACAAAATTGTAACTAATTGCAAAATGAGAAAAACAAAATAAAAAAAATCTTGTAATGTTAAGACATAACTAGTTTTATTTTGCATAATCAATGGCAAAAAATCATATATTACAAAAAAATACAGTAACACGTGGAAGACCCCAAAGTGCAAAGAAGATATGTTGTTTATATGAAATTTAATCATTTTTGTGGTTGTTTGAGATTCACAAATAAAATGCGCATTGAGCATTGTTTCGTGAAGAGTCATAGATTATGAATTTTTAAAGTCTAATCCAACAACCCTTGCAATTTGTTTAAAGAATTTCTGAATACTTTATTCCTTTAAAGTACTTAAAAAATATGAAAATTAAAATTTGCCTTAAAATAAAAGAACATATTCTGAAAATTATGAAAGGGCTATTTTCGAAAACTAAGTAACTCTAAATATTTTTTAAACATATGCTTTCAGGACATTTCAAAACACTTTTAAAAATTTTTTCTCTCAGGTAAGGAAAATATTTTTCCATGTTGTATTATTACAAAATATTATTTAGCCCTATCACTGAGTTCCGTCGTAATACAATATCGTAGAAACTAAGATAAAGGGATCAATGAGTTCATTCGTAGCGCCATTCGTAGATTTTTGAAGTAATTTGTTACGAGTTGTTTTGTCTGTCGGAAAAAATTTTAATAAAAATTCATACAGTAAAAGTGGTTATTCTTTCTCAATTTTATTTCAAAATTTCTCTCCGACAACCAAAACACGTCGCACACTGGGGCCAAGTGTGTTCAGAATTTAATATTTAAAAAATGCTTTTTTTTGGAAAAACAAAAACGCAGTCATATTCTCTATTAAACTATGCATTTGATAGTTACTTTTCAGTTTTCTAGCGTTTTTCTGCTGGAAGAGATGCGTGTCCAAATATGACACATTTTAATTTTTTTTTTTATTTGTTCACGACTGAGAAATTTTAATGAGCAATTCAAGTTGTTACTGTAAGAAAACGGTAAAAGAATTTATGATTCTGCTTTTTACATTAGTTAAAACGAAGTTTCAGTATTTTTTCGGTATATTCATTTTGCCATTATGTGTTTTGAAAAAGTTATAGTTTTCAGAAAATTAAGCTAACTTCTATTTTTTTTCTAATGAATTTTCAATGTCATGTTTTTAAAAAAAGCGCAAAGGAATTATAAATCTGGCAATATTTCAATAAAATATGGTCCTTATTTATTAATAATCCGAGTTAAACCGAGTTAAACCGAGTTAAATCCGAGTAAGTAAACACAAAAACATATAATTTTTGTTAAATTTGATTCTGTATCATTTAGAACTTTAATTGTTCATTCTTTTAGGATGAATAATGAATAAAAAAGGTTGTGGTTATTTATTAAAATTGCAAAAATTGCATTGTTTTCATCACTAACCCATTCAAGCGATATTAAAAAACAGATATTTAAAAAAGTTTTACCTTATGCTTTTCTTTACAATATATCAATATAAATACAGTATGCATGTGTGATAAAAAAAACAGTTAGCTGAAAATGTAGGATATGTAGCATAGGTGTTTATGGCATCATAAAAATAAACATAGAAATGTACATAAACTACTCGACGAACAAGTGTTTTTGACTGGCGCCAAGCAAATTTCGTTGACCCTTGATTTTCTTGTAGAAAAACGTATAAGAACTGAGTGAGTGAGGAGGCCTTAGAATGTCCCAACAAGGACTTTAAAACTTAAACAAGAGGGTTATAGCAGGAAGAAAAGCTACGTTAAAACTTAGAATGCGTTTTTAATAGATTATTAGTTTCTTCAGTTACTTTGAGTACTTGCTCACACTTGTTGCCAGTAATCACAAACCAGAGATCTTTCTTTGCTGAAGCAATGGAGTTAGTGAAACATGAAGAAAATATTATAGCCCATAACCATAGTCAATATAAAAGTCGACTCAAAATTTAGTATAAGCATTTTTGACAGTTTTTTAATATAATATGTTGTCAAAGTATTTATTCCAATTTTTCCCCAAATAAATATGTTCATATTTACATAATATATTAATAACATTATTCATTAGATAACTTGATTTTCGTTATTATTTTATAACTAATTTTTTACTTTACTTTAAATAACTGTACTTTACTTGACTTTAAATAACTATAATTAATATTAATATGTTTTATATTGAAATTTAAAATTTGTTATCTATATTGTCAGATTATATATATAGATTATGTTATCTATACTATAAGCTCATTTTGTATTCTGAACAATTTTTAATATGTAAAATTTGTATCTATATTGAAACCTATACTCACTTTTTTTCATTAAGGAATCTAATCAAAATAAAAATAAATTATTTAATATTGACTTCTAAGACTTTCACATTGAAGTGATCAAACTTGATTGGTATAAGTTATTAAAATAAATGGTTTATAATGGGTTAATCATGGTCAATAATAGGTTAAGTCAAGGTTGCGAATGGCTTAAATTTATTTTAATTTATTTTATTAATTTGAGTTAGTTTGGCGACCTCAGTATTGAACAAATAAATTTATTTTATTTGTATAGATAGCAAAAGTATATATCAAGTGAGTTGGATGGAATGAAAGTGATTTCAGAATTTTGAGCACCTGCTTATATGGGGCGGCCCCAGTGTGCGTCGTAACAAATTACTTCAAAAATCTACGAATGAACTCAGTGATGCTTTTTTCGTACTTTCTACGATATCGTAGTACGACGGGACTCAGTGATAGGGCTCATTAAGTTTTTCGTTGTAATCTATAAAGAAGATCAGAAATGAACCATAAATTTTAAAAGGACTATTCTGATGTTTTTTTTTTCATAAAAGATATAAATACGATTAAAAAATTACATTTTAAAAAACAGTGCTATTAAAACATAATAAAGGCACGTTTTGGAGAGGTATTTTAGTCCGTCGAAAGTTTCAAAAAGAGTTAATTTTTGAGTGCCGAAAACGTACTTTTCTACACACAAAGGTTTATTTATGATTTCAATATAGTTTTAATTCACTGAGCTCTTAAAAATTATGTCAGATAAGTAATAATCTTCTGAACGTACTACGAGTGCATTTATATAAATGAAAACGTATTGAAATTTTTTTATTTTTATATTTTTCTTTCTGAAGAATGAAGCATGCGTGCCCTCTTTTAAGAATGGCTTAAATGTCATCAATTAACATGCATACAATAAATAAATATTTTACTAAAAAATATCGAAAGTTAACGCATAGTTTAACGCGTTTAACGACTTTACCTACATACATAGATATTTGAGTATTTATGCCGATTCATATGACAACTTTTGTCAACAAAGAAAATTAACAGTTTGTGAGAATTTGCTAGCTAAGCTTAGAATTATCTAGTGTTGAGTAGCTGTTAATTTTGTAAAATTCGCTCCAAGTAAAGGTATTTCACAAATATGCAGAAACATTGCATGGTAGAGCAGATGGAAGGATAAAAAAATTATATATACTTTGTATTAGTTAGCTAGTGAGAAAAGTCAAGGCAGTTTTGTAACTCAAATCGCACCAGTTGTTGAATGTTGATTTACAAGATCTGGGAGAAAAATTGAGTGCGACTCAATGTGCTCGATGTTGTAACCACCCGCTGGTAAAACTTTGTCGGTACGCCGAATTTACGAAAATTGTATATTACAATCATATATTGAATGATTGATACATGCATGTTGTCATGCAGAGTTGTAAGTGAAATATGTCGCAAGTATGCTTTTTTTTTTTTTAAGAGTAGTTCGAATTTGTTAGCTGTTTATGCAACAGTTTGACCTTGCTGACCAAATTTCTTTATATGGTCATTTCTATGGTCGCACACGTTATGTTCGTACGCCTTTTATATTGCTAAAAATTAAAAAAAAATCTTTATTGTTTTTGTCCAGTTTTGATTTTTGGATAGCAATCTAGTGGTAGAGTTATTTAGTGTAAAAGATGGATGCGATCGAAAATATTGTCCAAAGATGTAAGCAGACAAAAAGGGACACGTTACGTAACAAAAAATAGAAGTGGTTTTTGTCTGTTTTGTTTTCATATAATCTGGAATATATTTCATATTTTCTATAAATATTTTCACAATAAAGTTTCGTTATAAAATCTTTTTTATTTATTTTTATACAAGCCACAATATAATGCATTACGATGCATACGTTCAACGCCATAGAAAGGTATTTCATAAGGTGGGTGGGCTTACTCGAGCAAAAAAAAATATTTAGTTTTTTAATTTTCCCCAGAGATTTCTGAACGTCTAAGAATTTTCCAAATTTCTTAACCGATTTCAACCATCGAAGTTAAAAGAGTTAATAAAAGTTTATTTATTCCAAGTTTATTTATCCTCAAGTTCAATAGGATGAGAATCATGCTTAGTTATTGTCTACCACAAAATATTATTGATTGAATAAGAGGTACAAGTTTCGCTCTATAATCCTTAGCTAATTGTTAATGGTGGGAGTCAATTTTTTTTTGACAACATCATGATATGTATATAATTTTAAAAACTGATTGCAAAAATAATTTTACTTTTGAGGTATTAGTTTTTATTCGTGAAGATACTTCTTTTACATCTTTCCAATTTATGAATGGCTTTATAACTAGCTACCCAATTTCTGGTCACCTGGAACCTGCTTACCAAAAAAAAAACGCATATTGAACAAAATGCTCCGAATTTCATCACCTGAACAGATAGTTTCCTATTTTTCATTTCCAAGACAGGAAACTTGTAAGTTAATCTGTCTACGTCAGACTAAGGGCCAATTTTTTAGTGTGAGCTTAAACTCTAATCAAATCAAACTGAGGTTAACTCACCAAAATTGGACGTTTAAGCTCGATTTAGGCAAAAAAGAAACACATTATATGATAATTTAAGTGAATTTCACTTCAACGCAAGCTAAAATATCTAGTTAAACCGAATTTAAACGTCCAATTTTGGTGAGGAAAGCTAGGTTTAGTTTAAACTTGTACTGAAAAACTGGCCCAAATTTTTCTTAAAAATAACCAACAAAATTTTTTTCCAAAAAGTCAACAAATAATCGTTATTTTTTGACCGATTTTTTCGATCAAAAATAATAGTTAAAATTTGACTTTTATTTTTTTGATCAAAAATAAAATTTAAAATTTGGCTTATATTTTTTGATCAAAAATAACAGTTAAAATTTGACTTATATTTTTTTGATCAATAATATAAGCTTGAATTTGTCTTTTATTCTTTCGGTCAAATTATAACTGTTAAGACTTTACTTTAATTTTCCGATAAAAAATAACAGTTAAAATTTGACTTTTATTTTTCGATCTATAATAAAAGTTAAAATTTTACTTTTGTTTTTTCGATATAAAAAAAACAAAATGCTGTTTAATGACTGCTCTGTTGAAATAAGATATAATTATTTTTATCTTTACCAATAAAAATTTAACTTTATTATTATTTAATTAACTATTAATTATTTATAATTAATTATGTTGATTTAATATGATTTAAATACAAATTCTAAACGTTTGATAGCTTAAATCATACTTGATTTTAAATACAAATTCTAGTTGTTTGATAGTTTAAAATCGTTTATTGAGCTTAAGGTCAAAGTTAGAACAATTAATTGTACTGACGAATCTTTCCAAAGAAACACCAACAAAGTTTTTCGATATGAAAAGGAAAAAATCATTAGCTGATTATATTGCAATTTCGGCCTTGCTAAAGGCTTCATCAGAACTCTTTGTATTACCCGTGCAAGCGCGCACTAGCGCACTGCACCACAGAGGCGATGGGATTTGAAGTGTCAATTTCTCAGTTTTTCTCCCATTTCACATGCTGAAAATATACCAGCAAAAATCTAAAAACAACTTCAGTAACCATGCTTTTTGTTGGAAGACTTCCAGCAGACTGTTGGACTCCATATAATAACATAAGCATAAAGACTAAAGTAAAGCAAAAATACAAAAACAAATGTAAGCATGTGAAATGGGAGAAAAACTGAGAAATTGACACTTCAAATCCCATCGCCTCTATAGTGCAGTGCGCTAGTGCGCGCTTGCACGGGTATCATAAAGATTTCCGATGAAGCCTTTAGCACGGCCGAAGTTGCTATAAAATTAGCTAGTGATTTTTTCCTTTTCATGTCGAAAAAACGTTGTTGTTGTTGTTTCTTTGGAAAGATTCGTTAGTACAATTAATTGTTCTAACTTTGACCTTAAGCTCAATAAACGATTTTAAACTATCAAACAACTAGAATTTGTATTTAAAATCAAGTATGATTTAAGCTATCAAACGTTTAGAATTTGTATTTAAATCATATAAAATCAACATAATAAATAGCAAGGTCATTTAGAAAAAAAAACTTTAATTATAATTAATTTTAATTAATTATAGTTATTAATATAATTAAATTAATCATATAATTTAATAATTGTTATTCTTTTACACCTATTCGCAACATTCTTGCAAAGAGAAAAAAAGCATTACTATCGATCTACATATCGTTGCACATCGTTAGTTAAAGGACGTCGCTTATTTGCTTATCATTACACATTGTGTTTTCATTCATTTCTCAAGCGACGGCGACAGTGGCTACAAGCAGATGATATAAGAATTAAAATATGACTTTTGATTTTGATAAATTAATTTGAAAAAATAAAAGTCAAATTTTAACTTTTATATTTGATCAAAAAAATTAAAGTCAAATTTTAACTTTTATTTCTGATCAAAAAATTAAAAGTCAAATTTTAACTTTTATTTTTGATCAAAAAAATAAAAAAACTCACGTGACAAAAAAATTAAGTGTGTTTTACAAGCAAGTTTAGATTGTAAAAACTCAGTGAATTTTCCCATATAATTTGTTTTTGTTTTTAATTTTGAAATAATGGGAAAATAGTGAAGTTTCATAATAAACCCACTTTACCTATGGACTTTGCTTATTTCAAAATATATTGAGATTCCCAAAAATATTTGCCGTAACTCACGCGACATAACCCACGCGACAAAATTTCCTTAAATTTAAATTAGGTGATTAAGTTATTAGGTAGTAAAGTAATTATGTAATTTAGTAATTACCAAACAAATTTAATATATTGTCCTCTTCTTGCCTCAACCATTTTTCTATTATCTTTAGCCAATGCCTTCCATTTTTACTAAAACAAAAAGTTTACGAAACTTTTGCTAAACATTTACGAAAAATGAAACTACATTTGTGAAACAGTGTAGACGATTTGATCATTTGATCAAATTATACAAATAATACAGAAATTTCTTAAATTAATAAAATTAAAATGTTTCTCTTATAATAACATAAAATAAAAAGTTTTGAATAAGTTTTAAGTTTTTGGTCACGGTTGACTTTTTTCTGGAAATGCCTATATACAAAACATTACACTTCTTGTAAAAAATTTCATAACGATTTTCAACAAAATCACATAACTTTTTGTATTGCTGTATAAGTATAATATAATGTATAATTTTTTGTACTGCTGTATAAGTACAGAACTTGTTGTATTGCTGTATAAGTATAATATAATGTATAATTTTTTGTATAAGTGTTGCTTTAAAAAGCATTTCAACAACATTTCATTTCAATTTTTAAAAATTTGAATTTTTAAGATTTTTTGTTATTACAAGAAAATTAAATTTTTTTCGAAAAGTAAAATATCACAACTCTTGTGTTTTTTATCCGATTTTTACGTTTTATAGCTCATTTTAAGAAACAATAAAATGAAAAACGAAATACATAAGAGCACAAAAAGATGTTTTATGAGCAAAAAATTTGGAAATATGTAAAAAGTCAACAAATTTTTTAATGTTTTTCCATTTACAACAAAACAATCGCGGTCACTCGGCGTACTCCAATGAAACTCATATTAACCTATTAATAACAACGTGTGATATATCATACGCGATAAAAGCATTTTTTAAAAATTCCTCAAAAATCCTCAGCCACTGTAAAGCTTATGCTTCCAACAGTAAGAGAAGGCCTTATGTATGCTTAAGTATGCTTTTTCCAAAAAAATTTATAAAATTGGCATTAAAAGCCTTTTTGTGTACTTTTTCGCGCCAGTTCGTGCAGTATTTAAAAAAAAGTGAACAATGCCACTCAGGCGAGTTATTTTGTTTTATAAACCTCAAGAAAAAAGAAAATATAATTAAAAAGTGCATTAAGTTAAAGTGGAACGCCTACGCTATGAAATGAAAATTTTCCAATTTATCATTTTTTCTAAGTTTTTTTAGATTTATTTTTTTTATTTCTCTACTTACACCCTTATGCGTTTATAATCATGCGCTTTGCCAGACCCAAATCCTTTTTTTTTAACTTCAGAGTTTTCCGTCTAATATTAATACAAGCTTTTGCTGAAAATTTGAAAAACTAAATTGAACGAGTTATGGTAGTGAGCATTAATGGGTTAATACATGTTCGCTTCTATCCCAAATCTCACGTTTTTAATTAGTCATGTACATATTTGATTTTCGAAAAATTCCTGAAAAAAGTCAGTCTAATAAACAATTTTCAATTTATCTTCATGTTATGGAAAATTTAAGTAATTTGCAAAATAGAAGGAAAAGATTGCTTTGACAGGCGGCATACAAAACATAATTCTGTTTTAATTAAACAGAAAGTGTTCGTATAAGCTTATCAAAGTGAATGGAACTACTGCAGAAACCACAGAAGACTACTGAAGAGTTGATGTAGCGATCATCGAAACATGATCTGTCTAGTCTGCTTGGTGGTTTGTTACGCAAAGAAAATTAATATTTTTAAAATTATAAAAAACAGTAAACATATAAAAACCATAAGAAAAAAACTGTATTTATGTGCATACTAAAATTACGTTTCTGATAATTGCTGAAAATTTTGTTTTCGAAGCTTTACTGGTTCTTCAGATATTGCGAAAAATTTGTTCTAGTTGTATGGGAGGTGCCACGCCCACTTGTTCAATCACGCCTATATTTGGGACGTGTCCTTCAAATGACGTGTACTTCATGATTGCCTAACTTTTTGTTTTCGTATCTTTATTACTTCTCCAGATATTGCGAAAAATGTGTTCCAGTTGTATGTGAGGTGCCACGCCCACTCGTTGGCGTTTTTTGTGGCAATGTCTAAACAAACGTAATAGAGAATAGAAAGCGGTCTTTGGACGCCTCGCATCTACGCTGTTTTTAAGAAATAGTTGGTCACGACATATATCCATTTACCACTGGGTAGCAAAATGCAACGTGCAACGAACACTTGTGAGAGTTTGTTGGTGCTTTTTTGCATTACTCACTACTTTTACGCTCTCTCACTCTATCCGATAAATGTTAATGAAAAAAAAAACTGCATTATTTTACGCTACGAGCCAATGTTTAACGTTCTGACCAACAGCTTGCTAGCCATTCACTGAACGTTGTAGCGCACAGATCGACGGCGGTAGGCCCTTTATTGTTCGGAAAAACTACGATAAAAACGTGTTGCAGAAGTTCAAGTATTGCATTATTTTTGAAAAAATTAAAGCGATAACAAGTGTTGGTTGCTCTGTGATAAAGAAAGTCAAGTTTTATGTTAAAACCATATAATATCAAGATACTATTTTAGCTAAAAAAAAACCGATAAAAAAGAACTTATTGCCAGAAAACAAAAATTAAACTATTGCAAGACGCTAAGCTATTATTTGCTTGAGTGAATTATATAAAAAAAACAAATTGTTTTTCTATTCCGTGGACAACAGTTAATACAAAGCTTCTACTTAACGCTACTCATCGAAGGTTCCAGCCAAACTTTGAGCCACAGTTTAAAGCCGTAAGAGATACGCAAAGACAGTTAAGCAGCAACATGAAGCACACACTGAATCTCGGGTAAGTGTAAAAAGAAATAATTTTTTAAAAATATTTTTTTATTCTGAAAATATCTGCAAGTTGCATAATTTTCGTATTAAAGATTTAATACATTATTTCTATTTTTTTTTTTCTCAAAGAAAGAAACCACACAAATTTTAAGCTTTCACCATGAGTTTTTTGAGATTTAATTTTTCGCATTCGAGTGATGTTAGAGTTGCACTCTTGTAGATACTTTTGTATGTAAGCATATGTGTGTATAATTGCACAAAAATACAATTGCCATGATATAAATAGCGGTTTGTTAAAACAGCTGTTTGAGAGTAAAACTCAATAACTTAACCTGTCCAACAACCTGTGTACAAAATATTTGCAATTCTTACTATAATAGAATTCTGCATAGCAAAATAACAGAATTAACTAAAATTAACTATAAATTCCAGAAAACCACAAAATTTATTTACTATAAATTCTTGTTTTCTGCTCAATATTTTTGCTGAACTTACAATTTTAATGCCAAATTTGCATTGTTTTATATTCTTTCAATAGTATTTCAACAAGAATACATTTTCTGGTGTTGTACTTGAATTCGCTCGGTATGTTTAGTTGTTGTTGTTAAGTTGTAGTCGTCGTCGTCGCTCAAAGGTTAAAAAACTACATTTGCTTTCTCAGCGCTAATATTCCATAAATTAGTAGATACGTTTAGATAGAATTAATGTAAAAAAATGTTGACAAATAGTTTGCTGTTTTTGCAATGCGATATAATAGTGCCACTTCTACCGAGCCACAGGTTGCACTTAAGTCAATAAAAAAATGTGCTCAACAACGAAAACATTTTAACTGCGATGCTATCAAATGCTAAAAAAAGGTGTATTTCTTTTATTTTTTATTTTCTATACAGTTGTAACGTCATAATTCGAAAATCTAGAAATGGTTCAAAAATTCCCCAAAAAAAAACTAAACGTATTCTTTGGCCATTTTTGTGTTTGAATTTTTAAAGCTAAGCTTTTTACGCCTCGTTATGTGATTAGCTTGAGTAAAATCACAAAAACGTCACTTTTTCGTCGTTTTTCGGACCTTTTTTCGACAACCGTCTTAGAATTGTTCCGTTTTGCTTGCGTCTATTACAACAAAAAATAATAATATTAAAAATGTTTCTTTGTGCGTTGTGAGAATCGAACTCATACCACTTCGATTGATAGTTCTACTCGCTACTTGCTGATCCAAAACTCTTTGTTGCATAGGTTGGTTAAATTAATGTTAAGTAAATTAAAAAACTCTTTGTGCGCTGTGAAAATCGAACTCATACCTCTTCGATTGATAATTCTACTCGCTACTCACTGATCCAAAACGCTTTGTTTTCGAATCGAACTCATGCCACTTCGATTGATAGTTCTACTCGCTACTCACTAATCCAAAACTCTTTGTTGCGTAGATTGGTTAAATTAATATTAAGTAAATACTGAAGCTATGTTGCACCAGATCACAGTCTTAACACATAAAAGGCATGCTTGCTCCGCACTTAATATATGTAGCTCAAACTGTAATTATTGTTTGCCATTATTACAGTGCTTTTTCAACATTTACTGTCCTGAAAAATTTTCAGCCTAAAAGTATGCACATCTTAATACAAAAAAGGCAAGAATGATGCTCTGCACTTCACCCTTTCGGGACGCAATTCAGGTGATGAAGTACACTTGATGGTACACATGTGTACCGTACGTCCCGAAAGGGTTAATATCGCTCAAACTGTAATAATTTTATTTTTTTATATTTAAAACTGGCTTTTTGATTTTTTCTAAAAGAGCCAGTGTTTAGTCATGGTCAACTTTATGTAACCATGTCTAGAGTCTGATGATGTACAACTAGGATGAGGATTAACTAAACTACAACTTATGAGTAAACACTGAAAATTTTGTAACCATTCCTACATTTTTTTCTTTTTTTAAAGCTTAATTTTTTATTCACTTGATTTTTGCAAAATACAAATATTCCACTTTAAATAACACTTTACGTCTTGAAGCAGTGTTGAAAAATTAGTTCAAGTGTAAAAGTGCAAAAGTCGAGTTTGGTAACAATCATATTCATACACAACTTTACAAGCTGGCCTTGCAACCTTCATATACGTAGCAACTCAGGTGCCGTTTTTCCGATGATACAATTATATTTTTTATACAAACAACTCAAAAGAATTTCATTAAATTCGTCATAACTTTTTTATAAAAGTTTGAAAAAAAAGAGGTAGTTAGATCAAAAACGTACTATTGTAAAAAACCAATATTGTCACTGATAAATATCAAATATATTTTCTGTGCATACTTTCAGGCTGAACATTTTTGAGAAAGACACTGTCTTTTAAAATTACTTAACTGTCAAAAAATAATTTCAATTTGAGAAATACTGTGCATGCTTGTTTTATATGCATTAAGATGTGCATACTTTCAGGCTGAACAGTTTGAGGGATATTGGACACAGAGCAGCGAGCTTGCCTTTTATATGATAGTTCATAGTGATCCTTAAGTCATGCACCATGACAATTAAGGATATCCTATTGTCTATGTTGTTTGTATTAAATGTATGTTGTTTGTATTGTATTCCGAATAATTAAAATAGGGCATCCAATTTCGGAACGCTTCGGCAATCCCGGGATCTCGGGATTTAAAATACACAGTCCCGGGTTTGACAAACCTTAAAAAACGAATTTTTGGAAGACGTAATATGAAGTTTTAAAGTAGTTATGCTTTGTTTTACAACACAAAACATTGCAGAAGATTATAAAAAAACTAAAAAACACAGTTTCGATTAAACGTTTGGATAGTATTTATTGTTTATTTTTGAAAAAACAAAGATCAATTCTTTAAAATAAAAATTAATAAAATTTTTATTAATTGATTATTCAGAAGGTTCATAAAATTATTTTAAAAAAATAGAATAGTTTAATTACACTGTAGGTAAATTTTCAACTTTTGAAAAGACACAAAAAACTCCGAGAAACTTAAACTTAATTTTCGGTCGTAGAATTAAGTGGCATATACTCAGTTTTTACAAATCAGATTTAAGTCTCGAACTACACAGATTTTTGATATTTGACCTACATTTGACCTTCATTTAAAAAATTTTTATAGTCTTTTCAAAAATTCCTCCAAAGTAAAAATTGAATTAGCCTTGTTCAATCTATGATTTTTCAAAAGTTAAGCAATTTCGCTTTTTCTTCCATTTGGACCAAATTTGAAGGTTGAACGTAAAAACTTTAAAAAAATCTAAAATTTTTTTGCTCAAATTAGTGTTTTTATTTCATAAGTAGACCAAATTCGGAAAGAGTAAGCAAAATCGGAGGTGGTCAAAATTTTTGTTCTCCAAAAATAAGGAAACTATAGCTAAAAATGGGTCTAAAAGTGACTAAATTTCAATCGCAAATATCTTGAGATTTTGATCTGATTGGGAAAAACTGACTACGCCACTAAATTCTACGTTACAACAAACACGTAGAAATATTAAAAATACTGTTTAACAATTGTTACTTTGCGAGAATAGGGCTGTTAGAGTCGACATTAAAATGACTATTGGTAAGGCCTATTGTGTTATTTTGTAAAGACAGTTTTAGAAAAGTTTTTATTTTAAAATTTTTTAAAAACACATGAATTTTTTCGTAGGTAGTATCATTGAATTTTTTGTAGGAATATTTAAGAATTTTTATTTTTGTAGAGGCAATCAATCCCGAGATCGCGACAATCCCAGGATTTTAGGCATTGCATTTTCGGGACTAATAAAAGTCCTTGATCCCGGGATTGGATGCCCTAGGGACCGCCAATAACAATTATCGCTATCAATCAATCATTTAATAACAGTTATTTTTTTATCGATATTATTTTCGATCAGAAATAAAAGTTATTTCTTGAACGTTATTTTTCGCATGAATTCGTACGAATGTTCTAGTACGAAAACAGAAAAATTCGTGAAAAATATCCATTCCTAAAAAATACAAAAAGGCAAAGCGATGTTTTGTGCAGAAAAGCAAGGGAATTTTTCCCATTGTGTCTGGTGGCAATGCGGATATTGCTCGTTATATCGAAACAAAACAACATCAATTTGCTCAAAGTGGCGCTTCTACCAGCACATCTTTAGCAACATATTTTCAATCGATTTTAATATTCATTTTGTTTGAATGAAAGGAGTGTGGGCATATCATGGCATAAATTCTAATTACAGTAACTAAAAAATAAATATCTTAAAGCAAAGCCAGAATACTTTGTCAAATTGCTTCAAAAGACAAACATAGAAGAAGATATTGAGATGATAAGAACGGCATTCAGATGATGAAAATGCATATTCCAGTGATTAGATTGCTTGATTTCAATTCAATTTTCATTCGAACTGCTTCTTCGATTAATTTCAAAACCTTATATCCAAATATGATTTAAAAAATTTGGTGGTAGAAGTCCCACTCTGAACAATTAGATGTTTTTTTATTGTTTTTTATTTTTTTTTTATTTTTTTTTTTTTTTTATTACGAGCAATATCCGCGTTTTATGGAAAAAGTTCCTTTGCATTTTCGGGACAGAATATCGCTTTCACTATTTGTTTTTTCATTAAATAAAATTTTTTCTGCGAAAAGTACTATTTTTTTTAATTTATGCACTGTTTTCTTTTTAAGTTTTGAAAGAAATGTACTATTTTTGGTCGAACAAAGATACGAGCGTTATTTATGACTCAAAATTTTATCTAACTTCGAAGCGCCTAACTAAATAATGTCAATGTTATCAACACAACTTTTATTTGACTGACCATTCAGAATCTGTGTTGTTGATGTTATTGATTTAAAAAAAAAAGTGAAATGCATTTAAGTTAACAACAATACTTAAAAAGAATTTTCAAAATGTCACCTTCTACTCTTTGCATTGCTATTGTCTCGATCACAGATGGTATTCACGATGAACAAATGGTAAAAGTTTGCCAAGCAATGAGCCAAATCGAAAATGTGCCAGTTGGCAAATGAAAACAAATATGTATGCTAACAGATTCATGGGCGTAGCCAGGATTTTACTCAGGGGGGCCCATTTTTTGTTCAAGTAGCTGATAAATAAAATTTATTTTTTTTAAATATTAGCTTTATTGAGAAAAATATAAAATTATATTGTAAAAGAAATTGAATTAAACGCAATTTAAAAAAAGCGAAAATCAAAGTATTAATCGGCGAGAATCTTCAGCAAAGCAATTTAAAAAATCATCATTCAGCTTCTCTTTTTTCTCTTGCATCAAATTTCTGTGCACGCTTTAAAGGAATAAAAACGCCGTTGTAAGACGTTGACCAGGCAGCATCATTAAATCAACAAGCGGGTCGGTCCTGAATGCGTGAGCTGCTGATCCTATGTGCCACTGACTTGGCTTCTACAATACTCCTGCACATGTTTATATTTTGTGAAAGGCTTTATAACGAGTGATCCTACAACAGCTTGAACATTTTTAGGTGGAAAAAGGTAAGAGCACAATCAAAGTGCACCTTTTAAATGCATAGGTTTGTAGAAAATTGTGACAAAGTTCCAGTTAAATCGTGTCCTCCTTAAACCGTAGATTTAAGGAGCAGCCCAAGGGTATTTGAGCATTTTCAATTTCTGAGATGTACTCATAAGGGCACATCGACCGACCCACTTGCCTAAGTTGTGTTCACAGAAACTGTCACTATTGCATGTGCACGTGTGTGAAGAAGCAGATCTAACTAGACGTAGATATTAAGAGAAAAGCTCTCAAGATGGTGCAAGCAACTCATCATCCTCTTCCATTCTGCTCTCATTGTCACTCAATTTTATTTTCTAGACTTTAAAGCAAATTGATTAGAAAATAAACAAAGACCTTATAATTTGCAGTAAATTAATATAAACTTACCACCAAAAAACTTTCTTATATTTCAATTTATAAAACAAAATATAAATTAAAAAATGCATAAATAAAATCAATCAAAAATTTTGTTTTGAACAGCTTATTTGGATTCATTAGTTATAAAAACGAGCGTTAGTGTTGGTGAAAAATCGACTAACGAACTGTGCAGCTCAAAATGCAATATAAATATATGTCAGAGTTACCAATTAAAGCTTTTCGTAAACGTTTTTTACCAAATAATAAATGTGTCCGATATTAAAATATAAATATTAAAAACTTCAATACTATTTTAATTAAAGGAAAAACTGCTTAGAATTTCTATTACTAACACTAAAAAATCTTTTCTTAAGTTTAGGGGGTTTCATGGCCAGCCCTGACTACCCCCTCGCTACGCCCTTAAACAGATTGTTGATTTTTTTGTTTGTTTTTGTCGTTTTCCTACAAAATATAGTTAAATTTTAAAGCGTTGAATAAAGAATAACTAGAGATAAAAATGAAACCAAAAATAGTGGAATATTTTTACACAAATAAATTTTAATATTGTTCCTATAGAAAAATGTCTGACAACACGATTTAAATTGCTTTGAGGTTATAATTTATAATTTATAATTTATAATTTATAATTTTTAATTTATAATTTATAATTTATAATTTATAATTTATAATTTATAATTTATAATTTATAATTTATAATTTATAATTTATAATTTATAATTTATAATTTATAATTTATAATTTATAATTTATAATTTATAATTTATAATTTATAATTTATAATTTATAATTTATAATTTATAATTTATAATTTATAATTTATAATTTATAATTTATAATTTATAATTTATAATTTATAATTTATAATTTATAATTTATAATTTATAATTTATAATTTATAATTTATAATTTATAATTTATAATTTATAATTTATAATTTATAATTTATAATTTATAATTTATAATTTATAATTTATAATTTATAATTTATAATTTATAATTTATAATTTATAATTTATAATTTATAATTTATAATTTATAATTTATAATTTATAATTTATAATTTATAATTTATAAATTAAATCAAATACTCGCAAGTTTTTTACGTTGTTACCATCAAGCAGAGCTGACAGTTTTTATGTACTCCTGGCCGCCATTTGTCGAGAACTAAACCTCAAAAAAATTTTCCTGAAATATTTTAAGAACATAAATAAAACCATAATATTTACATAACGTGATAAATATTTTTATTATACTATATATACATATGACCAGAAATATATTTATATGTACAAACCATACAAAAAACTAAAAAAAAGATACGCGATCAGAATTTTATTTTTTAAAATTATAAAAAAACGATAACATAAGAACAATAAATAAATTAATGAGTACACGGTCAAAAATCTTGGACTTATTTTTAATCCAATCGTTGCAATTATGCATTTCTTATTACTTGTTCTATTAGAATTTCAAAGGTTCAAATAATTAGAAATTTTTGAAATAAATTCAAAAACAATATTTAATACATGTTGGAATACTCTAAGAAAGCTGCGTTCGGCTTGGTTCGGTTCTTATACATGTTTATCATTTCTTTGTACATGTGGCTTCAACGAGCAGTTGGCAGAGCCCTAAACTTATAACCTAAGCGTAGTGGGTGCATACTCCACAGGTTTAGTTGTTTTTTATTTTGCCGAAAATATTTTAACACAAACATGCATTAAGATTTAGTCCCATGACGAAATAAAACTCAATTTTAATATTTGGCGTCGATTAAATTTTAATACAGTTTCGGTTTAATACAAATATTGATGGTTTTTAACAAACTGAGAGCAGGTCAATAAACTTCACTGTCTTTAATTTCAGAATTTTCTGGTTTTGGGTTTTAACATTCTTTTGAAGGCTCAAAACTTTCAAAGTATATATTAATGTTATAAGTATAATAAGCCTGTATTAGCTTAAATCTAATTTTATTTCGTTTCTTGATTTTTATGTATGTAGTTCATAATTGAAAAAATTATTTCTACACATGCGTTGTTAGTTGGTATCAAAAGCAATTTGTTGACTACTCCATCCTCATATTTGTAATATAAATACCCTATTAAATTTCTTATCATCAACCAAGAATTATATATTCAAGATTCCGCAATGCGCATGTCTACTCTCTTTGTGAGCAAGTGCATGTAACGTAAGAAATGAAAGAGAATAGAGTGTCAAACTGACTAAAAAAAACGTAGTAAAAAATTTTTATAAAATCTTGGATTTTTTAAATGAAATAATTATAAATAAAAAAACAATGCTTGTCCAAGAAAAATAGAAATATTTTTCATTACTATCTTTGGTAAAAATTCTCTTATTGGGGTGTTAATCTTATTGGGGTGTTAACTTCCGTGTTGACCCCTTCACAAAAAATAGCTATGTTGCTCGTTTTATTTTGAGAATAGTTTGACTGTTTCTTTGTTTGTATTTCGTTTGTTTCCCGATAATACAATCAGATTAATTTGCTTAATTTCGTTTGTTGTGTATGTGTTGTTTTTGTGTGGATGTGTTTTCACATATGACGTAGGCTGCGCAGTAGATTTCCATTTCTGCGCACTTATGGCGGGATCTTTTATATATTGTTCTTGATCATCAACCTAACTTGAATTTTCCCCAATTTTTTCTATATTTTTTTGTTTCTTCCTGATTTTTTGGCATTTTAGCGCTCAAACTAAACAAATTCACATGTTTTATGTTATGGTAGCATCGTTCTTCGGCGAATTAAGATTTAGAGACGGGAAAAATGTTGGCTTTGTAAAAAGTTTTGTATAACGGAAAAATCGATTTAGTCTCTTTTTAGAAGAATCTCGCCAAAATATCGCCAAAAAATGTTTAAGCCACCACTTTTTCGTATTCTCGCAAAATCAAAATTCTTCTCGCCAAAGTAGTCGCTCAAACCGCCACACAGCACGCTTTTTTAATTTTAGGATGACATTTGCAGATTATAGAACATGTATTATACATGTGGTATTAAAAACTTGATGTATTGTATGGGTTTTTTTTATAAAATTCGTCAAAGTTGAGTTTTTTACAAAAATAAGCTCAATAAGACCCAAAAAATAAAGTCAAGTTTAAGCAATAATAACTTCGAGCACAAAGTATATTTCAAGGCTTTGTTTTTTGAAATTTTTTATGTCTAACTGCCATTGAATTTCAAATAAAATACAATAAAAAATATTAATAAATAAAAATAGAAAAATCGTTAAAATATGAATGTAAATTGTTCAAGGAATGAAAATTTAAGTTAAATTTAGCAGAAAATATCTAGCTTATTAAGCATTATTAAAGTCGAAAGCTATAACTATCATAAAATATCGTACTTTTACTTTCTGTTTCTATAAAAACCTGCTGCATCTAGCTGCAACTAAGAAAAACCACTTAATTTGAAAAAAGTCTTCAAAATCAAATTTTGCCCTAAAATGCACTGATTTCCAAGACAATTTGTAGATACTCTTAAATATAAAGAAAAATAATATAGAATTCATAATTTAAAACAATTTGTGACTTTATTTTGTATTAGCAACCATTTTTAAAAAAAAAAATTAATTTCATTATTTTGGTAATATTGTTTTATAGGACATATATCTAAAAGCTATCCGATTTGAAATATTTTTAGCATGACGTTTAAGTGAAGTTAAATAAACTAAACTTACTCTTTAAAAACATAAATAAGCAATTGTATGCGGGTTTTTTTTTATTAAAAAAATATGGTTTGTATGGGAGGTAGGCAATGCAGTGGACCTAGAATTCTAGTTTATTGTACTGTTACTTAATTTAGGCTAAAACTCATTTATATAAAATTTCATGGCCCTAGCTTTTATAGTTTCTGAGATAATGCAAATGTCATCCTAAAACCGAAAAAAGTGCACTGTGCGTCAGTTTGGCGAGATATCGCCATATCTGGCATCTCTGCCATCAAGAATCATAATACCAAATCTGCCTGAAAGTATGTGTGGAAAATTTTTTTCAAAATCTCACTCTCTTGTTAACAATTGTTTATTTTGTAAACTTGTTTAGAAGCTTAGCAAAGATTGCATACTTCCGCTGCACTCGAATTGCTGTGTTGTTGTTTTTGCTGCCTTATGTTGTTGCTGTTCTTTTTTGCAGATATACCTTTCAAGGTACTTCAAGTCACTTTTTTTGCATTTCTGTTTTTTACTTAGATACAATCTTGCAATCGAGTCAAAATAAGACAATTTGTAAGCACGATTTCTGCAACTGCTGTAGTTTATGTTGTTGTTTTTGTGGTTTTCCTTAAAGTTGTTAAGTTGTTAAGTTATGCAAATAATATACAATTGAAAATAATTTGCATTTTTCTTGCTTACGGTTTTGTTGTTGTTGTTGTTATTATGGGGCTTTCCAGTACTGACCAAAGTTTTAATAACACACAAACGTGCCTTGCCTCTTTTTCTCTACCACAGGTTTGAAATCAACTCTGATTGGTCGTATTGTGGCGGTGTGTCCGCGTGGTCACATGTGGTAGCGAAAATACAATACCGTTGCATGGTATTATAGATGCCACGCAAAATTTAACTTTACTACAGTAAAGATTGGTTCTTTGACCTCATACCAAAAAAACAAAAATATGACGTCATAAAACCACGGAATCGGTCGATTAGTGCATCGGAAATTGAACGAAAATGCAACGGCGTTGCATGCAATTTCAAGTATTAAAAATCATGTAATGCAATATACAAAATATTACCTTTATATAGAAGAAATGCATTTTAGTAGAATTGCATTCATTCCATGTCTTTTTTTTTATAACGTTTATGCTTATCTCTTGTCGATAATAATGTAGATTTTTAATAAACTCATGGGGATTTTTTCCTTAGACACATCTGTATGTACTATATACTGCGATGAGTTGTTATTCATTGTAAGTCATATGTTTCAAATAAAAATATTTATCAATCACAATAACGACATCAACAAAAATTTTTTATAATACTCGTAACTAAACAATAATTTTTTAAACTTCTGGCAAAATTCCGGCAAAAAAGCGCGACAGTCGTAGATGTATGCAATGTTATGAAGAAAGTAATGCAATTCAAGTGATATGGAATCTCCAATAAGTAGTCGGAAAAATTTAAAAAATTACTCGAGCTTATTTTTACATGTAAAAACGTTTCTACGTTCTAAGCGCAAAAAATCTCCAGTGTTGAAGGAACGGATTCGAATTCAAAGATGCTTCAGAATTAATAACAGGTAAGATAAAAAGCTTAAAGCTGTCGAAATAAAATATAGAAAGTTGTAATGAGTTATATAAAAACTTTCAAAAAATACCAAAAAGCCAAGAGAAATTGGTATTTTTGAAAAGTTTTTGTTTTTTTCTAATAGCTTCAAGCGTCACGAGTGTGCGTTTGAAACGAATGGGTCTTGTTTTTGGCGAGAACGCTTTTATTGAAAGAACGAATTTTCGATAAGAGAGTAATCGCCAAAAAACGATAAAAATCAAAATCAATAAATATGCAATATTTTCGAATCAAGTAAACGTTTGAATTACCGATAACAATTTATTGAAACAAACATTATAAAGCAAACTTTGATTATATACAAGTATCGAAAAAATCGATTTTAATCGATAACTAACCAGTGAGTAAATATGGATAATCCTTAATTTTTATTAAAACCACAAAAAATAAAATGTTGACTAAATCTCTCGATAAAAAATATCGATTAAAAATAGCAACAAAAACTGTTTTATACCAAAACCGCTGGTTTGATAACGAAATACTGCTTGATTATAAAAATTTCAGGCGAGTTCAAGAATACCTTTTTTATTGTGAGCAATCGTTCAAAAATTAGACCGTTGAATTGGCGTCACTTTTAAATTTTCCAACAAAGATTGACAAATTCACAAGATTTTTATGACAAAATAACTGCTTTTTCTAAAAGGCTCAAGCGTGACGAGTGCGTCTGAAAAGAGTGAGACACAAGTTTTTGTTTATTACCAAATTACTACTTACTTCTACAAAAAAAATTACATTAAAAAGCTCTCTTTCGCACTTTTAAGCACAAAAGAGTTAAAAAATTAGTGGACTATGTAAAAATTTGATTTTAAAAAATTTCCCAAAACATAGCCAAAATTTCCCTAAAAATTGGGAAAGTTTTCTAAAAAGCTTTGTGTAAGGTTAAAAATATGCTTAATATTAGAGTATCATGCAAGGTTATGTTTTAAAACGATTTCATAAAAAATTCCTAAGTGGAAATTTTTTAATAAGTTATATATAAATATACTCAAAAAAAGCTTAATATAACCTTGTAAAATCAAGAAAAGGCCACAATTTAACTATAAATCTAAATACTTTATTTATATATATACTTTTTAATATACTTTACACTAATAAATAATCCAAAGTTATGAAAGAATAAAATTTACCAAAAATTTCATTAAAGGAAAATTTTATAAAAATTTAAGGAATGGTAAAAAAAGTGTATTTCAATTAATTATCTTTGGTTTTGGAATATAAAAGTTTTCTCAAAGGTTCAAATTGAAAATATAAGAGTTTTTAAATTTGACTATTTAAGATATTTGAATAAACATGCCATATATTTATTTTATAAATATACTCACTGGTCTGGCAGACGTTGTTTTGCTGCAGTCTGCCTTCCAAAATATGGTTGAAAGGGAATATGTATTAATATATAAGAAACTTGCGACGAAAGCGACTCCTAACGTAGCTATGAACCATTGTCTCGATAAAACAAATATGTTGTGCAAATATTTATAAACTTAATCGATTTGGTCTTCTATAAGTTATGCCACGACAAACAGGCGCACCAACAAACTTACATGTATTAAAAGATATGTAAATATCCCTTAAAAAATGTGTTCTTTTACATTTTAATTACAAAATCACATATGCTGATAATGCAAAACTGTGTTTCAAGAAAATTTTCCTGGAAAAAATTACTAAGAGGAATAATTTTTTTAAATTTTAACAAATTTTTATGTGACTAAATATTGTTAACATGTTTATGATATTTAAAACAAGTTCAACAAAAATTTTTGCATGTGAATTTCTTACAAAACTTAAATAATGCTGATGAACATACTTTATTTATATCAGTTTGCCATGCAAAGCTGTGAATTCTAAAAATGTCCCAAAAATTTTTTACGTGCGAAATTGTCTAAAAAGCTTAAGAACGCCTAATAAACATGCTTTACGTCAGTTGAACATGCAATATATCAAATTACAAAAATTTCCCAAAAAATTCCCAAAAGGGAATTTTTTCTAAAAACTAAATTTTTCATAGAAATCACTTAGAATCACTTAATTAGTTGTATTTTGTTGAAAAATAATGAAAATCAATGCAAGGTCTTAAGATTTTTTTTAGTTGAAATTCTTTCGATAAGAGTTTTGATTACATGTACTAGTTTATATATCGATGCTTATTCACAGGAAATGATTTCTGCTAAGCTGTTCCCTAGGGCGTGGATTCCAAAAATTTTAACTATTTTTTTCTTAGGGACGGTTTTCGCAGATCCTTAAAAGAAGTTTTTTTACTTTCTTGAACCTATGTATATTCATTTAATTTAACCTGCAGAAATTGTGTACCATTCAAAAGTTTAATTTTTTCCCCAATGTTCTGCAACATTTAGCGAAAAAGATTTGATTGAATGGAGTATTGAAGTATATACATACATATAATTGAACCACCACCAAAAGCTGGTTTTTATTTTTTCGAATATTTTAAGCAATCAGCTTTCCCAAAAATTTCTTATGAGCGAAATTGTCTAAAAACTTAAGCACGGCTAAGAAACATGCTTTACATCAGTTGAACATGCAAAACACCAAATTTGAAAAATTTCCCAAAAATTTCCCAAAAATTTCCCAAAAGGTAATTTTTCCTAAAAAACTCGAATTTTTCATAGAAATGACTTAGAATCACTTTACAAGTTGTATTTTGTTGAAAAACAGTGAAAATCTATGCAAAGTCTTAAGATTTTTTAACCCTTTCATGCCCGATGTTGCCTACAGGCAGCATTGTACTTATAGGCTTCTAAGTCCCGATATTTTCATGTTTTTGACCAGTGGTTTTTTGCTTTATGTAGCATTATGTGTTGTGCAAGCTTGCACCTATTTGTTCTATTGAAAACTTTTCACGTGTCCATTCAGTAGCCATTTTCCTTAGAATAAAATGGTCGAAATCAAGATCAGGATCGTTTCGCAAAAAAGTGTTTACACAAAAAGTGCTTGAAAATAATTGTTTAAATATAAAACCAAGTGCACACGGTTAATAAATAAAGGTGAGAGAGTTATATACATACAAAACACCATGAGAAAAGTGTTAAGTTTGTCCAATAACTGCCCAAAGTGCACATAAGCAACATCCTGTAACTAACGAGCTCGGGCACCAAGGACTTTAAAATTTTTGTCAGTTCTTATTTGAGTAAAGACTAACACACATCTGACCTCAAAAATGTGTAGCCCCACCCATTTTAATTCAGGCATGAAAGGGTTAAGTTGAAATTCTTTTGATAAGATGATTTGATTACATGTATAAGTTTACAAATCGATTCTAATTCATGGTAAATGATTTCTGCTAAACTGTTCGCTATTTATTCTAGAGCGCAGATTCCAAAAATGTTATCTATTTTTTTTTTCTTAAGCACGGTTTTCGGAGATCCTGAAAAGAAAATTTTTCACTTTTTTAAAGGCATTTGCTCTAACCTATGTACATATATTCATTTAATTTAAGCGGCAGAAATTGTGTACCATTTGAAAGTTAATTTTCTTCCAATGTAAACATTTGGCGACATTTAGCGAAATAAATTTAATTGAATGGAGTATTGAGGTATATATAATTGAACCACCACCAAAAGTTAGTTTTTATTTTTTCGAATATTTTAAGCAATCAGCAAATTTCAATTGCTCCTTTTTATTTAAATTTTTTTATATATATTCTAAAGAGCTATAATAAAATACCATTCTTTCTTAAACATTTTTTGTGTAAATTTTCCCAAATCGAACAGAAAATTAAAAAGGTTTCAAAAAATACTTTAGAAAAAATTCATATAAAATAAAAATTTGCAAAAATAAAAAGAAAAATGCTGTTTATAATTTTGTATGAAATTTTTCTATAGTATTTTTTGTATAGTATTTCTATATTATTTTATGGGCTCTGTTATTAACTTCTACATTTTAACATGATATTGATTGTGGACTTTTTAGATCAAGTAAGTTTAAAAAGGCAACTCTGCATAGAGTCAATCACACAGCAGAATAGACAGAACTGCTTCGGAGGCTGCTAAGCCTTGCTCTTCAGTAGTCTTGAGTGATTAATCTGTGGCAAGCCCACTGTTTAAGTCTTGTATGATTTGACACTTGTTCGAATACGAATTTTAATGTTCTCATCGGCCATTTAATCATAAGACATTAAAGCAGTAGTTATTTTTAGATCAAGCCTTTTACTCTACCAGGGTTGCCGTCTGTTCTAGTTGCTTCTTATTTTTTTCGCTATTCATTGGAGTTCGACGAGTCTGTCGGAGTACACCATAGAATTGAAACGAATTTCGCTTCGCTAAAAGTTAGTAATTTTGTAAAAAAAATTCATAAATGGGAAATTTTCTAAAAACTTAATTAATGGCTAAAACATTTTATTTGAATCATTTTTTTTCAATTAAACTAAGAAGTATTAAAATTTCACTTAAAAATCATTAAAATCATTTAAAGAATTTAATAATCAAGAAAGTTTGCAAGACTGAAAAGTAACATAACAGTCAGCAAAGTAAAACTGTGAATTTTAGAAATTTCCCAAAAATTTCTTGCGTGTGAAATTGATTTAAAAACTTCTTTAATACTGAGAAACATGTAGAACTTTGAATTATAAAAATATCCCAAAAATTTCCCAAAAAGGGAATTTTTTAAAAAATTCGAATTGACTATAAAAATGTTGTAAAAACATTTTTCAAGCATTTTTTGTTGAAAAAGTGTGTAAATTTACACAAATTCTTAAGAATTTTTAAGTTTAAATTTGTCAATATGCGTTTTGATATTTCGATTACGGTAACAAAACTTTGCTTTTTGATTATTAAAACTTAAAACAACTAAAACTAACATTAAATCGCTGAACTTGACGTAAGTTTCTAATTTACCCACAAAGCTTGATAATTGAATAAGTTTTTTAGGACCAGATAATTGCTTCCTTTTGCTAAGAAAAAAACTTAAAAAATGCATTTTTGTAGTATTTCACTTTTTTTACTGCGCACTAGATAGCAACTACAGCTAAGCGGAAATTGAATGCACGTAATTAAAAAGCTTTTATTTAAAATTTTTGTGCAAAAACATAAAAACTAACTGATTCTAAATCGAATTCATTTTACTGCCAGGAAAATATTAGTAGAGCTTTAAAATGCAGCAAAATGAATTGACGCTGGCAAAACACTGATTTGTAAGCATTTTGTTTCGACTTCTTATTAAATGAATCCAACCGGTGATTTATACTCAGTTCAACGTTAGACTTCGAGCGGCAAACAACAATTCTACAAAGTAACAAAACAATCGTACATTCAAAATAATTACTAAATTAATTTTAAACGCAATTAATCTCACATTAACTATAAAATAAATATACTAATGAGATCTTTATTAATATAAGTTTGTATGTGTGTTTTTGTGGGTGTATATTAAAATAGCTTATTTGTCTGATTAAATACAGACACTTTCAAAGTCATGATAACTAAGTGTTAAACTTGTAATAAAGTCGCTAAGCTTAAATACACTACAGTAAATTGATTATAAATGCAACAACACCTCATTCTCACAGATAGTGCAAATAATTATATATCTATTTGTGTTTGTGTTAAGACAAATAAAAAAAACCCCAACAATATCTGAAAAAATCGAGTTTCCAGTGCAATCTATGCGCTGTTGATTCTTATAACTGCAAGTTCTGCAAAGCTTTTGTAAAGCCAGCTGATGCCGCGTGCGCGCTTTTGTGACAACAACAAAAAACTCAAGCCAAAAACAGCAAACACAACAACAACCATAATAACAACTATAACAATGTCAACAACTTTTAACTAACTATTTGTTGCTTTTAAGAATATTCAGTGTCATTGCTTTTCAGGTGGGCGTGTGTGTGTGTGATTCTATTTTTAAATATAACTGCAGTGAAATAGCCTGCTTAATACACATACTTACACATACACGCACAAACACATCAAAACATTTTGTAATTTTGTTTTTACACCATTGATAAGGATCGCAGCATTGAACCTAATCAATGCAAACGCGAATTGTTGTTGCGTGCAAAACCATAACCATAATGAATTTGTAAAAATAAAGCACCAACCGCTTTGCCTTATTTGCTTAGCAAAAAGCTTTTGTGTTACTTTTAAAAAAAAATCATTAAAAAAATGCAAAAATAACGTTTAGGAAATAGCGTTTATGAAAACGTGACCGCAACGCATTTAATGTCACTCATACGCCCCGAAAAATAAACTTAAGGGTACCTTTATGTAATATAAGCAATTCTGAATACGTTTTTTCAATGAATACTACAAAAAATGGTCAGAGAACTGATATAAAGTTTTTTTAAATGATTTCAACAATTATAAAAGTACACAAAAAAGAGTAGGACCATTTTTCTTCCAGAATAACATGATCTGTAATCATCTGAAAAAAATATGGATATATTTGTAAAGTAAATAATTACGCCGAGGTAGTGATTTCAAGTTTTTATAAAAATTTTTGTTTGTAAGAAAATAACGCGTCATTAAAGTTGATTGCTTAAAAAATGAGTGTAAATTTGAGTACATAACGATCATTTAATTTATTTTCAGGCTCATTATTTAAAAAAGGGCAAAGTCACTACCTCGGCGTAAGTGTTTACTTTACAAATATATTTTTGGAAGCAAATCTTCTCGCATTATGTACACGCAAATGACGTCACAAAAAGTTTTTTATGTACTTTAATAATTGTTGAATTCAATAAAAAACAACTTTATACCAATATCTCCGATAATATTTTTGTAGTATTCTTTACTTCAGAATCGTTTACATTACATAAAGGTACCCTTAAAAAAAAGCGTAGCTAGATGCAACTTTTTTTAGAGATTTGCCTTCTGGTGCTCAAAATAGAGCAAAGTAGATAAAGCCAAATATATAACCGTACCTGAAAATGTATTTTAATGCTAATCAAAGAAGTGGTTTTGAAAGTTTTTTCTATTTCTTTACTAGATTTATACTACAGCACCCTCTGGTGTTATTTTGGTGGTGTTACAGCGTATATTTTAAATACTACCCAGTGCAAAAAAGCAGGGCTTTGAAGCGCTTCTAGCAGGCCATCATATGGAATTTTTTGCCCTTCTGTACTCATATCCAAGCCCATTAACTTTTTTATATGAAACGAGAAAATTTTCTAGGCCTTCCTCTCTCGCGACTCTAAAAGAAGCCCTTTTTGAGAATGCACGTTGGAAATAAAAGCAATATGAATATCAACTTTAAATAAAAAGCTGCTTACAATTTCCAGATTTGAACCAACGTCCTCTCCTGTGGCGGTCCGGCATCTTATTCACTCGTCTATCGTGGTTCTTAATAAACTTTAGCTTATTTTGCATCATCACAAATGAAAGTAAGCTTTCGGGAGTGCGGGTTTGAGACCCAGCTCAGCCCAAAAACAATATGAATTTTTTTTAAATCTACATTTTTTTACAAATTTTTCTGTTCATTTGAAAATTTTATTGGAATTTTTTTGTAAGATTTCTTCATACAAAAATAATATAAAAGACTTAAAATTTTTTCATAAAAAAGTTTTCATATATTATGATATGTAATATGTTAGATTTCGGACAGCTGGGTTCGAAACCCAACTCGGACAGAAAAAAATTAATATTTTTGAGTTTTTTTTTAAATTTCGATTTTTTTAAATTGAACCCTTGCGAAATAAGACATGTATTTTTTTAAATCTACATTTTTTTACAAATTTTTCTGTTCATTTAAAAATGTGTTTAGAATTTTTTTGTAAATTTTCTTCATACAAAAATAATAGAAAAAACCTAGAATTTTTCCATAAAAAAGTTTTTATATATTATAATATGTAATGTGTTAGATTTCCGAGTTCTGGGTTCGAAACCTAACTCAGACAAAAAAAAATAATTTTTTGTTTTTTTTTAAATTTTGATTTTTTTAAATTAAACTCTTTTGAAATAAGACATGTATAAGACAAAAAATGCATATTTTTTTAATCTACATTTTTTTACAAATTTTTCTGTTCATTTAAAAATTTGTTTGAAATTTTTTTGTAAAATTTCTTCATACAAAAATAATAGAAAAGACTTAGAATTTTTCCATAAAAAAGTTTTCAATATTGTGATATGTAATATGTTAGATTTCGGAGACCTGGGTTCGAGACCCAACTTGGACAAAAAAAATTAATTTTTTATTTTTTTTTTTAAATTTCAATTTTTTTAAATTCTCTTTTGAAATCTCTTGTGAAATAGACATGTAGAAGACTAAAAAATTTTTTTTTTAAATCTATATTTTTTACAAATTTTTCTGTTCATTTAAAAATTTGTTTGGATTTTTTTTTTGTAAAATTTCTTCACACAAAAATAATAGAAAAAACTTAGAACTTTTCCATACAAAAGTTAACATATAATATGATATGTAATGTGTTAGATTTCGGAGACCTGGGTTCGAGACCAAACTCGGACAAAAAACATGCATTTTTTTTGGTTTTTTTTAAATTTCCATTTTTTTAAAATTGATCTGATCATTTTTAATTTTTTCTAAATTTTTTTAAAAAATATTTAAAAAAAAAAGCAAATATGAAAAGACTCCAAACCTTCAAAGGGTAGGACTTACAGAAGCACTCATGAATACAGCGAGCATGGAAGGTAAATTGACGCCAACAAAAGCACTACTAGCATGCCTTCTTTTGCGTAACACTAGCTAAAATGTCTACTGAGTGCAGACCAGCAGACCACAATGGTGCGCGCTTTGCCACAGTTTAAAGATTTTTTCGTTATCAATTTCCTTAAGAAATTTTCCTTTTTCTTTTGCTTTATTTTGTTTTGGTGCGCAGCATCGCATTTACATGTATCTCACTTTTCGCCTTGCTCAAGACACATTTGTTTTTTTGCGCACATCTAGCTGAGCACAAAAAGAGAAGAGTAGAGAGCAACATAAAGTTTCCCAGTGGTAAATGGACACATGACGCAACCAGTATTTTCTTAAATACAATGTAGCTGCGAAGCCTCCAACACCTGTATACAATTTTGAATTACATTTGCTCGGGCATGGCCGCTAAAACATTGATGACATCTACCTTACACAGTAAGTGACGATAGGAGTAGATTTGCACTAGACACCCAGTGGTAAATGGAAACATGACGTAACCAATTATTTCTTTAATACAATGTAGCTGCGAGGCCTCCAACACCTGTATACAATTCTGAATTACATTTGTTTGGGCATGGCTGCTAAAACATTGATGACATCTACCTTACACAGTAAGCGACGATGGGAGTAGATATGCACAATATGATAGAAGAGATCAAAAAAATTACGCACAAAATTGAAGACACCAAAAAAATTTAACGCAAATCCTCTCTACCCCAAAAACACAACGAAAACGAAAAAGAACACACCGAAATGAAGCAAACAAAAGTAAATGACTCCACAAATAATTAATATTGGGGGTTGGAATTAGTTTTAAAGGTTTTCTAAGAGATGGCGTAACTATCAATAGATCGCATCGGGCACACCTGTGACTATATTCATTTCAAAGCACATTGTCTAAGCTTCATTTTTTAGTATGTGTCATTCCACTGAAGTGTAAACAACATATAGTTTTTTCTCTGTGAACATGTCGACTTTCGTTCCAACAAAACGCAATTTGCGGGAAGGTTTACTTTTGTGCTTCCATTTGAAGAAAAAAGCGGTTGAAGCACAACGCACGCTTACTGAGGCTTACGGGGACTATGCTCCATCGATTTCTACTTGTGAGTACTGGTTCCGTCGGTTTAAAAGTGGTGATTTTGATACGGAAGACAAAGAGCGTCCGGGCCAGCCGAAAAAGTTTGAAGATGAGGAATTGGAGGCTTTGCTCGATGAAGACCCGTGTCAAACCCTTCAAGAATTTTCAGAATCATTGGGAGTCGACTTATCAACGGTCGGCAAACGCTTGAAGGCCATGGGAATGATTCAAAAGCAAGGAAATTGGGTGCCGTACCAGTTGAAGCCGAGAGACGTTGAACGGCGATTTTGCATGTGCGAACAACTGCTTCAACGGCATAAAAGGAAGAGTTTTTTGCATCGTATTGTCACTGGCGATGAAAAGTGGATCCATTACGATAATCCTAAGCGAAAAAAATCGTGGGGACCACCCGGCCATGCATCAACATCGAGGGCCAAGCCGAATATTCATGGCGCCAAGCTTATGCTGTGTATTTGGTGGGATCAGAAGGGTGTCGTGTACTATGAGCTGCTAAAACCTAACGAAACCATCACTGGGGAACGCTACCAACAACAATTGATGCAATTGAGCCGAGCATTAAAGGTTAAACGGCCGGAATATGCCAAAAGACACGACAAAGTGGTTTTTCAACATGACAACGCACGGCCACATGTTGCAAGAACCGTCAAGGAAACGTTGGAGGCGCTGAATTGGGATGTGCTACCCCACCCGCCTTATAGCCCAGACATAGCCCCTTCCGACTACCACCTATTCAGATCGATGACGCATGGCTTGGCTGAGCAGCGCTTCACTTCTTACGAGGATACCAAAAAATGGGTCGATTCGTGGATTGCCTCAAAAGACGAATCGTTCTTCCGGCGCGGAATCCATATGCTGCCAGAAAGATGGGAAAATGTTGTAGCTAACGATGGAAAATACTTTGAATAAAATACATTGTACCGTTGTTTCTAAATAAATGCTCAAAAACCGAAAAAAAACCTTTAAAATTAATTCCAACCCCCAATACAATAATTTTTACAATTTTCATAATGATACAATGAACGAGTTTATTGCCTTTTAAAGATCATTTCAGAATAAAAGTTTAATAACACTTCGTTATTTGATACATAAAACTTTGTCTCTGGTTTAAACAAAAAGATTAATTATTTTCACAAGCACACTTTACTGCAAAACTTTCTGTTAAAAAAACACGATGTTGCTACACAGACGAATAAAGTCAAACTATTGTTTGAACAATGGAAAAAAATTAATGTTAGCACAAACAAGATTTCGTTTCCGCTTACAGTTCTGCACTACAATGTCATCGCGGACAAATTGTTACAAGCGGGCTCCCACTACACAAACGCCCAAAAAGAAAACGATTAAGTTAAATGCGTTTCAGCTGGGATGGTTTCTTAAAAAAGTAAACCCTTTAATTGTATAAACTTATTATTACAAGGGAAAATACCCCTATGAAGTGCTGTAGCACAAATATGATATTTTGAAACTTTTTCATTAAAATTGGCCCAGTATTTTTTTTTACAAAAGATCAAAGAACCTAGGCATGCTCCTTTTACAAACAACGTTTGGTCTGAAAGGATAGGGATAGATTATTAGAAGAGGAATTGAGTGGAACCATACGTGAATTATCGATTAGGTGGAAGAAACGTGAAAGGCAATTTGAATTGCTTATAACCACTGCTAGGTTTATGCCTTAACCTAGACAAGCATTTCCAGCCCTTAGCTGTTCCTGTCCTTTATTGCCACATTTTCCACAATTTAGCTGTCGATTTTGTAGTTTTCCATAATTCTTAAATGTAGTAAAGAACAAAGAAAGCGAAAATAACCTTGCTCGAACCCGGATACGAACCGGGGACCTCTGAGTAGATAGTATAGCGCACTCTTCAAAAATAAAATTTCCACTTCAATTTTATATAGAAGCATATGTATTGCAATATAAAAAAATATGTAAAAAATATTACAAAGATTTTTAATATTTTTATATATCCTTGCAAAATTTTACAATTTTACAAATGAAATGTCGATATGAATAATGTTGAAACACACAAATAGAAAATACAATGTTTTTTCAATCGAATCAATTAAAGTTATTAAGAAAAATTAAAATCTGTTATAATTTTTAAATTGTTTAATACTATCCCAGAAAAGACAATTTTTTAAATGTTAAATAAAATATTATTAAACGATTCTAATGTTGTTTTTTGCAATTTTTTGTATTTAAGCAAGCTGTTTAAATTCGTCTCCGCAGTTGACAAAAAGGAAAATAACTCGACAAACAGCTTTATATATCTACTTAACTCTTGCTTTCGTTGAGCTAGCTTTTGAAGGTTTTTTAAAAGTGTTTAATCAGCTGTACAATAATAAGCAATTAATGCCATTGCTTGTGTGCTTATAGTGCACAATGGAACGAAACGGCATGATAGGGGAAAAAAAGTCATAATCGAATTTAGAATTTTTTTTAAATGAGGATTTGTTAACAAAAGTACGCTGATCTCGAGAATAATATTTGTTTCTACCTTCTTTTATTTTTTTTGGTATTAAAAAATATCAGGTTTAAAAAATGTGTAGAAACTTAATTTCTCTAAATATTGAGGTTATAGGAAATGCTTACAACAAAAAGTTTTTAAATGCATCCTAAACTCCCAACAAGTTAAGAAATTCACGTATTATGGTTAAAGTATGTGCTTTCGAGTGAGATTAAACAAAGTTTCGTATTCAAATTTTTTTTAATGGTTTGTTGAAAATGACACTTTTTAGAAAACCATGAAACTTGTAAAAATACTTTGTACAATCAACTCAATAATGTGTCAGGACGTCTTGCAGTTTATGCATTTTATGTAACTTTGATATGTGTTTTTTCAACCCATGGCTATGAGAGAGTGCGCAAACGTGCGCAAAATTTTTTATGATTTTTTTAAATTGGGGTGTTTTCTACCATATAAAGCGTAAAAAAATAAAAGGTTTCCAAATCAGATAAAATTTTAAATATAGGTCGTTGCGTCGATAGATAACTAGTAACGTGATTAATTTTTGTGTTTGGTGTTAAGGCTTAGCATATACAGGGTGTTTCATTTTCACGCATACCTCACAAAATTTATTTTTCATCATGCAAAAATGAAGAGTTTGATTTCTATAAAACTCAAACTGTATTTTTATTGATAGAAAGATTATCCACACTTAAGTTAAGTCACGTCATAAATAAAATAAATATAACAAGAATAGGGCCTTATATATTAAACTCTATAGTTGGTCATTTGTATCTGTGAAATAAAATGCTATGCCATGGTATAGAGATTATAAATACGAGTATCATTGCAATTGGACTTTTATCCGTAGATGCACATGAGGCACGCAATAAGGATTATTGACATTTTATTACCACTGAAACAACTTTGTGATGACTATTCCGTAGCTGATTATTGCCTAGAAATGACGTAGCTGATTATTGCTGAAAGTCTCGTTGTCGTAACTTTACTGGTTCTCCAGATATTGCTAAAAATGAGTTCTATTTGTATAGGAGTGCCACGCCCACTTTCCCAAAGATCTCAAAACCCTTTTTTTGTACTTTTCTGTGCCTAAACTACTAAAAGCGGCCATAAAAATCAACAAAATCATTTATTCCCTCTAATTTGTACCAATCGTTCCACTGTGCAGTGTTGAGTATATTTACGCAACTTTTTTTGTTTCTTGTATCTATCTTTCCGTTAAGTTTATGGTTGACTAGCGTAAATGAAATTAAAATAATTTTGATAGAACAGTTGTTTGAAAATACCGATTACCTTGACAAAATTTGTTCATGAATGTTGTGCTAGGTTTTCACCATGTCAGTTTTATTAAGTCATGTTGTTAAGATGTCATAAAACTTAATTACTGCAAATATTACCTAAATAAAAATATTATACATTTTATGCATAGCTCAATTCAATCATTCAGTCTTCTTAATTTTCTTATGCTATGTTCACACTGAGATATAAATGCTCATTTACGAAATAAACATTTACGAACGGTCGTTTACTCGTAGTAGGAGTAACAAGGACAAATATATATAGTAAATGCTTTAAATTAGCATTAAGCTCTCAGTGTGAACATAGCATCACATTGTCAAGTGGAAAAAATTACGATGTGTTGTCATTTTTGTTGGACTTGGAAAACCAAGCACTAGTTTCAATGTTTTAAGCACTTGAATTCATTATAAAATAGAAAAGCCGCTTCAGTTTGATTTCATCTAGGGTATTCACAAAGTCATGTGTCTTAAGTTGAAAACATGAAAATACATTTACAAAATAAACATTTACGAACGGTCGTTTACTCGTTGTAGGAGTAACGGGGACAAATATATATAGTAAATGCTTTAAATTAGCATTAAACTCTCAGTGTGAACATAGCACCACATTATCAAGTGGAAAAAATTACGATGCGTGGTCATTTTTGTTGAACTAGCTACAACTGACTACTGAAAATGGCATAGTGAAAACCAAGCACTAGTTTCAATGTTTTAAGCACTTGAATTCATTATAAAATAGAAAATCCGTTTCAAATTAATTTCATTTAGGGTATTCACAAAGTCATTTGCCTTAAGTTGAAAACATGAAAATACACAATTAGTGTGAACAACCCCTCTTAAGGTGTTATGTTATTTCAACTCTCAATCAGCTGTCAAAACAAGCGAAAATATATATTTGTTATTACCAAAATAAAGCGCCAAAAGATAGCGAAATAGATAAAATTACAACCGTTTTGCGCGAAAAGCATATTTTTGATGTTATAATAGCTGACTTAAGTACACACAAAATTTGTTGCGTGTTCTTTAAGCGAAACATGACAAGATGGATAAATGTTAAATAAAAAACAGCTGATTGATAACGACACTACAATAAACATAAGGGGTATTCACGGGTTGATGCGAAACGCAGTTGCGACGATGTGAAAATGCATGATTGCGAACTTTCGCATCATTCCAACAACAAACACATTGGAAGCAATTTTCCATCTCTTTTTGAATAACGCACTGCTCAAACCAATTGCAAGAACGCACAAGCAGTGATGCTAAACAGATGATTCATGTTTTGGTTGTTCTCAAGCATAGTTGCCACCTGGGTAAAACTTTAAAAGCTTAAATTTGTACGTTGATTCTAATTTTTTGGGATTTTATTGCATAATTAAGTTGCAATATTGATGTTCACGCGTGAGTGTGCAAAATATCTTGCATTTTCACACTATTGCAATTCGCAATAACCCGTGAATACCCCTATTGTAATTTGTAATATTTTGCAATTTATTAAAAAATAACCATTTGCCGCTAGATGGCGCTATAGACATATGCAAATCAATTTTATGGCAATGTCTATGTTCAAAACAACATATTAAAGCAAAAACCAAACTATAAAGAATTACTGAAGAATTTTTTTTTTTAAATAATTATTAAGTATTATTATTTTAGGAAATGTGAAAAATTCTTCAACAAAATGTATCTCCAATTGTAAGCCCACTTTTCACTGTTTTTTTTTTTTTTTTTTTTTGCAAAATAGCCGTCATTTTGAAGAGAATATTTTTTTTGTGATAAAAAGTATTCTCTGTCCCGACCAGAGACATGGTATTTACATGTCAAGTTTAAGCAAAATTCATCCAGATGACAGACACAAATTTTAAAAATTACCTCTTTGGAATCCGCGGCCTTGAAGATGTTCACAACCAAAAAAACTTTCGAAAAAATATTCAATGTAGAGATTTTCTTAAAAGTTTTTTTTATGTGGGTATTTATTTGCCGATTCGGAATATCTTAGAAAAAATGCGTGTAAAAACATTGTCACACCTGTTTCACAAGAGTTTTGCCACTCTTTTCCTTTACACTTTCTAATGAAATATTCTTAACTTTAAACCGAAAAACCTACCGTGTAGTAAAAATGCATACTATTAATTTATTTTTATCTGTTTATTACTTGCAGCTTTTGAAAAAAAAAAACTCTCCAAACAATTGTTAGTTCTTATAACACATGTAGTCAAAATGCTATAAAATATTTTTTTCACTTTATGAAATGCTGATAAATATCTTTAATAATGTTTTAGTTTCTATCATGAATTACATTAACAAATTTTTATCAGCTTTATAAAGTTAATCTCATTAAAACAACAGGCACAAAAATTTATTAGTCAAAGTTAGATAAAAATATACAACATCGATTTTGCATATGTAAATATACAAAAGTTGAAAAAAAGTTATGCCTTATTATTTAATTATTAAATTTGATTAAATTTTTTATTTAATGATTAACAATAAAAATACAAAATCGAAAATTATTTTATTTTTTCCAAATTTTTTTAAATTTTAATTAATAATGGCATTTTTATAACAATTTTGTATTTTGTTATTAAAAAAATTATATATTTAAAAAAAATTTTAAAAAAATATAGTTTTAAGAATTATAAAATACAAAATATCTTAATTAGCTTTATTAAATTTAATATATAAAAATTCTTTTTTTTAATTATAAATGAGCTTTATTCCAAATAATTTTAAAATATTATTAAAAAATTATAATTTTTAATTATGATTTTGTATTTTATAGTTTCAAAAAAATTTAATTTATGTATAAATTTTATTAATAATAATTTATATTAAAAAATAATTTATATTTAAATTGTATATAAATTGTATAAAATATATTTTTGTATATTTAATTGTATAAAAAATATATATATTTTTTTTTAATTATAAAAAAATAGTAATAAAAAATAATTATTACACAAAAAAAAATTTTAATGTTACACTTTTTTAAAACGAACTAAAAAATCTAAAATAATTTCTCCTAGAGTGGGGCTTTCGGTTCTTCTAAAAACTTCGGGCGCATGCTATAGAGAATAAATAGTAAAGAGTTTTATTAAGAATATTAGTACGCTAGTGAACAAATGGTTTCTTAACCCAGGTCCCTTGGCTGTCAGTATAGAAGTCCTTGCATGGATGGTAGATTCAAGTTTGCTAAGGTTAGTGATGCAGGGTTAATATTCTCTAAAACAGGCCAACGTTTTTAGGAGAACTAAAAGCCGCACTCTAGGATAAATTATTTTATACTTTTTAGTTCGTTTTAAAAACGTGTTATATTAAAAAAAATTTTTTACTTAAATAATTATTTTCTGGTATTTAGTCTTTGTCAAAACCTTTAAAAATTCGAATTTTCAAAAACTCACCACTGAAGTTGACAAAATAATTTGTTCAAGAAACCGAAATAGTTCTATAAATATTAAAAATGAAACAAAAAAACGGAAAAAATCCATTGACATTGTTGGGTCTCGAACTCACAACCTCGAAATTATAAAGCAAGCGCCCTGTGCTCTTAGCTACACAATTAAAAAAAATATATTCTAAATAGCAATAAATCAAACTACTTTCTTATGTTTACAGAGTTTTTTTTACCCTTAGTGATGAATTTTTCAAAATTTGAATTTGTTTCATAAAAAAAAACAAAAAATCCGTCCAAACTGTTGAGTCTCGAACTCACTACCTTAAGGTTTTAAATCAATCGCTTTACGCTAAAAGCTACAGAACTCACACCAAAACTTTTTCTGACTAAATGAGGTAATAAATTTAGTTCGGATGTGAATTTTCGAAATTTAAAAAGTCAATGAGCTTTTGAGTATTTTTGTTTGATTTTTAATATGTATGTGTGTATGTATGTATTAAATAATTTCGCATTTTAGCCAAACAAATAAGAAAATAAGTGATTATTGTGTTATCATCCAGTTCTGAGCTACATTTTAAGTTTCAAAACTCTAGCTCATCGGGAAGTTAGTTAGAAATGGATTCCAAAAGTTGTACGGGACAGACATGAAGTGAAGCTAGTAAAAACGTGTTAAAAATGCCATCATTACTTTAAAATTAAAAGAGGTGAAAAAATCAGTAGAACCTAACATTTACGTGCTTAAAGCTATAATTCGTCTAATAACAATCACCTTAAAAAGGTAAAATTTTTTATTCCAAAGTACCTACTTGTTTCAATCACGCATCATGAAGAAACTTAGGAGCAAACTTTATTTAAGTTCAATATTTTTTACTTTACAATGGTTGTTTAACGTTTTAACACGTTCTATCTTTGCATTTGAGTGAGAGTTGAACAAACGAAGTTCAACTGTTGCGTTAGTAATGTAAACAAATAAACAAAACAGTTTGTATTGCATTAATCGTGCTTACAGTTTCGCATTACAATAGGATCAGCTACAAATTTTTAACCAAAGTATAGTTTACTTTTTATAAGCTTATTAAAATTAAGTTTACTAATATTTTTGTTTCTGTTATATAATTCATTCAGACAGACACACATACTCACAGTATTTTCGCGTTTTTATCGCTTAATCAAGTAAATACAAGTTTTCTGCACCAAGCCTTTATCTGCAACAACTATTTTCAAGTCAAGGTTTTAAATTTTCCTAGCCTTGAGCTTGATTCTTTTTGACATTTTTTGCCACTTAACATTAAGTGGAGTTAAATTGAATTTATTACATAAGCTTATGAGACAAATTAAAAGAGTTAAAATAAATAACACTTCATTAATGGTATGATAAAATCCATATCACTCATATTACGTATCTCGTTTAAATTTTGTGGCAGTTGCTGTTAACAATTTGTTTCTAAATTTGTTAAATCTGGCTGAAACAAATGGTTTTTTATGATAAAGAAATTTAAGTTTTTTATAAACAAAACTTATTATTTGTTTTTGTTATTCATACTTAATTCAGCATTATTTTTTGTTTTTATTACCATAATAGTGTAGTAGTTAATTCAAATTTATAGCTGTTTACCTCTTTTTATTTTTTTTATATTATCATATAAGTAATAAATCAGTTTTTATAAAAATAAATTTAAACTATTGGCTTACTATAAAAAATTCCTACTTCTATATTAACTGAAATGAAATGAATTTATTTAAACGTTGGAATGTTTATTTCTATTTTATATGAATATTTGAATTTATTTAAACGTTGGAATGTTTATTTCTAATTCTAAAACTAGTTTAAAGACCATACAAGAAAAATTCCCCAACCCAATGCAGGTGCCGACTAGTTACAAGAAAGTCACGTTTAAAGCTTGACTTGCGACTCGCTTCTAAAAAAATTCTAATGTCATAAATTAATGTCGTAATACAGCAATTGTTGTTGTCTTTTTTAATATGCAAACCATAATCACTTCACATGAAAACTACACTCAAGTCTACAGCAAGAGCGTCGGAACTGTGTAGCTAAGTAATGACTTTTTATAATTTACAATTAATTATAATATATATTTGTAAAAGTTGTATGAATGTATAGCTAGCTACATTTTTACTTCCGAATTGTATTCTTTCCATAAATTACTAAAAAAAAAAGAAGAATTGATTAACACAAAAGTTGTTCGAGACGGAAGCTTCGTTTGATGGAATTAAATTAAATTGGATTAAATTCTTGACACGTGTGGATACTTTTGCAATTTGAGTTGTTATTGTTGCTCAAAAGGTCGTTGATTTGTGTTTCAATGCAGTTTAAAACGCTTTTTGTGTTAAATCAATACATATAAAAGTGATTTTGTAATAAACTAAATGAGGAAAGCTAAATTTATACTAATTTTAATGAATTTATCAAATAATCTAAATCAATATATAATATTTTTTGATTATTTGGACGATTAATAAATCTGTGAATTTTGAAAGAATTCAATTAAATATTTTTATTTGCAATTAAAAATATTGAAAAATAAATAGTTTTGCAAATGCTTTGCGATTATATGCTAGTTTTTTTAATTTCTGTGGCTTTTTATAAAAATATTCATATCTTTGGAAATACGAAAACACTGTTTTTTTTAATTTTTATTTTGTACGTAATATTTTCAGGTTAAATCAAATTATCTATGTTTCATTCTATGTCTTTATATAGTTTATGAAAAATTAGCACATAACCAGTTACAGTTTCCCAACTATTTACGATCACATTAAGACTGACAACAATAACAACAGCTGCAATTTATTGCACTATTCTTTCTAGTCAACTTGTTGTAGAATCTTACAGCCGTGTACAAATAACGCGAATTCAGTTATTTTTGTTAGTATGAGATAATTATGTTTTTGGAATGTGTAGTTGAATATTTTAGTGTTTCCAATTTTTTTAATAATAATAGAAAAATAAGCATTTATTCTTATATTTTTACTAAGGTGCCTTACATCACCTTGCTCTACCTTACCTTGCTCTGCCTTATCTTACCTTACCTTATCTTACCTTACCTTGTCCTACCTTGTCTTGTCTTGCCTTAACTTACCTTACCTTACCTTACCTTACCTTACCTTACCTTACCTTACCTTACCTTACCTTACCTTACCTTACCTTACCTTACCTTACCTTACCTTACCTTACCTTACCTTACCTTACCTTGTCTTACCTTACCTTACCTTACCTTACCTTACCTTACCTTACCTTAACTTACCTTACCTTACCTTACCTTACCTTACCTTACCTTACCTTACCTTACCTTACCTTACCTTACCTTACCTTACCTTACCTTTCCTTTCCTTACAGTATTTAATTTATTAAGGGGTTAGGGGTAGTCAGATACATGAAAATATTAGAATTTTCGATAATTTTTTTTGCCATTTAATCATTTTATTTTATAAAAGTAATAATATGACGTCATTGAATAATGCTTCGACTCGACTTCACGAAAAATTTAAAAAAAAATTAATAATTTTTAAAGTTATGGCTGTTTGCGTTCATCCAGTTCCAACAGAAGTTCCTTGCGGTGACCATCGAAAATCCTTGGAGATTCATCTAAAATCAATCGGACGAAAAAAAATTAGTTTTATTAATAGAGAATATCGTGCCTGATCGAAGCTTTTAAAAAAAAAATAACAAAATGGCGACCTCAGGAAATTTTTTTCCAGATTTTTGGGAAAAAATCAACATTAAATTGCTAATTGTATTTGTATTTGAAATCTACTGAGCGGTTTTGAGTTACAGTGGTCACCAGTTCAAAAAACATAGTTTTGAGAAAAACGCATTTGAAGTTTTCTCAAGGGTTCTGAAGCGCGCGAGGGCCCTTTGTTAATTGAATAATTCCAAAAGTATTTGTCGGATTCACTTCAAATTTTCAGAGAATTTTTTAAAAATATTATCCTTTAAGAAAATGTAAAAAAGAAAATTTTGCTGTGCGGAAAATTCTGACTACCCCTAACCTGACTACCCCTAACCCTTTAAGACAGAGTCTTTTGAATACTTTAAGTAGTAGAATAACAACTAAGTATAATCAACGGAAAAATAAATATAACTTAAAACAAACGTTTAGTGGCTTAACAAAAAATAATAAAAAATAATAAAATATTATAAGAACGGCTTGTCATAAATAACAACAAGTATTGAATAAATAAAATATCATTATATTATTAGATAAAAAAAGGTGAAAACTGAAATTATTCTTATAAAATTTATGCTATGAAGAAATAGTAAGTTTAGATAGATAAGTAATAGTTATAATAAAAGTATTTGAAAATTTCATGCTTAAAGTTGCGTTTGTTTTGGATAATTCTTTGAAGTATCGAGTTCCAAATTAACTTCCCTTTCCTTACCTTGACTTACTTTACCTTACCTTACCTTACCTTACCTTACCTTACCTTACCTTACCTTACCTTACCTTACCTTACCTTACCTTACCTTACCTTACCTTACCTTACCTTACCTTACCTTACCTTACCTTACCTTACCTTACCTTACCTTACCTTACCTTACCTTACCTTACCTTACCTTACCTTACCTTACCTTACCTTACCTTACCTTACCTTACCTTACCTTACCTTACCTTACCTTACCTTACCTTACCTTACCTTACCTTACCTTACCCATGGTAGAAGAATACAGGTACAGTGGTGGTCACAAATTTAGCACACTTAAAAAAGTAAAGTGAATACTTATATTTTCCATTTATTTGTTGTTAATTAACTTTTTTTTAGTGTATATATTATGTCTTATTAATTTCTTATATACATTTTTTTATTTCAAAACTTTTTCTTATAGGACTTAAAATCAAATTAAAATTAAAAAAAAAAAGCATTTCAACTTGGCCATGAATTAAGCACACGAGCTAAAAAATGTCTAGGATGAAAAATATAATCAAAATTGATTGCATAAAACTCAATATTTCGTAGGAAATCCCTTATTCTTAATTACTGCATCTCATATCCTTGGTAAATTTTTAACCAAAGCCTCACAACGGTACTTTGGAATACTATACCGAATCCTTTGGATTTCCCTAAACAAATCTGGCAAATTTTTGGATTTAACTGTTAGTATTTGCTGCTCGAAATCCCTCCACAGATTCTCAATCGGGTTTAAGTCCAATGATTGCGATGGCCACTTCAAAATATCAATATGTTTGTCTTCCAAGCAACTCTTAACTATGTGAGCACTGTGCTTTGGATCATTATCCTGCATAAAACGCCATTAAAGTGACAAATTATCCTCTTGAAACGGTATCATGGTATTGACAAGGACGTTTTTGTAAGCGTGCTGATCCATTTTTTGGTAAATTTTAACAATCGGGCAAACTCCGTGCCAAGAAAACGCCACTCATACCGTAACATTTCAGCCACCCTGTTTAATCGTCTTGAGCGTGTACTTTGGATTGTGTTGCATGTTTTGAGGACGCCACACATATTGTTTGCTGTCAGATGCGAACCGGCAAAACTTTGATTTATCCCTCCAAAGCACATTTTTCCAAAAATTCGTTGATTTTTTAAATATTCTTTTGCAAACGCAAGACTGCATTAAATATTTTTTTGCGACACATGTGGCGTTTGTTGGGCTATAAAGCAACGGAAATTGTTTTCATTCAAGCGTTTTCTTATGCCTTTTGAGGATACATTTATGCCATATTTTGATGAAATTTAATTTTAAATTTTATTTGAGGTCTTAAAAGGATCACTAAGTGAAGCTCTATAAATCAAATGGCCTTCTCTTGCTATTGTTTTTCGCGCTCTTGGTCGCTATTTTACATTTTTAATGCTCTAATACTGCTCTACATGTTGTAATGCTTTACATAATAACTTTCACGAACATCTAAGAAGCAGAGCAATCTCTGAAACTGTGCTTCCACCATTTTTCATTTGCTGAATCAAATACCGCTGAGCCTCTGAACATCAGTAGCCTTCGGCCATATCTTTCTGCAGTTTTTTGGTAGAACTCAAATAGAAACTTCATAAATTTAGCATATCTTTCTAGTAAAGTTTAATTAACGAAAATAAAATACGATATGGAACAGTAATTCTAACCTGTGCTAAATTCGTGTCCAGCATTTAAACTACATTGATTCATACTACTTGAAATATGTCAGAAAATTTAAGAATAACTAAGAAACCAACTAAGGGTACATAGAGTTAACTTCATAAAGAATACTCAACAAAAAATATTTGATTACAATTCTCAAGCTAAGATGTAAAAAATTTCAAATTAGAGTTACTAACACAGTGTGTGCTAAATTCGTGACCACCACTGTATATGCACTAGATGAGAGCATACTGCCGGAATTGTCAAAACGAAGCAAAACTTTTTCTTTATTTTCTATTGTTTTCATTCGCCTTACAGGTAAATTTGACAGACATGGCAGTATGGAAAGAGAGCACAGTCAGCGCTGCATATACCTCTATCCTTCTACCATGACCTTACCTTACCTTACCTTACCTTACCTTACCTTACCTTACCTTACCTTACCTTACCTTACCTTACCTTACCTTACCTTACCTTACCTTACCTTACCTTACCTTACCTTACCTTACCTTACCTTACCTTACCTTACCTTACCTTACCTTACCTTACCTTACCTTACCTTACCTTAGCTTAGCTTAGCTTACCTTACCTTACCTTATCTTATCTTATCTTATCTTATCTTACCTTACCTTATCTTATCTTACCTTACCTTGCCTTGCCTTACCTTACCTTACCTTACCTTACCTTACCTTACCTTACCTTACCTTACCTTACCTTACCTTACCTTACCTTACCTTACCTTACCTTACCTTACCTTACCTTACCTTACCTTACCTTACCTTACCTTACCTTACCTTATCTTACCTTACCTTACCTTACCTTACCTTACCTTACCTTACCTTACCTTACCTTACCTTACCTTACCTTACCTTACCTTACCTTACCTTACCTTACCTTACCTTACCTTACCTTACCTTACCTTACCTTACCTTACCCCTTTCAGACCGTGATGCATCAATTGTGCGGGTAACTTTTAGTCTAAATATCTTTACTTCTATTTCACGAATGTTTATCAATTTTACATGTATTGATTGCGGAGGTTATTGTTTATGTTTGTCTTTTATATTGTTTAGCTGTTAATTTTGTGGTTTTTTAAAATTTTCACAAAATTCTTGCATCATGTTTTTTTTTTTTTTTAAATGAGTCGTAGAAGTTAGTTGTTTTTTTTCATATACTACAATACTAATGGCGCAATTTTAGTGAAGTTGACACATTTTAACTAAAAAAATAACTTATTTTAAAATCTCAAATGATTTGACAATATTTGATGCAAAAAAAAATATTTTCAGTACAAACTTTCGTTTCTTGAAAATCCTTGAAGGATATGAAAATATTAAAATTTAGGCATTGAATATGTTTTCATATCATATAAAGAGCATTTACTCCAAAAAATCATAAAAAAATTCTCAATAGCATAGCGTCAGGTCTGAAAGGGTTACCTTACCTTACCTTACCTTACCTTACCTTACCTTACCTTACCTTACCTTACCTTACCTTACCTTACCTTACCTTACCTTACCTTACCTTGCCTTGCCTTACCTTACCTTACCTTACCTTACCTTACCTTACCTTACCTTACCTTACCTTACCTTACCTTACCTTACCTTACCTTACCTTACCTTACCTTACCTTACCTTACCTTACCTTACCTTACCTTACCTTACCTTACCTTACCTTACCTTACCTTACCTTACCTTACCTTACCTTACCTTACCTTACCTTACCTTACCTTACCTTACCTTACCTTACCTTACCTTACCTTACCTTACCTTACCTTACCTTACCTTACCTTACCTTACCTTACCTTACCTTACCTTACCTTACCTTACCTTACCTTACCTTACCTTACCTTACCTTACCTTACCTTACCTTACCTTACCTTACCTTACCTTACCTTACCTTACCTTACCTTACCTTACCTTACCTTACTAAACAAGATTCGGCTATACAAGATACAAAAGGATAATCGCTTATAGCGAAATAAATATTTGCTATTAAAAATAAATTATTATTGGAGCCTTCTTGTTGCGACAAACGTTTTTATGGTTTTAGTTACTAAACTTTTTCAAAGTTTCTAAATGTTGTCTTAGTTTTATGACGTCGCTTTTTATGGCATGTGGAAATTTTTTTTTTATTTTATAAATTTAATTTTATAAATTTTTAAATTTCAGACTTATTGTACGTTTTGGATATCACAACTTATGTGAAAAATATCACGTTCAAGCAATTTTTTGTGACATTTATGAAGGTTTTATTATTATGATGACTTCACTTTGTATGGGCGGTAGGCAAAGTCTTTATTTTATTTTACCAAATTCCAAACATAAAGTGCCCAGTTAAATTTAAGACTTATTTGCAAAATTTAAAGGCATTATATTTAATTTTGTTGAATTTAACGAGATCTTGTAATTTTCATAAAGACTCATTGTATGGGAGGTTGGTGTGGCTTTCTTTTAATTTCGATAAATTTCATACTCATAATGGATTTTTGCAGTTAAAGCTAATGTGCAAAACTTAAAGTCATTAGATTATTTTTTGTTTAATTTAAAAAGATTTTACTGTTTTGGTAATTAAAAACTCTATATTTTTTGTGATCTTTTTTATACTTCTTTGATGTTATTCTTTATTTTACGATTTTTTTTTTCTACGGCCAGATTATTTCTCATCTTATATCTTTGATACACGTAGCAGTCGTTTAGGTCATTGTTGTATCATACTTTAAAAAATTTATATTTATAAACGCAGAGAAAACAATCAAGGATTCTATGCTTGAATCAAACAAAAAGATTAACAATTTACACTAAAGCGTAAATTTCTCAATTCAAGCATTATTTTGCTGGAATTGAGCAAATTTTAAGCACACTATATTAAGAAAAAAATTTTAATTCAATAAAAATTTACTCTAGTAAACGTTTCTAGATTCAAGTCTGATATTTGTTTGAAGTGACAGAAATTTTATTGATTCATGTAAACAATTTGCTGAAAACTAGAATAATTTACTTGATTTAAGAAATTTATTTTCCTTGTTTCAAGTAAACAATTTACTGAAAACTAGAATAATTTGTTTGATTTGAGAAGCTTATTTTCCTTGAGTTGAGAACAATTTGCTTGATTCAAGTAAACAATTTTCTTAATACTAGCATGTTTTGCTGGATATTTGAAACTTTATTTTCTTATTAAGAGCAGAATATGATTGATTCAGTTTTCTGAAAACAAGAATATTTTTCTGAATTTGAGAAATAAAAATGAATTTCAATTTCTAGAATTAAGAAGAATTTGCTTAATCGAAATTAATAATTTTCTTATTATTAGAATGCTTTGATTTTGCTTTTTCTTATAAAGAGCGAAAGTTGCTTGATTCAAGTTATAATTGTCTGAAAATTAAAAAGTTTTACTTTATAAGGTTTTTCACAAGGTGTGCTATCATGTCATAAAATCATATTTTCCTAAGATTTTACACTAGTTTAAACATTTTATTGTTGCCTTCCATACAAAAAAAGTGCTAATATATTACAACTCTGAAAGCTATGTTTATTGAAGTATCGTAATAAAACAGCTGTTTCTTATTTGCATTTATTTATCTTGTAAATTTTAGTTGTAAAATTTTAAGACAATATGACATGATAGCACATTTTGTGAATGCCCTATATATATAAGTAATATTATTTTGTATCTTTTATCTGAAAATAGTAGCTACATTTAGGCAATTCACAAGGTGTCGTATTGTGTTCTATTGTTGTATTGTTTTTTTTTACAACAGTTTTATCAACAATGCTGTTGTTTCACATGCAAAATTGATATACAATAGGACAAATACAAATTTAACATAGCTCACAGGGTGCATGTGAAACAACAAAAATTTTGCTTGTGAAACAACAACAGTGTTGATAAAACAGTTGTTAAAAAAATAGAACTGTACAATAATAGGACACATACGACACCTTGTGAATTGTCTTATTGTGTTTTTAAATTAAACAAAAACTTGTAATATTTTAGAAATGTTTTAGTTAATTATGTTTTTCATTAATTTTGTAAAATAATATTATAAATAACTTTTTTTAAAAGATTTTCTAATAATATTTGGTGATAAATTAAAACAAAAAGGTTTAGAAACAAATAATTAAATTTTTTTAGAAGAAATATTTTCATATCTCTTAATATTGAAAAGCAATTAAAATTGCTATCGAATTCAATTTAACATTTTTCGAGGGCTAAATATATATTGAAAACACTTGAAAAAATTAGGGTTTGTTTCAAGTTTCACATTTAAATCATTCTAATTTGCAAAACGAATTAAATATTTTCAGTAGAGGTGAGCGATTTCTTGAAACCGGTGATTTAGTCAACGCGATTGCAAAATCACTGGTAACTGCGGTGATCAAATATTTTAAAAAACCGTAATCAGTGATTGAAGACAAATTTTTGTCTTATGTCGTTTGCAGCGATTCGTAATATCTGTGGTCATAAGGAATAATGACTAAACTCAAAATATCATAAAAAAGCGATATGGAATTTACTTTATTGCCAATTTTAGGAAGTCTGCATATATCCATTTTTTGCCCATAACTGATCATCACTTATGTCTGCACATATTTTGTTTGTAACGGTTCATATATTTCAAAAAAATTGGTCGTAAGTTCGTGCAATTAAAATATCGTTTTTTACGATACTTTCAGCTTAGTCGTTATTCCTTGTGACCACAGATATAACCAGTGATTCCTTGTTTGCGAGAATTTTTCATCTCTGTCTCTCAAGTAAGCATACCATGCGTAATTTGGTATAAGTTTTAATGTTCCGATCATCTTTTATAACTACATACTTGGATATGCATTTGTTTAGTTATAGAATAACGCCCAGTAGTCTAAGTCATTAAGAAATCTTTAATGAATCATGCACGATTTTTCATCATCGTTGACGAAACACGCTGATTAGGTTATACATTTCATTGACGAAAATCTCATATAAAAGTTCCAAATTCATGCGTTGCTTGAAAACTTTCTGTTTTCGATGAACAAAAACAAGACAGATCTTTTAAAGAATTATCGACAAATGTGTCTCATGCAGTAAGTTTCTTTAAGATGAAATTAAATAATGAAATTTTCGTGCACGATGCCTTGGACTGCAGGGCGTGATCACGGTCACCATACAAAAGAACGGCGAAAATCGCGTTCACTAAAAACGCAATTCCTGAAAAATCACTGAATCACTTATCTCTAATTTTCAGATGAGAATTTTTTTCACTCATAATTTTACGGCTAAAGCTTGAAAGATTTAAGATTGAAAGTACTTGCATAGTTTTACATGCTTGAATCAAGCAATTTTGAGATCATTTTATATATTCTTAAATCAAGCAAAATAATTGCTTAATCGAAAAATATTTATAATAACTAACTGTGCGTTTGCCTCAATTAAGAAAATATTTTCCGAATTCAAGTCTTGTTCCAGGTGCTAGAATCAAGTATTTCATTCGGGTTTCAACCAATAATTTATTTTACTTAATTTTCAAAATGCTTAATATAAATTTCTATTTCTTAATGTTAGTTTTTAATGCTTGATTTAAGTAAATGAGGCTAAATTTTAAATTTTCTTAAATCAAACAAAATATTATTTCTCTCTGTGTATTTAAACTCTATGCAAAAAAGTTACTCTGAAATATAAAGTCTTAATTGTTTTAATTCAAATTGAATTCATTTATATTCTTCGCTTATTTCTAAATCTTTATAAATTAAAACTAAAGTTAAAATAGTGGATTATAATGTTTGTCAAGCAATACATATTTTGTTAATTGTTAAGTCAACCAAAACTATTCTAATAAATAGCTGATTTTACTCAAAATATACGAGTTTAACGAGCGTTAAACTAATATTTGTCATACTTACGAACCTTTGTGAATAATCAATAAATATTTTTACGCAAGCGCAAACTCAATACATTTAGTTGAAGAAAGCAAGCTCTATGCTCAGTGTAAAATAAACAGATTTGAAATTGTATTAATGCTCTTAAAATTAACAAACACATAAATGAGTCAAACTTTAAACGTCATTTTGTAGCACAATTTAAGCACATCACAGCACAAATTTTGAATTTCTGAAAAAAATTAAAAAAACATACCGATTAAATTATTTTATTTTTCAATGCGGAAGATGATAGCACACATTGGGCACTTTGCAGCTAATTCTTTCATCTTTATAATAAATAAAAAGATAAAGCTAATTTCGTAAACTTGCCTTTCTGACGCATCCATATAAAATTTCGGAGCATTAACGTTTTTTGTTGTACCTCTGCCGAATTTTTTAGCATGACCTTAATTGAAAACGTGTACAAATTGTAAAGCTTAAACTTAGTTTTGCATCGAAATATTAAGTTCATATGTTTTGTAACTGCAATAAATGCGTGAAAAGAATTTAATTTAATAATTTTTTTTTTTATTTTTCGTGTTTTCCATCAACTGTCATTCAACAAATTTTATAAATATATTGCCAACAATACATGCTGTAAATAGATGCTGCAAAAATTGCAGGAACAATTTCAAGCTATTCAATTCATTTATTTATAAAAAAAAAATAAACAGTTGTAACTCAATTAACTGAGTTGACAGAAACGTTGCACGTGACGTGATAACACATTTGAATAACAAAGAATTTAAGGCGTAAATGAGTTTAACTAGCGTTGAAATGCGTGGTGTAAAAATGATATTAAGCAAAAATTTACACTAAACTTTTGCGAATATCGAAAACAGAACTTTAACAAAACATTTTAATGTCGCCTCTAAATTTAGTGTGAGCTTTTCTGACATTATTTCTATTGAATTTGTTGTCAAAAAGCTTACACTAAATTTAGAGTCGACATTAAAATGTTTTTTGATTAGGCTGTTTTTTGATTTTAGTTAATTTCAATGATATCGTTGAAATGTTATGAATTATTACCTACATTGATTCGATTTCGATTTGTAGTTGGTTTGCGTCTATTTAATTTAGGCCAAAGCCACTTAGCAGGCAATCTTTTGTTTACATCTTTTTTGAAGAGTGTAGTCCCAATTAGTCAAAACAATTTTAAAATTATTTTAAGAGCTGTCGAGTTTTTTTTTTCTTTAAATAGAATTTTAAAAAAACTAAGGTTATACTCCTAATTATTATATAAGCCTCTTAAGCTTTTTCTTTTTAGAAAACCTAAAATGGGCCAAACTTTATTAAACTTTTAAGAATAATTTCTTTGAGAAACTTTGAAGATCAGAAAAATATTAAGAGTTTACAAAAAAAATTTTCGAATTTTTTTATAGAGAATTATAAAAGATTTTTGATTTAAATAAAAATTTTCGGCTTTCATTTTAATTTTTACGAAATATGTTTTTAAAATTAAAGTTAAAAACATTTCCCAGCAACGTGCAGATATTTTACAGAAATCAAAGGCTTAACTTACATTTTTTTCAAAATAATAATAAAAAATTTCATTTTTTTTTTTTAGAAATCCAGCAGATGTTACGCAATCGTAAGTATTAAGTCAACAGCTGATATGATAAAACGAATTGTCTAAAGAGCTTGCGAATAAGTCATAGAGAAAATATTACCAATAAAAACTTAAGAGAAGTACCTACTCACAAAAATGATTGAACAAAAAGTTGTTTAAACTTACGACTCATTTGTAACCGCTATTAAAACCACTTTAAAACTAGTGATAGGAATTTTGCAAATGTAGTAGAAACTTATCTTTTCTTTTTTTTTTTGTAAATTTCATGATATATACAATATTGTATTATTTTAAATGTATATATAACTTTTGTTGAAATGTAACTAATTCACATTCACAGAATTGTGTCAGTGCACTTCAAAAGTGCAAATTAGATAAGCCTGTAAAATGCTTATCTTACGTTAATTTAAATTAAAAACATGCAATCGAAACTGACACAATTGTGGCAATTTTGAACTATTTCAATAAGTTGCCAAGAAAATAAATAAATATGCAGTGTTTACCTTTACAAAAAGTGCAAAACTAAAGATAATAAATAAAAATGAAAAAAGCAGAGAAACTAATTGCCTTTTACGAAATGCTATTACATTAGTGGTATTCAATGAACGCCGTATTGGCGATGTAAACAGAGTATGTAACGTAAAAGCCAATTATGATGTTAACAGCTAATTACGATGTTAACAACCAATTACGCTGTTAACAACGTCAACTACGTTACATACGCTGTTTACATCGCCAATACGGTGTTCATCGAATACCACTATTATATTATTTCTATTACTATCTACCAAAAGTCTTACTTGATAGGACCTTGACTTAAAAAAAATTTAAAAGAAGAAAAGTTGAATGCAGGCACCATTCCCAAGCGATAAGAAAGTTCAGTTAGTTCAGATTATTTCATTCATTTCATAAATGAACTGCATTATATAGAAAAAAAGCTTATCCAAAGAAAAATTCAAAACATTGAGTGCTTTTTGCAATATTATATTATAATAGCTAATAATCCGGCCTTTTCCGAGTAGTATTTTATTAACAACTAGCTGAATACTCGGTGTTAGGTTGCGGACAGAGTGAACGCTGATACAGACAGGCAGGCAGATAGGCGCAGGCAGTAACGTACGAAGAAACGAGATAGAAATAACTTTTTTCTCGCTTGTTCACATAGTTTTCCTGCGCCTGTCTGCCTGCCTGTCCGCTTCGGTGCTTACTCTGCTTGCAACCTTACTCGTGATTAATAAATATAAACATTTTCATGGACGTCCGCAGGGGGGAAGGGGGAAAGCAGTTGCTCAAGATAATCCTTGGTTTATGTTATGATAAGACAGCGGAAAATATGAAATTGCATATTTCTATTGAATGATCCCAAAATAGTTTCGATGACACAGATGTGCGTCCCGAGAAATTCTATCTCGGAAAACATAACTCAATTTTTTCATATTTGCATATTGCATACAAAATCCATATGCATATATAAAGTGCATATTATATGTGCATATGCAAAATTTATGCAAGTCCATTTAATCGCAAATGTATGCTCGTAACTTCTATCATAGGCATGAACGTTTTCAGAGGGTACAGGATAGGAATGCCAGATGAGCTTTTTTAAACAGTACAGGACTGTTTATTTGGACAATGTACTGTTTTATGACATGCACCCAAGGCAGTACGCAACGCAAAAGTACTGTTTTTTTAATAATGTACTGTTTTTTGTACTGTTTTTTTGTATAAATTTTACGTGTTGAAAATATTTTTGATATTCTGAGAGAGAAAAATCAGCCCGTCTAAATCTATATAAATAAAAATCAAATGGCGTTCGTTGGTAATTGCATCAGTTGAGAACGGCTGAACCGATTTGGATAATTTTTTTTTTTAAATGTTCGTAATAGTCCAACTTAGGTTTTTACGGAAAGAAAAATTGACCACGCCCACTTTGCGCCCACTTTTTTTGATTTATCTAAAATCGGAAAACGGCTGGACCGATTTGGATAATTTTTTTTTTAATGTTCATAGTAATCCAATTTAAGTTTTGTCGGAAAGAAAAATTGACCACGCCCACTTTTGCGCCCACTTTTTTCAATTTATCTAAAATCGGAAAACGGCTGGACCGATTTGGATAATTCTTTTTTCAAATGTTCGTAGTAATCCAATTTAAGTGTTTACTGAAAGAAAAATTGACCACGCCCACTTTTGCGCCCACTGTTTTGATATCTATATAAATAAAAATCAAATGTCGTTCGTTGGTAATTGCATCAGTTGAGAACGGCTGGACCGATTTGGATATTTTTTTAAAATGTTCGTAATAGTCCAACTTAGGTTTTTACGGAAAGAAAAATTGACCACGCCCACTTTTACGCCCACTTTTTTATTTATCTAAAATCGGAAAACGGCTACACCGATTTGGCTAATTTATTTTTTAAATGTTCGTAGTAATCCATTTTAAGTTTTTACTGAAGAAAAATTGACCACTCCCACTTTTACGCCCACTTTTTTATATATACCTAAAATCGCAGAACGCCTGCGCCAATTTGGCGGACTTTTTTAAAATGTTTGTAATAGTCTACAAACGTTTTTTACAGAAAGAAAAAATGGGCGTTGGACAAGGGGGCGTGGCACTCTCATACAACCCAAATTTGTGATATCGAATAGCTTTTTAGTTACAGACCGCACAGGCTCGGAATTTAATATTCGAACTCAATTTACACATTAAGTTTAACTGATAACATTTTATGGTGTTGGACAAGGGGGCGTGGCACCTCCCATACAACCCAAATTTGAGATATCGAATAGCTTTTGAGTTATAGTTCGCACAGCCATGGAATTGGGTTTTCGACCACAATTTACACGTGCCGTTTTACTGATAAAATTTTATGGGCGTTGGGAAAGGGAGCGTGGCACCTCCCTTAAAACCCACATTTAATATTTTGAATAGTTTTTGCGTTATAATTCACACAGCCCCGGAATTCAGTATTCGACGACAATTTACACGTGCTGTTTTACTGATAACATTTTATGGGCGTTGTACAAGGGGCGTGGCTCCTCCCTTGCAACCAGAATTTGCGATATCGAATAGCTTTGGAGTTATAGACCTCCACAGCCTCGGTATTCGAGCACAATTTGCACATGTCGTTTTACTGATAACATTTTATGGACGTATGGTGATGCAACCTCCCATAATTTGCGATATCGAATAGCTTTTCAGTTACAGCTCGCACAGCCTCGGAATTCGGTATTCTACCACAATTTACACACGCCATTCAGGGGGCGTGGCACCTCCCATACAACCCAAATATGCGATTTGCGATATCGAATAGCTTTGAAGTTATAGCCTAAGAATTCATTATTCTACCACGATTTACACATGCCGTTTCACTAATCAAATTTTATGGGAGTTAAACAAAGGGGCGTGGCACCTCTCATTCAACCCAAATTTAGATCAACCCAATGCAGGTTCACTGATAACATTTTATGGAAGTTTGGCAACGGGGGCGTGGCAGCAACGCGCCGGGTTCCAGCTAGTTGTTAATAAAACCGTTAATAAAAATGTTTTTGTCGTGAATTAAATTGCGAGCTTTAGATCAAGTAAGTTTTTAAGAAGGCAACAACAACAACAACAACTCTGTATACAGTCAATCACTTAGCTGACTAGACAGTCTATTTCGGAAATCGCTACATTTTCCTCTTCAGTAGTCTTTGACTACCATCTGTTCTAGTCGCTTCTTTATTTATTTCAAATTAAGAAGCAAGAAATGTCATATGATACGCAGCCACACAATTCAAAAGAATGAATTCCAAATTCTGTGAGGTCATATACAAATTTAAACACTGAGTTGATCACAGCTTATGTCATAGTCGCCCGCCGTCAAGTCCCAATCAATGATTTGTAAAAGTGATTTCATTCATTTTGTCAAATCATTGATTGTGACTTAAAATTTAAAATCCCAATCAATGATTTAAAAAAGTGATTGCATTATTTTTTTTCAAATCATTGATTGTGATTTGTGGAATTCACGATCAGTGATTGCGTGGAATTAAATGATTTTAAATCACAAATGGATTCATTCATTCATTTAAATCATTTTTTGTTTTTTCTTTTTAATTAATATAAAATGTTTTGTTAGAAGTAACAAAATTCAAATTGTTAAAGCGTGGAAATTTTCAAATTTCTTTTATATTTTAAGATCAGACTCGAAGTACCCCCTTTCACTGTCATAAAATGTACTAATACCAAAAAAACATGTACTTATAGTGAAAAGTAACATTTATTGAATCCACCCTCATTATCTAAATTTTTTTAGTAGTATTTGATTCACTAAGTACTTAATTATTTTATTAATATTAATTAGCTTGACCTAAAACAACTCTAAAATCATATGAGTACTACTTTGGAAACTACTTAAACTTACTCATTTTTGAGTAAGTGGCTCATTGATTCAAAAACGTGATTCGTTGCAGATCTCTGATACAAGTCTAAGCTCATTGCACAGAACACCTTTTCACCTTGCTGTGGAGAGTTATAAAAGCTTTTTGGTTAAGACAGCTTAGACAGAATACGGATCAATAGAGACCAGATCAAAATTATCACAATTTTTCATATTCAATTGATTGTGACGATGATGCCAAAATAGAGCTGTTAACGTTAATGTTAGTGTTAATGGCAATGGCAATGTTTATGTTAATTTTAATGTTAATGTTAATGTTAATTTTCATGCTAATGCTAATGCTAATGCTAATGCTAATGCTAATGTTAATGTTAATGTTAATGTCAATGTTAATGTTAATATTAATTTTAATGCTAATGTTAATATGTCAATGTTAGTGTTAATGTTAATGGTAAGAGCCCTAACAGAATCAAAATTCATAACGACCGGCGATGTAGAACACACAACAGAACACATGCAAGTTAACGAAGCCGTCCAAAGTGAAATCGTTGAGCAAGAGTCACGGCGACTTATCGCTTGAATAAAATTGAATAGAATCTATTCTATTTTTGCTCTAACGACCGACGATTTCCTCTCTGAGTACAATTAGTAATGCCATATTTTGCTAACAATTGGATATGTTCAAAGCCAGTTTCATTGTTTTTGCTAAGTTCTCACGTTCTTTTTTGTTTCTGTTGCACTTACACAACAAGAAAAATATAGCTGCTATCAAAACTATACTATATAAAAGCAGCCCTGCATTGGCAGTAGTAATCACTTTCATTCTGGACGGGTTCTCTGTGTCTGGCGACCAGAGAGGATTGCCGGTCGTAACGACTTTTGATTCCGAACAGAAAGCGCTAATGTTAATGTTAATTTTAATGTTAATGGTAAAGGTAATGGCAACGTTAACGTTAACGTTAATAGTAATGGTAATGTTAATGTCAATGTTAATGTTAGTTTTAATGATAATATTAATGGTAATGGTAATGGCAATGTTAATGTTAATGTAAATGTTTATGTTTATGTTAATATTAATGCTAATGCTAAGGCTAATGTCAATGTTAATGTAATGGTAATGGTAACATTAATGTTAATGGTAATGGTAATGGCAATGTTAGTTTTAATGTAAATGTAAGTGTTAATGTTAATGGTAAGGGTAATGGCAATGTTAATGTAAATATTAATGCTAATGCTATGTCAATATTAATGTTAGTTTTCATGTTAGTGTTAGTGTTAGTTTTAGTGTTAGTGTTAATGTTAATGGTAATGGTAATGGCAATGGCAATTTTAATGTTAATATTAATGCTAATGGTAATGCTAATGTTAATGTCAATGTCAATGTCAATGTTAATGGTAATGTTAATGTTAATTTAATGGTAATGTTAATGTTATTGTTATTGTTAATGTTAATTTTAATGTTAATGGTAATGACAATGTTGACGTTAATATTAATGTCAATGGTAATGTTAATGTTAGTTTTAATGTTAATGTTATTGTTAATGGTAATGGTAATGGTAATGGTTATGGTAATGGCAATGTTAACGTTAACGCTAGTGTTAGTATTAATGCTAATGGTAATATTAATGTCAATGTTAATGTTAATGCTAGTTTTCATGTTTGTGTTAATGTTAATGGTAATGGCAATTTTAATGTTAATATTAATGCTAATGCTAATGCTTATGTTAATGTCAATGTTAATGTAATGGTAATGGTAATGGTAATGGTAATGTTTATGTTTATGTTAATGCTAATGTTAATATCAATGATAATATTAATGTTAATGTTATTGTTAATGTTAATGTTAATGGTAATGGTAATGGTAATGGCAATGTTAACGTTAATGTTAATGTCTATGGTAATATTAATATTAGTTTTAATGTTAATGTTAGTGTTAATGGTAATGGTAGTGGCAATGTTAATGTTAATATTAATATTAATATTAAGCTATATTTTTCTTGTTGTGTAAGTGCAACAGAAACAAAAAAGAACGTGAGAACTTAGCAAAAACAATGAAACTGGCTTTGAACATATCCAATTGTTAGCAAAATATGGCATTACTAATTGTACTCAGAGAGGAAATCGTCGGTCGTTAGAGCAAAAATAGAATAGATTCTATTCAATTTTATTCAAGCGATAAGTCGCCGCGACTCTTGCTCAACGCTAATATAATGCTAATGCTAATGCTATTGCTAATGTTAATGTCAATGTCAATGTCAATGTCAATGTCAATGTCAATGTCAATGTCAATGTCAATGTCAATGTTAATGTTAATCTTAATCTTAATCTTAATCTTAATCTTATTCTTAATCTTCATCTTAATCTTAATCTTAATCTTAATCTTAATGTTAATGTTAATGTTATTGTTAATGTTAATATTAACGTTAATGTTAATGGTAAGGGTAATGGCAATGCTAATGGTAATGGTTATGTCAGTGGAAATGGTAATGGAAATAGTAATTTTCTAAATTTCAATTGGTCTTTTCTGAAACTCTATTGATCTTTGCTGAATTTCAATTAATATTTTCCAAATAACAGTTAGAATTGGTGTAGTTTAATACAAAAATTTCAAGAACAAGACTATTTAAGTGTTTGGAAAAATGTCGTTTTTACCTACTATTTTTGAATATATTGGTCTATAGTTTCTGTGGCGAAAAAAATTTCATTTTAACAATATCTTTTCAAGTCATTACATTATCTATACGTCAAACTGGGGTTTCTTATAACCTTGTAATGTTCTTATAAGATCTTTGACAATGTAAAAAAAATTTCCATTAATATATAAAAATTTCGAACTCATATAATAAAAACCTCACTAATTGCAGTTATTTTCCTCTCATAATAAGGCTTATAAAATTATATAACTTTAATTTTTATAATCACAGATAACGGTTATTTTATAACGGTAGTTATTCCTCCCAAAATATCGCTTTGTTTGATGTTATGCATATTTCCAATATTTTTTTATTATATTTCTTTAAACTTATAACATCTAGAGTACATATTTTAGAGTTTTATTATTTTGCATTTCGATAACGGCTTATTTTGCAATATAGTTCTTTTTCACACCCAAAATTTTGCTTATTTATGAGTGTATCGTTTATTAGTTTGTTTATGAAACTTTCGCATTTGTTTACACAGTCTTCATTTCATTATTTCAATCTTACCCAATTAATGACAAGATATATTTTGTTAAAATATTTTCATTATTTTTTTTTTAAATTTTTTATCGAAGTTTGATTACTTTAGTAAAAAACAAAATGTTTTAAAGGGAAATACCAAATTGTTGTCAAACCTATTACTCTTTAAAAGTTAAAATATTACTAAAGATAAATCATTTTTATAGCAAAATACATTTCACCTAAGCAGTTTGTCTTAAATTTTATACTACACAATTTACTCAACGTGCAACAAGTTTCAATAAAATTGAGAGAAATAGAGGTGCATACATATATTATATCATTTGTTGTTATCTTTATTCAAAACTTTTTGTTGAGTAGTTACTAATAAATTGTCAAGCTGAAGTGGAGGCATTAAAATGATAAAAGCACAATTATTGAATGAGACAGCGACAAACTGATGGAACAAGTGAGCTTATAGGAGCCAGCGTTGCCACTTATGCACAAAAAATGCAAGTGTTAAAATACTAACGTACTCATATACATATTGTGTTAGTTATTCTCAAGGGTAAAGTCAACAGAAACTTGAAAGAAACAGAAAGAAAATTGAAAGGCACGATAGCACTAACAATAAGAAATGTTATGTAATTTTTGATTAAATTTAACATGTCTTAAAGAAATGTTCAAAAAATTAAATTGCAGAGCTATACTCTTTAAGGTGATATTGCACGTTTGAAAAACTCAATTTAAAACATTTATTGAGAAGAAACTATAATACAAAAGACTTTTTACGCCACCTAGCGAGAAAAATATGTGTTAAAAACAAACAATTTTTTATTTATTGTTTTTTTCGTAGTATTTACGTAAAATAAAATTCAAGTCTAAGTTTTATAGTCTTTTCACAATAAATGTCAATAAATTATAAAAATAATTTTTTGTCAAATGGATATTGATTAAATTAGTTAAAAATATTATGTTTTTATTTAAAAAAAATATATATTTAGTTGTAAATTTATTTATTTAATTATAAATAAGATAAAAATATTCTTGTTTTGTTAAAAAAAATAGTTTCAGCTACTTATTTATGTATAAAAAGTGTCTTTACAAAATATGCTCAATTGCTTTTTTTTTTTAATAGAAACTGAATAGAGACAAAAATGTTTAATTATATTTTCCATACAACTAATAAATCCTAATAATTGCTTAAGAATTTCAAAACGCAATTGTTACTTTTTCTCTAAAAGGTGGCAAGTCTAGAGATAGCCGATCGTGAGTAGTTGTTAGTCGCTTTGCAAAGCATTTAAGCGCGTTATAAAAAGCGCACCGTCTGAAACAGTTAGAATTATTCTTCGGCTTTTAGGCGTTCGCGTCGGTTGTCGCAGCGAGAAAGTTTAACTAGTTAAAATTATTTTATTTTTCCTTTTTTTTGTTATTTTAGTAATAAATTCTTTTTTTTTTAATTTTTTCCAAACCGTTTGATAGATGAAAAGTTAGTTTTTTAACAAGAATTTAATTTAAGCGTTATTTTTGCATTTGCCGTGAATACCGATTTTATATGAGAGAAAATTTTACTTCATCAGTGATCTTCAATAAAATATAGTTTTAATTGAACCTGTTACTTACTAGTCTAATAATTTAATTATAAAATAATAATAATAACATAACTGAAGTGAAACCAAATATTTATTAAACATAATATATTAGTGAAATGAAGCAAAAGTGTGCCGCCCTGTTACCTTTGGGCCTGCTGGCGGTTTTTAGTATATCCATACGGCCGATTGTGACAAAGAGTGTGTACAGTGATAATTCGATTGATAGAAGGGATGACATTCGAAATGATCTGCTGACGTGGTAAGTTGATTGGGAACGAAAAATACTGAAATATTTTAATAAAATATCATATTTTATGATAATATTGTATGATAATAAAAAAATATATTTTCTATGCCTAAGTTTGTGTTTTTTAGTTGCAGTTCATATAAGATTTTAAAAAAATAGACCAAATTAAAAATACAGGCACTTTGAGACTATTTAATTTTAGCAGCTATATTAAATACGCTTTTTTAAATTCTAAAATTTTGACATCAATCGAAATCAGTGACCCCTGAAAACTCCCTTTTATAGCTTTTCACGGTTTTGGCCAGAATAGTGGCCATTGAGACATTGAGTGTAATGAGGTGAATATATACAGTGTTGTGCATATCAAAAGCAACCATAAAAAGCATTGCCAATTATACCATGCAAATTTACCGTGTTTTACTAAAATAATTGTATGATATTGTTTTTATATTCATTAAAAACCACATTGTTAAAAGCTAACTCATAATTTTTTATATTGTAACTTCAGAATTTCAAATTTGTTTATAAAAAATAAAGAACAAAGTATAAATAATACTGTGCATAACTAAAGCAACTTAAGCCAAAGAAATTTAAATAGATTGGAAATTGAGGTAGTAGGGTTAATATTTGGTAAAATAACCTTTATTTTGAATAACGCAACACATCTGCGTGGCATTGAAGCTATAAGGTTATCAATGATAGTTTGTGGTATGCTTAGCCATTGCTGTCAGTGCCTCAACGAGTGCAGCTTTATTAGAAAACTTTTGCCCACCGACTCGTCGCTTAAGGATTCCGAACAGATTTTCTATTGGGTTCAGACCAGGCGATTGGGCTGGCCAATCCAATACCTGAATTTCTTTTGCACAAATCCACTTCTTAAAACCATGTGGTTGGCATTTCTCACACAGCAAAGGGCAACATGACTGTAAACTCTAAAATCTCTTTATAAATAAATCGGTCCATTGTTTGGGTAATTTCATGAAATGGACCTTGTCCAAATTCAGAAAAACAAGCCCATATCATGGCCGAGCCTCCTCCATGCTTAACTGTGACCTGACAGTTTTGAGGTTTAAGGCGCTCACCTCTTCTTCGACGTACTGTGGCCATGCCATCGCTGGTACAAAAAATTAAATTTGGACTCGCCACTGAAAAGGACTGTCTTCCATTGTTCAACAGACCAATTCAAGTGAGTTCTTGCAAAATTTAATCTGGAATATAAAAATTGTATTGATTTAAGCCAAAGAGATTATGTTTTAAAAGCAAACCTTCGTTCTATGTATTTTTTTGTAAGTAATGGGTTTTTCGCTGGTCTCCAACTTCTTAAGTCAGCTTCCATAGCACGTAGGCGAACAGTATTCGAATTATGATTGATATCGAGGAACAAAAAGATATTTTTGAAAAGCTAGGATTATTTGTCGGTCCTCTCTCTGTGTTGTTATGTGCTTCGGATCACCCAAGTGAAGGGTTTTTACAGTTTTTTACAGTCTCAAACTTTCTTATAAGACGTGAAATTATTGATTTGTTTATTTTGTACTTTTTTGATATAGAAATTTGTGATGCTTCTGCTTTATACTCATAAATTATTCCCTGTTTAAAGAACTCTGAGTATTTATTACGCGCCATAACGTTTTGGTAATTTCAAAAGTCTTCTTCACACATCGAATTATTTGCAAATGACTCTTTTTAGTCTAACTCAGTATTAACTAAGAAAAAATTTAAAATATAACCGAAATTTACCGTTAATTGGAGCACAAACTATTTGGCTCATGTAAGTTGCTTTTGTTATGCGCAGTCAAAAATGGCTCTCTGCATATACTACTCTCAATGCTAAAGTACCGTTATATTTTACTTTGTTTCTTTTGATGCAATATTTAGTGCAATACATGATTGAGTTAAATTAATTATTAAAATCTTGAGGAAAGAAGTAAGACGATAAAAAATATGAAGAAGTTTGCTACCCCAATTTTGGTTGCTTTTAATATGAACAACACTGTATATAATTGTTACTACCAACAACTACCAGCATTCCGAAGGCCTTACCCAGTAAAAAATATGCGATCGCTCCAACATCGAGGTCGTGAAGTGCGACCAGCCAACGGTAATTGCATTTTGTCTATCCGCTGTTGCGACTGACGCAATTAAAGTACAGTTATTAAATATAATCAAAAACTATTCGTAATTTGTGATGGCGCTATAAATCTCACGATTTGGCCAAATAATTTCCTTGCCACCTTAGGGTCTTGAAGAGTCTACTTGAGCTAGGGAAGCCTAGCTTTCGGAATAAACCTAAGTCCCTAAAAAAAAAATTTCTTTTGCTGATCCATTTGGATCATTTATTGATCGCTCCTTTTGAGCTACTCTGGGATGTTAAAAAGAGCCCAACCCTTCCTAGGACATGCAATGTTAAAAGAGAACACAAAATACACCTAGCTTGGATCAATAAGGAGAACTCCACTGCTCCTCAGGGAGCACTCCCAGATCACTCATAAGATGATCCACTTTTTTACTGGGAATGTTTGAAAGACTTGAAAGTATTTTCTTAATGTCAGTCATAATTTTCTAAACTTCAAACGATATTTTCTAAATTTCATTTGGTGTTTTTGGTATCTAAAATGGAATTTTTTATTTTAAATTGATTTTATCTGGGGTTGGTTATGAACATGATAAATATGTAAGCAAAAATATATTCTCTCTCAAATATAAATGACAACCAGGATTTTGTGGTGTTCTATGAAAAAAGTTATGTTTCAGTGTTTCGTTGTGTATTTTTTTTAAAAAAGTAGTTATTCTATACATTGCTGTTATCAGAAAAAAAAATTAAAGCACGATTATAATAACTGTTGCGCCACGATTTGAAAATGTTTTTTGTTATACCTCAACTAGTTATCGATTTTAAAAATTTTTTTTGTTTGGTAAAATATCTGTTCAATAGAATATCTGTATCTTTACCATTATCCAATAGATATAAAAGATTGATATGTCATTTGAAAGTTAATTATTAGAGAAAATTATCTATTAGAGAAAAGAAACAAATAAAATAAATTTAAGCAATAATTGGAAGTTTGTTAGCAGTTTTATATTACTTTTGCTTTTAATTAGTAATAAAAGCGTTACTTTTTTAAAATTTTGCAGCCTTATGCTTGGTTTTCACTACGTCATTTCCAGTGGTCAGTTCGTGTTAATCAAATTGAAAATAGCAACATGTTGACATTTTTCTAACTTTGGCAGTCTGGGAAAATTAAAAACAATTATATTATGAAATGGAGCTATGCAGAAAATGTTCTAGAGTTTTATTAAGGTGATAATTCAGGTGATAAACTTTTGTGTCGTCATAAAAATGACAATGTGAAACCCAAGCATTAAGATGTCAAAAATATATTTTATATTTAAAGCCTACAGTTAATATCTTTCATTTAATATATAGAAATCCATATTCGTTTTTTGAATTAACTCTAAGTTTAATATATTTGTTGCGATAATCAACTATTTTACTTAATAAAATGGAAGCAGTTAACCAAAATTGATCAGCTAAAAGTTTAAAATTTTTTCCCAAGGTAAATTGAAGCATCAAGTTTAAAAGGGGAATATGCAAAACTTGACTGTCAAGTCTTGTAACTAACCAACCCAAGCGCAGGTAACTGTATCAGCGTAATGCGTTAACGCAATTGCGCCATGACGTAGTTTAAAATGCTATTATATCTATATTAACAAGATGTTGATCAGCGCAGGCTGTTTTTTAATGGAATAGCACGTTGCGTTATGTCGTTAATTTGTTAAATGCTGTGAGTTTTGTGGTGAAGCAGCGAGTTGTCTCAAGCGCAAGTTGTCTTCGCTTGGGAAAAATGAATGGAATGGAATAAAAAATCCTGAAAAAATATATCTGCTTTACAGAACTCATATTGCTCATGATTAATTAAAATAAAATGTTGCTAATCAAAGACCATATTTTTCGCATTAACAAAAAAATTAACAAATTTTATACTTCAATGCAAAAACAAATAGTAGCGCTGGTTAGCATTAAGAAATAAGATATTTGCTTGTACTTTCGAAATCGAACACGTTTCATATATTGTTAAACACATTTGCAAAATATTTTCTAATTTTTCCTCAAGCGTGTCATTTGTATTACTGAGCTATTGCGTTAAATTTTTAAAACAAGTGAATCAGCACATTAACGCATTTGTGCGCTTCAACACAATAGCGCAACGCAGCGCAGAGTTACCATGTGTAGTGTAAACCAAGATAAAGTTGTCATTTCTGTAACCAACTGTGTATTCAGTTAGTGATAGACTGATAACTATATGATAAAATCGTTCAGAAAAGTGTTTTATTTATCTCTGATACCTGCGATTTCCAAATAAAGATGATTTTGTCATTCCTGACATTTTATGTCATTCCTGTAACCACTCAAAAAACACAAAATGACTGAAGAGATTTTAACTTACTTTAGGGCAGCGATGCCCAAAACTTGCTCTCGAGCTAAGAGCTTTTTCAGCCATGCATACTTATATAAATGCTGGCGTCGCTAAAAAGCTTTCAGCCTGCAGACTTACTTATTGTAGCTTCAGTTTTATTTTTATATTTATCCATTTTTTAAAAGAAACAAGGGCACTTTTGGCGGAATTACCCCCATATACTAACTTTTATAAGCAAAATGCTACGAAAACACTCAATCTATATTTAAAAACAAGTTTTCAATAGAATTTTAAAAACTCAATAAAATTTTCAATAAAACAAACAAGTAGTGGAAAACTTAACAGAAAAAGCAGTATCTTTTGGTATTTAGTACTACGAAAAAGTATGATATTTGGGCAACTGAGCTGTATTTTGTTATTAAAAAATTACTCTTTTGCTCTCCTCTTCAATTTTACGGGTGTATATCTTCTTTCTAGTGAGAAAACGTCAAACGAATGGACAACCTATATTGGGTGTTCACACGTCTGTCAAATGATTAAATCAATCAAAATTTGTTGTTGCTTTTTGGGTGCTCACACGTCTGTCAAATGATTGAATCAATCAAAATTTGTTGTTGCTTTCCTATGTTTAACAAAAATTAACTCTCTGCGAGAACGAAAATGAACTTCAAACTCTTCACCGAATCAGTCAAAATTTTGATTTAGCTCCAGACCTGCATCAATCAGTCAAAGGGTTGCATTTTTTTACTTGTCTGTTGTTTAGTAGCAAATTATTTCTAAAAAGTACTCATTTGAACACAAAAGCAGTTTTTTAAGAGAAAAAAGGAAGGGTAGACAGAAAAGTAGGCAGCAGAGTAACAAATGCCTGCATCGGTACTTCAATCAAAAAATCATGTGTGAACAGAAATAAATCAAAAATTTTAGAGTGAGTAAAAGAGAGTAAAAAATCGCGATATACTTCAATCATTTGACAGGCGTGTGAACACCTCTATAGTAATTAAATCATGGTTATGAACAAAACTAATATTTTATGTTCTTTAGACATTTGTCAGTGGGTGCTTTTTAAAAAACTAGTAAAAAAGAATAAAAAATATTGTCACTTTCATTGTTGGCGTCTTTGAAATGTCATTAACTAAATACCACAAAAATCGCACAGTGGGAAAAATTACGCTGTTTAAATAAATTACACACAACTACCTGTTTGCTTAAAGGTTTCTTCTTTTTTGTTCACATTGTAATTAAAATTACAAAAAAAAAAATAAAAATATAACAAAATTTAATATTCCCATAGTATGTCAGGTGTTCTCTTAAAAAATGTAAAAAACGTGCTGCCAGAACTGTTGTCTTGATGATAATAGAAACGTTGCTATAATAGCCGGCTTGAAAATGTTTTCGCTCGAGTAAAATAAGGTCATATGTGTAAAATAGGGTAGTTGGAGCTATATATGCAACCCATTATTTGGAAAGGATATCTTTCGAATGCAATTTTTCTTTTGATTTTCTTTTTGATCGAAAAAATAAAAGTCAAATTTTAACTTTTATTTTTGATCGAAATAAAATTGGTCAAAAAATAACGATTATTTATTGACTTTTTTAAAAAAATCAGACAAATTAAAATCATTTAAGATTATAATTCCTTGGCTAACAAGCATTACATCGTTTAATTCAAATATCGAATAGACTTACTCTTTCCATTTGACTTTTTGAATAGAAATTTCGAAAATAACTGTTATTTTCGGTCCCTGAAAAAAAGTCATTGACTTTCATTAAAGTTAAAAGTAAAAATAAATATACAAATTTATAGTTAGGAGTCTTAATTATGTGTACCTAAAAAATATTATTCGATATCTTTTCATTTGTGCTAGTTATTATCTTTATTTGCTGCTTTAGGAAGTTAACGAAATGTCAGTTTTTATAGTTTTTTATTGAATATTTTCCAAAATCGCAAAAATTTTAATATAACTCTTCTATGACAATTTAAAAAAGATATATTTCACAAGTTGTTACAAAAATATAGTTAAAAAAATAATTAAAAAATTTTCATACACCACAAAAAAGATCCTAGAAATAAAAAAAACTAACTTTCTGTAATATGTCTTTCTTTACACATTCCCAAAATTTGGTCTAAGACTAAAATCTACTTTAAATAATAATTTTATGATCACTTTTCTAACGAAAATGCGCAAATTTATATGGAAAAAAAAATAAATTTTTCATAAAGTTTCAAACGCAATTAAACAAAAGAAACATTTTTGTTTGATTTTTTTTATTTTTAAGTATGTATGAATTAAAATATCCCAACATTAAAATTTGTATGCTCTTTACAATGCTCATTTAAAATATGTATGCTCACAAGGAGAACGGAGCTCTATGCTCTTGCTACGTTTTCTTATTTACTATAGTTACAGCGAAGCTCTTACATCTGATGACATGACAATGCTAAAAAATGCGCTATCCACAAGGAGAACGAAGCGCTCCACAGTGGGATTTTGGCGGAAAAAAGCAATTTTCCGACCTCTGCATTTTTATAATGTGGTCATGCAGACTTAAAGATAAATGTTTAATTATGAAGAGTCCATCAATTATTTCCTTACAATTTAATACTTTTATTAGAAAAAAATTAATCAATGTCATAGGTATAAGAAAAGTATAAGAAAAAATTGATTTAAATTTTCATGCAACTTAGCAGTGAATTTGAGTAAACAAAAATTTGTTACTAGCAAATTAGTATAAGTTTTTATAAAAGTATACCTTATTGTCATTATTCTAACGAAAAATTTTGTATAAAGTATGTATATTTTAAAAGTTATCAGATAATCAAAATTGTTTCATAAATTTTTTTTTCTATTTTTTATGGAAATTATAAATTAAGCTCGGTCTTCCACTAAATTAGCAATGTTAAGTTTTAGGAACTTAAGGATAAAGTGGGCGTGGGAGTTTTTTAAATGCATACATATATTTCAGATTCTTGAGTGAGTTGTTTTAATAAAACTTTTATACGAAAAAATGATTACGTTTTAAATTTTTGTGCTATATGGGAGATAGGCGTGGTTGTAGGCGGATTTGAAAAATTTTTCGTAAATAGTCTTATATAATCCATTTGATTTTATATACCAAATTTTTTTGGTATCCGACTACTGCCTCTCAATGCTATACAAATATTGTGTAAAACGTATGGGAGGTGGGCGTGGCAAAACAATTTTTTAATCTACATATATATTTAAGATGGTTGAGAGAGATGTTTTTATATAACTTTAATACGAAAAAATATATCTTTTTTAAATTTCATGTTATATGGGAGGTAGGCGTGGTTGTGGGAGAGATTTCAAAAAATTTTTTATTATATTCTAATAGAGATAATTTAAACTTATATACCAAATTTCATCGATCTACGACAACTCCTATTTTTTTCCAAACTTTGTATGGATTTAAACCACTGTGCGCTCTACTGCTTTTTGGGAGCTTTTCAAATGCGCTTATGAAGCACCCGGTTTCCTAGTGGGATGTCCCAAGTAAAAATAACAACTTTTTAAGCTAAGGTAAAACAGCGGCCGTGCAAGCCCTAAATTCAAAAATTTTTCTCGGCCGTCGAGGGTCGTACAAGGGTCGTTTACATGACTTTTTGGCCAAACAGCGGCCGTACAGAGGCTGTTTTTAAATAATCTCGGCTGCACAACGGGCGTACAGCGGCCGCACAGCGGTCGAACAGTGATTATTCCACAATGAAAATGAGCATTTTTTTGTTAACTAACTTCAAACACAAAACCAAAATTCTTTTGTGCCATACACAAGTGGCGATCCTATCAACAACAGCATCGCCGAGTAACGTTTGCTGTTACTTTCAGCGACCATACAGCGGCCATAGAACTTAACTTAGGCCTTGTCCGGTCGTTGTTCGACCCAACATTCGGCCTTTTGAATTATTTTTAGGCCATCTTCGACCCTCGTACGACCATGCGGCCCATGTTTGGCCTCTGATCGACCGCTACTCGCCAGCTTATATTTTTACTCGGAGTCTTTCTTAACACATTGGGAGTTATGTCCCATCACCGATAATAGTATGATATCATATTATCAAAATGGTATACTTGAATATGTTTAATCTAGTCGAACAATTAGATTAAATCTAAATTTTAATACGATTCTACAAGGATTTTGCGCAAGGGTTGTATACGTTTTATAGAATCACTACCACATAAAAAAATTTTGTTTGGATTTGTGGATACGACCATGCTTACTATATGTTTTTAGAAGTCGTTGAATCTTAATCCGAAGTACGTTTAAAACCGTTACGTCAGACTTTTACATAACTTTAACAAATTCAATAATATAAGGCTGTTCAGCACAATTACACCTATATAACACTTAATCAAAACCCGAATGTTATGGGTAAAAAAAGCGTACTCGGATACGAATTTAACGACCCCAAAAACATAAAGCAAACATAATCTGATTTCTAAATCTGTAAAAAAAAATATTTGTTAGAACGTTAATAAGACAAAACATTTAGACAAATTGTTTATTCTGTGTCAATAAGTTTCGAGAAATTTTGCTTCAATATTTTGTGTATATCGCCATATAAGTTCTATAAAAGGTTATTTAACTTTTGAGTCAGTAACACTGGCTAAAAACCCCATATTTTGTGTGTATAACTTATAACAAAATTCATGTAGTTTTCACTGTTTTTGAAATTCCAGAAGTTCAGGCAAATCTTTTTAAAATGAACTCACCCATAAGGATCGATTGGAAATTTTCGAGTTCCAAGATCAACAGAGTTTTCCTTAAATTTCATAGATACATTTCTGATGTAATCAAAAACATGACTATTTTTACAATTTCTTTAAGAATTATATAAGATCCTATTCTCTTTTTTTCGCAGTCAAATCTATTGTTATGGCCCCCTTCTTCACACCGTACAAATGGCTCATCTATTCCAGGACTCAAAGACGTTTGTGGATATGAAATTGAAATTTAATCCAGATCAAACAATGGCTGAATTTAAAAAGTTTATGGAAGCGGCGAACCAAAATCCGACCCAAGATCAGATAAGAGAATTTGTCAGCGTAAGTGTCCATGTCTTTTTTTTTCTGCCCAAAATAACAAGCTAATATTATTAACTGACCCCGTCCCTTAACGCTTCCAGGCACATTTCGATGATCTTGGCAAAGAATTTATGCCATGGCTACCAAATGATTGGAAAGAACATCCTGCTTTTCTCGATTTGATCTATGATCCGGATCTTAAGCAATGGGGATCAGATTTGAATGCTATCTGGAAAGATTTGGGACGCCTAATGATTGATGATGTGCATACGAATCCTGAATACTATTCGATTATTCCGGTTGAGCATCCTGTTATTGTGCCCGGTGGACGCTTCAGGGAATTCTATTATTGGGACTCCTATTGGATCATACGCGGTCTGCTCTTTTCGGAAATGTACGAAACGGCTCGTGGCATGATACTAAACCTTATGTCCATTGTACAACGTTTTAGTTTTATACCAAATGGCGGGCGTGTTTACTATTCGGGACGTTCACAACCACCATTATTGCCCTCTATGGTCAAGTCATACGTTGAAGTTACAAAAGATGAAAAATTCGCCATCGACGCTCTGGAGGTGTTGGAATACGAGTTCGAATACTGGATGAACAATCATACTGTTCAAGCCAAAGGTTTTAATATGGCTGCATATAACGATACCTCTATCGGACCACGTCCTGAATCCTATCGTGAAGATGTTGAGACCTCTAGTAATTTTGAGACCGATGCTGAAAAGAACGAGCACTATTCTGAGTTGAAAGCAGCCGCAGAGTCGGGCATGGATTTCAGTTCGCGTTGGTTTATCAATGAAAATGGTACCAATGTGGGTGACTTGACAAATCTTAAGACACGCTCCATTGTGCCAGTAGAGTTAAATGCAATACTGTATAGAAATGCCAAGATTATAGCAGAATTTTATATGTTAGACAATAATGTAGCTAAGATGACGGAGTATGAAGCTAAGGCGGAAAAAATACAAGAGGTAAGATTTTAATAGTGTTATTCCAATGAAACTTCAGCTATTGTTGTGGCGATTTTATATTAACATACATATTTATGTATATATTTATAAATTTTCAGAGCATTCAGGCTGTTCTCTGGAATGAAGAAGCTGGTGTCTGGCTGGACTATGATATGATAAATAATAAGCCACGTAACTATTTTGTGCCCACAAATTTGGCACCTCTTTGGATGAAAGCCTACAACATCTCCGATTCCGAAAAGATTTCAACATCAGTATTAAAGTACATTGAGGACCAACAGTTAGATCGATTTCCCGGTGGTGTACCCAATTCACTATATAATACGGGTGAACAATGGGATTTTCCAAATGTTTGGCCACCCATGCAATACATTCTAATCGAGGGACTCGATAAATTGGGCACAGCTGAGGCCAAAAATCTATCCAGTCGTTGGGGTCAACGATGGGTCAAATCAAATTTCCAAGCATACCGCGAAACGCGTACCATGTTCGAAAAAGTAAGTGAAGAGAAACTTTTCCATACTTAACGCATTTACATTGGACCAAATGAGTCATTTCAAATGAGTCCTTTTAAGGTGTTTACATATCGCTGCTTTGCAACGATATAGGTGCATCTCAAAAAAATTTTAAATCAAGAGTGTTTGAGAAAGTATAAATAAAATCTATTTTAACTAAAGCCGAACAACGGCTGAACAGGGGTTGAATAGCGGCCGTATAGCTTCTGAATAAGGCTCAAACAGCGGCCGGTTTGAAAGTTATGAAAATGCAGCATTTATATATGTAACTTACTTTATTTATTGATATTTCATAGGACTACGTCAAAAATATTAATGCTCATAAGATTTTTTTTTTTGGTGATTATGAAATAATTAAATAAGCGCCAGTACCCAAAAACTGTATTGAATACTCGTATCAAAATGCATGAAAATAACAAATAATGTGAATGCGCAAAAACCGTTCTTTTAAGAGCAATCGCAAGTGACATGACCATCAGCGTCAGCAACGTACAGAGAAGATTTTTGTTATTTTTCAGAGAAGAACATAGAATAAATAGCCTGCTTCATATTCCAACGATCGATTTTGATAATTTCTTAAAAATCCATCTTATAACGATCGCCGGAATGAACAAAGGGTGATTTCGAAGATTTTTCTTGAATCGCGCATTCATCGCTTGGGCGATTGAAAAGCGATCTCCATCTTCCAACGATCGCAGCAATGAATGAAGCAGGGTGTGTAAAGCAATCAAAATGTGCTCTCACACTTCTGAGTTATCTTTACTATGAGTTTATCATTTTATAATAGGGGTATTCACAATGTGGTGTATTTGCCCTTGCATTGTGTATTTTTGATAAATTTGATATTTGTAGTAAATTTTGTAAAATTACAAAAACAAAATGTACAGTATTCAAAATACAACCCAGTGGCAAAAATACAACGATGGCACTCTATTGTATTCTTTGTAAATTTCGTTGTGTATTAGATCAGCTGATCGGAAAAGCATTTCTACACAGCATGAAGGAAGCTACCGGCAACGCTGTGAGTTTGTTTAATAAAAATTAATATAATATAGTGTTTTGTTTCAATTTTTATATGATTTCCTTTAGTTAAATGATGATTTAAATGAATTCTTGCCAAACAAAAGAACATAAAAAGCAGCTGATTTAGAAAAATACAATGCTTAAGTAAAGGTTCATTCACAATAATTTGTAAGTATTGTAAATTTTGTAAACAGTTATCACAAATACACCACATCGTGAATACCCCTAATATTCAGAGCGTATGCGGATAAGATATTCACACTTCTTATAACTCCTCAACTGCTTTCCTCGTTCGTGAGTTTGTATGCTGAGAAATTTTAAAACACAAACATTAGGGTTATAGCACTTGAGAGAAATGCACTCTTTTTCCGCCTTTGCTTGAACCATGATATAATTATTTGACAAGGTAGTCGTGACAGTTTTTTTTGGCAATTGGTAGTTGTCAAAAACAGCTAAAGGAGTTGTAGTTTGCTGCTGTTGACTAGCTATGTGCTTATTTTTAACTTTTTGATTCATTAAATTTGTTCGCGAAGTTTATTGGAATGTTTTTAGTTTGCTGCGATTGACTAGCTATGTTTAAGTCGTTGCTTATTTTTCCACATTTCTTTGATTAATTGCATGAACAGCTAATTTTGACAGTTACCTATCGCCGCTCGTGAGAAAAAAGCCAGTCTGCTACTACTTTGACAAATAATTATACCATGGCTTGAACTGTCACTGTTTCTTGTTCTATGCATTCATTCTCTTGATTTCTTTTCATCCATTCTGACAGTTCGATCGAGCTCGGTCTGATGTGCCACAACCAGTGTGACCAGAAGATTTTTGAAAAAATATGCTTTTTGTTAAAAAAAATATGCTAAATATTCCACTTTCAATTTTTATATTCCACAAAAACATTCCACTTTCAATTTCAAATATATATATCTAAATAACTCTAGATATGCATATAAAAAAACACAGAAGCAAGTTTAAAAACATTTATTTATTTGATTACTATCGCACTTAAATTTATAAAACATAAGTTAATATTAAATAAATTATATTAATAAGACATAAACAAGCATATATCAGTTGCTTTGTACTTTACAAAAGTCTTTTCAAGAATTATATTCTCTTAAAAATAGTCAAATACTTTTCTCACAGAGAAAACTTCATTTTTAAATTAGAAACATATAGGTGTATAACATATTGTCACCTACAATATAAAAACCCCAACAAGGTTTTTAATTTTTTGTAAAAGACGCCAAAAACTTTTTAAAATGGGACATATTTTAGATTTAAAAGCCGTTTTTTGGACAAATACCTAAAAATATCTACTTAATAAATGAAGAAATTATGACCTTAAAATCTACTATATGTGCTATTTTAAAACGTTTTTGCCTTCTCCTATAAAAAATTATAAACATTTTTATGGCTTTTTTAATTTTAAATAACGATATACAATATACAAAATTAAAATTCAGGCTCATCTTCGAGTTCAATTCTTAAATTGTTGCTTGTATTATTATCATAGAAATTCGCATTTCTAAATTTTTTTATTAAGCTTTGATAGGTATTACAACACTTTTGATAGGTATTATTTTGATAGGTATATTTGATAGGTATTACAACACTTTTTTGAACATGCAGCCATGTTTTTACATTCAACAAATTATTTAAGAGTTTTTCTTGCATTCTATTTCGAATTTTCGTTTAAATAAGAAAGATTAATATAACTAAAAGTTTTCTCAACCTCAGCATTGCTAAATGGTAAGCTAAGCGAGAAAAGCACAAATTTTGATAAATCTTCAGATTCCGAACTTTGATCAATAAATTTTTTTTCTGCTTTATTGTTTTGAATCCACATTTTAAAATAGTTAAAAAAATAGCTATTGTTAGCAATAATAGTGGTATTCACAATGTGGTGCATTTGTGAAAAATTTTTTCAAAATTTACAATACTTACAACTTATTGTGAACAAACCTTCAGTAAAGTACATTTTTTTTTAAATCAGCTGATTTTTGTATGTACTTCTGTTTGAATATATTAATTTAAATCATCATTTGACTAAAGGAAATCATACAAAAACTGAAATGAAAGAATAAATTATATAAATTTTTATTAAATAAACTCACAGCGTAGCCTTTAGCTTGCTGCATGCTGAGTAGAAATGCATGTACAATCAGCTGATCTAATACACAATGAAATTTACACAGAATACAATAGTGTTCCATCGTTGTATATTTTCCACAGGGTTTTATTTTGAAAACTGTGCATTTTGTTTTTGTTATATTACAAAATTTACTACAAATATCAAATTTATCAAAAATACAGAATACAAGGGAAAATACAACACATCGTGAATACCCCTAATGTTTTCTTAAGTAAATTACTTACTTCTGTAACATAATCCATAAAAAATCCAACCAAACAAACATATAAGCAAATTTACTTCACTTTTTAAGCTGCGTGAAGTTATTTAAAGAATTGCAATAAAATTGACAACGAAGAAGTTAACCACAAAATCAATTCCTTATATTGCGTTTTACAAGGTGGTTCAGAGATGAAAAAATATAAAGTGTAGATAGCCAAAAAATAACCTATTAGTAACCAAAAAGACATTTTTTATTGCAATTTTTGTGAATTTTGAAAAATATAATTATACGAAAAATATTCCACTTTTTATGCTGTATATTTTTATAAAAAAAAATATGCTTCCCGAAGTTAAAATATGCCGAAGTGGAAAATAATATTCCACTCTGGTCACACTGGCCACAACCTTATAAATGAGCCTTGACCATAGAAGTAAAATATAAGGAAGCGGTGTAGTTGAAGAGGAATGAAGTATTTTACAAACACAGTGAAGTTGACACAAACACAAAAACATTCAAACAGGGGCGCATTCAATTATGTAGTAAATAAAGGCGTAAATTATTTTTTATTTTTTAGATGTATGCTTACTATGCAATTTTTATATACCACCGTTATATAATATGTTGCGTTACCAATTTTTTTACAGAGAAAAGCATTGCTAAAATAATGTAAAAGACATGAACTCAGAATAAGACTGAAACGACAATAGTTACTTTTAATGATTTTTTAAAAATTCATTTCAAAAAACAATTTTTTATAAACTATTTAATTGATATTAAAATAACACAAAAACTTAACAACTAAAATACATACCAAATTAAACTCTTTTAAAATAAATAGTTTTGTGTAGTTTTTTCCGAACTGTGGGCTTTTAATTATTTTTTTTTATATATAAAAATACCTAGTTATAGCTTGTAACCTTAGGTTGCTAATCCACTTTAATTTCATGTCGAGTTTTCAAAGAAATTGTAAACAAAAAAATAACTATTAAAGCTTATCCCAATATGAAAAAAAATTAAGGCCCTTGCCACCCTAAATAATGAATGCGCTCATGAAGCAGAACTTGTGTTTTGACAGATGCTCTTCCTCAAAAATATTTTTTTTTTTGCTCGGGAAGGGCTTATGTCAAATAACGACGCTCTATCTCTTTTCCTCAGCGACGAAAATTCCTTCTACACACGTATAGTGTGTGTGAGTATAACACCACTTCCTTATCTTTTATTTCTATGGCCTTGACCGACGTCGTGTTGATGAGAGATGTTGGGTTTTGATCGCTCGTGAATGTTTAAATGATAAACTCATTGAATCGCTCGCTTTCATTTCATGCGAAACTTTAGTTAAGCACTTCGATTTAGATCAATAATATTTAATATTTTTCTTAATAATATATTTCATTACAAAAACTTAAAAAATCATTATATTTTATGAAATTATAAGAAACTAAGATAAATAAACAAAAAGGAACATTTTAAAAATTTATTAAGTACTTTTATATTTCATTAAAAAATGCAAAAAAGTATAGTTCATCATAAAACACGTATTTATTTTTAATTAGCAAGATCACTCGAAATAAATGAGCGAACGTGTTCCAATGAAATGAGTTTATCTTTGCAAAAACTCACGAGCGAGAAACAATAAATGAATAACAAAGAGAAGGCGTTGTTCAATTTAGTTTTTTGAGGAGCGCAATCTACGAGCGAATAATATGAAAGAGCGATGAAAAAGTTTTGATCACTCTGAATATTTAACATAAGAGCGCTCAAGTTTTTTTCTTGACGAATATTCTTATGCGTTGTACTAATCAAAGATCTTTTTGTATCTTACTGTACTAATTTATGTTCAAATAAAAATAATAAAATAAAATAATAATGAGGAAATCGTTCGTCAATTGAATAATATTGATGAGGAGGAGTGCAATTTTTCTCTTCAATTGAGAGTTTGTGCGAACCCTGGAATGTGGGAAGATTTTTAAAATTTTTCTTGAATCGCACAATCATCGCACGGACGATCGAAAGGCAATACATCTTCCAAAGAACCCGCGGGCGAATCGCAAGTGCTTTGCAAAATCAACTTTTCTGCACGGTCATATTCTCTAGTCAATATATTAATATTTTTTCATCACGATATTTTATTCATGTTGCTCAACGAAACTGAAAAGCTTTATATGTCATGTTTTCTCGAATAAATGACGTCGAATTTAAGTTCGTTTGAACTCTAAGCATCAAATAATATATTTTTTACTTCTAATATATATTTACTAAAATTTTTTTTTTAAATTTACTTTAAATTTAACTCACTCCCTTTAAGAAAAGAAAAAATTAGATTTAAAATGGATTTTTGTTTTCATTTTGAATAAAAAATGTTCAGTTTTAAATTCGATTTTTCAAATTATGAATAAAGACATTTTTCAAATATTAAGAATAAAGTTCTCTAAAAACTTAGCAAAATAAATTGTTTTTTTATATAGTCAATGCCTAAATTACATTTTACAAATATTTATTTAAAAAAAAAACTATTTAAAAATTTCTCAAATATTTTACAAAACTTCACACCGGTTCACAGTGCGCTTTTTTTAATTTAGGTTTTTTTTTAATTTAATAAAAAAATATTTTTATTCGTCAGATTAGAAAACATGTATTATGAATGTGGTATTAAAATTTGATGTATTGTGTGGTTTTTTTATCAAATTCGTCAAAGTTTAAACTTTTTTAACAAAAATAAGCTCAATAAAACCTAAAAAATAAAGTCAAGTTTAAACAATAATAACTTCGAGCACAAAGTATATTTCAAGGTTTTGTTTTTTTATTTTTTATGTCTTAATTGCCATTGAATTTATTATAAATTACGAGAAAAAATGTGAATAAATAAAACTGGGAAAATCGTTGAAATATGACTAAATTTTTCAAGAAATGGAAATTTAAGTAAAATTTTGTAGAAAATATCTAGCTTTATTAAAATCGAAGGCTATAACTATCACAAAATATCGTACTTCTACCTTCTGTTTCTGTAAAAACCTGCTGCATCTAGCTGCTATTAAGAAAAACCACTTAATTTGAAAAAAGTCTTAAAAATCCAATTTTGCTCTAAAATGTACTGATTTCCAAGACAATTTGCAAGTACTCTTAAATTTTAAGAAAAATTAAATAGAATTCATAATTTAAAACAAGTTGTGATTAATTTTTTACTAGCAACCATTTAAAAAATGTTTTAATTTCGTTAAATTCGTAATATTGTTTTATAGGAGATATATCTTAAAGTTATCCGATTTCAAATATTTTTAACATGATGTTTAAGTAAAGTTAAATAAACTAAATTTACTCTTTAAAAACATAAATAAGCAATTTTATGCAGGTTTTTTTTATTAAAAAAAAAATATGGTTTGTATGGGAGGTAGGCGATGCTGTTACTTTATTTAGGCTAAAACTCACTTGTACAATATTTCATGGCCCTAGCTTTTATAGTTTCTGAGATAATGCAAATTTCATCCTAAAATCGAAAATAGCGCACTGTGCGGTCTATGAAAAAGACTCTCAAATGCTTAAATATCTCTTTCTTTAATATAAACCATAAAATTTATTAATTTTAAAACATTTCAAAGAAATCATATTAATCCTGTTTAAATTTTATCTACTATTTTCTTTTATATACTCTCAAAAAAAAACCAGTACGATGCTGAAAAATTCGGTGGTCACGGTGGTGGCGGTGAATACGATGTACAAAAGGGCTTTGGCTGGACGAATGGCATCATCATCGAGCTGCTTGCAAAATATGGACGTGATTTAAAACTCTCTTCCGGTGGCAATGCAACAGGTGAAAATGCGCAATAAAATTTCAACCATTACCATCACATTCACTGTGTTTGTACAAAACAAATTAATACCCAACATCAATCAGCAAATCAGAAAAAAAACAAAAGCAAAAAATTACAGCAAAACAAAATAGAGCAAAATCAAATAGAAAAAATTGCACACTTACCTAATAAATTTTAAATAAAGTTACATGGAGCAAAACTTAAAATGATAAAAATATTATTAATTGTGATACCTAATTGAAGTGCAACTCAACTTTGGTGGCTGGTTCACAAATAAAGAGAAAATCAAAAATTTAGCAAAACAATTTTCAATACAATCCACACAACACACACTCCACAATCGATCCCAGGTCAACGCGTTCACAATATGTCTGCTATTCGAATGTAACACAAATACAACAAACTAACAACAAATTCTCTCAATCAAATCAAACACAAAATGTTATTTTCTCTTGTCTTGTGTCATCATCCTCACTGGAATCCTGTTGAACCTGTTCGTTATTACTCCCGAATGGTATTTGTAACTGTCACATTTGTCTCTTGTTGTCCAACAGCATAAACAGTAATACACCAACATTTATTTCCAGAATGTGTAATTGGCAAAGTACTCGTAAGTGTTTAATCCAGAAAAAATTTTTTCATTTTTTGCATGACTATTTTTAAAATTCACATAACTAATCAAAAAAACTGAAAAACATGCAATTTAACCAAAACTTATATACATATTATCAAGATCTAGATCTCTAAGTTTAAAAAATTGTTATTTTAATAGGAAGAAGTTTAGATACATTTTTATTTGAACAAAAAGATTGAATAATTCATGCAATCAATAACTAGAATATTGAAATTCGTCTTATAACAAAATTTCTAGTTTAAGCCAAAATTTCGTTCAAAGAATTTGAATACTCGTAATATATGATCACATAATCTGATCTTCATTAAATGGCACTCATACGTCACGGTGTACTTTCATTAGAAATTTAATTCCTTAGATAAATTTATGCTAACCCATATGCCATGTACTCTCACAGAGTTTTTCTTAGAATTCAACGTAGAATATGAACTACAATGATTTCCAGGACGAAAAAATTATCCGTCCTATTACATGAATTTTAGCACAGAATGTCAAGTTCTGAGCAAAAATCTGTTTTTTTATAAATAAGGATTGTACCTATAATTATATAGTTATAGTTAATATACTTTTTTTAAATAACTTGGCCTTACATCAAAGTCGCCAAATGACGATATTTTGTATAATTATTAATATTATATTTATGTGTTATAAGTACTTTATTATACTTTATAAAATTTTGATATAAAATAAATTTAATAATCTTTTTTGTTTTATCATCCAACAGTGAAGGGTACAAAATTGATGGGGTTTGTAGGCGTGGCTGCTGTAGCTGTGGTGGTCACATTAGTAGGACGGTTTATTTGGTGAGGTAAGTTCATTATATTATAAATAGCATAAATTAGAGAAGTAATTATAAATTAATTTTTTTCAGATTTTTAACGTAGAATTAAATCGAATCTCCAAGGATTTGTTGCTGTGACTAACTTTTTAGAAGCTACTACTAACAATGTGCATTTGACTTAATATTTGTCTCAAAAAGCATGCCGTTAAACATTACATTACTGTGTTTGATAATGTTACGATAATAATTGTTGTATTTTATTAATAAGTATTATAGTGTTCAAACGATGAGCAGGCGTTTTATTTTTAAATTTAATACAAAAAACCAAATTAAGTATGACTAATTAGCGGAAAATAAGCTTAGCATAGACAAGTTTCAGTGTATTTTTAAATATCTTTATTAGTTTACAATATTAGCTATAAAGGAAAATGAGCATTAAATGCAACAAGTAGTTTTTATTAGCTTAATTAAAAACTTGTGTATCCTCGCATGTGTTAAGATGAAGATAATTATAATAATAATAAACATGTGCATACTTAAAATAAAAATAAAAAATATTATTTGTGAATGAATTAAAAAATAACTTGAGTTGAAATAAATTTGCCTAAATCAATTAAATTGTTTTCAGTGTTTTAAATATGTGTTGCTTATAAGTGGTAATTACTTTTGATTGATATTTTTTTTTTTAATTTTGACAACAGGAACAGCTTCAGGCGCTAGCGGAGATTGTCAAAATTGGCCGTCTATAAAAATTTCTACTCAAAAGTTACAATATTAATTAAGACAGTTTTGTAATAAAACAAAATAAATGTACAAAATAAAAGTAATTAAAAAAAATTATTTAAATCTTTTTAATGGTATTTTTTAAACTAGTTTAAAATTCACAATATAGTTTAATGAAACACGTTTTTGTATGTATGTAACAAAAATGGAATTAAATTCAATTTTTTGATTCTTTTATTTGTTTATTTTTTTTCTTTCTCTCTTTAAATTTGTTGACTGTTTCATTACATTATTATCTATACTAAAACATAGATTATTTTAACTAACAAGTCAAAACTATACATACATTCATGGAAAAAAATTAGAGCTCGTCTTTTTGTGACAATACGCATACATAACCTTAGAAACAATTAGTAAAATCTCTGTTTTTTTTTATATTTTAAATTTGATAAAACAATAATAGCGACTTAGTATAGATTTTTTTAAATTTCGATTTCTTGCATTCAAAAATCGAATGATATTGAAAATTTATTTAAACAAAGTTTCGGCATTTAACGAAAGAACAGATGCAGCAGTTAACGTGAGTGCTAACGCAGCTATTTAGGATGTCTGCAGTGGCTCATGACTAAAATATGGAGCCTCATTTGGTGTGAGCAAAGTATGGCAAATATCACAGACTCGTGCTGGACGTTTGCGTGGACCTGATGGCACTGATTTCGATAAACATTTTTCGCAATAGATGTTACCGCAATGGCGACAGTGGAATTTACGCACAGTAACCGTAAAGAATGTATTGCATGTAGGGCATTTGTCAATATCGTCATCATCCTGCCAGCGCACTTCCTTATCAGCACTACGAAGTTTCTCCAGCGATATCTTTAGGTTCAAATAAAAAGAGTTAAATAAATGAAGGATGTGTGTAGCTTGCTAATACATTACCTGCAGTGATTGTGATAATTGCACAAAATCTTTTTGTACTTGTTCACTGTTCGTTAGATCATTTTGCAAATTTAAAATTTTGCTCTTGTAATCAGCATTGATATGCTTGAATTTTTCCTAAAAGGAGTTGTATTTAAGTAAAAGTGTAAAAAACAAAATAAGATTGCATAAAATTTTGTTAAATTTCTTCATACATTTTCCTCTTGAAGTGTAATTATTTGAGCCCGCAGATCTGTAATTTCTCGATTTAATTCAACCTCTTTGCGCTCTAATGCTATTTTTGTAGTTTCATAAGTTTGCAGCGTAAGTATGTGTTCCTTAAGCCGATCTCTTTGATGAAAAAGGAAAACAATTGAATAATTAGTAAGCTGTGGATTAAGTCAAACTGCATACTTAGAAATCAAGACATAAAGACTAAAATAAATTGTAAAACAAAAACATGCTAATTGCATAAGGGACATAATTTTTTTTTAGACTGAACCAACGCTCAGGGATTTCCCCCTATAAATGTGTAAGCATTGTGTTGATTCGGAAGATGGGTGGTAGTTAGTTGGAGGGTGAATAGATGGAGTAGTGTCGGTGAAGATTTGTTTTAAATTTGCATAGCTGAAAACTACCGGAAAACACGGGTGCAGGGAGGCTATTCCTCAACTTTACCGCGCGACTGAAGAACGAATTATTTCGGTAATGCTAGGTTCTGTTGGACATCGAGCCAATCATAAAGGGGTGGGCTTGGACAGCTGCCCGAGTGAACCTGGGAAACACTAGAGGTGATGGCGTCACGCCATGTATCTCCCTTGAATATTGCGTCGATACCCTAGAGAATTGAGAGGATGACATATTTGCATCCCCTATCAAATATATCACACGACGTTGAATTCGATCCAGAAGCTCCAAATAACACATTGAAGCCGCTGCCCAAATGTGGGAATTGTACTCCATTTTCGGCCTGATATATGAGGTGTAGATTATGCGAAGATCAGGGGCCAAATTACAGCATCCATGATCGAGTAAAATTACGAACAGAAAGACGAGACAAGTGCCAATAAATTTTCACGATTTTGCTCGATCACGGACCACGGATGATCACGGAAATCGGGCCTAGCTGAAGTGAATATTTTTTGCACCGTTTTAAAAAACCTAGGCAATTTCCTGCTTCTGATACATCAAAAATATGATCATTGCAACGAAGATCAGATTGCGAAGAACACACAGCACTGGGTCTTGCTTGCATTGAACTCTACTCTATTGGCAAGACCCACTCGAAGATTTTTTGTAGATCATTAAGAACGTCATTTATATTTTCCCACTTTCTTTCAATAACCATAAAGCTTGGGCGTTTTTTTAATGAATATGAATAAGATCACCAGTAGAGCGAGCCCTACGGAAACCATATTTACGGTCACTGAGCAGTTGGTTATGCTCCAGGTAGTTCACAACGTTGAAGTTTATAACGCTCTCCATAACTTTGGAAAGCGTCATTCAATACAAGACAATACTACTGTTTAAATAGTAGCTTTCTTCAAGAAGTTAAGCTGTTCACTTTAGAAAAAAATAACATTGACTTATTGGAGAAATCAATATCTCAGTTTTATCTTTAGTCGACTTATGCGATTATTGCTTCTGACCACCGAACTAGGTTTTGTGGTCTAACTTCTCCTAGTCTTAGAAATATATATTTATAATATATAGCCAAGAGAGTTGTTGGCTTCATTCTGGACTGTTTTTTTGGAACATCACGATTAATAATTGCAACAATGCCTTTTTGAGTTTGTGACATGCATTGAGTTTGTCACATGCAATCACGATTTACTCAATTTTTCAAAGACCCAAGCATGTGATGTAGTCGTTTTGTTAACTCGGCAGTTTGTTCGAAAATGATATATAGGATGTTCATAAACGTTCACTACGGAAGTCTGTTCGGTGTCTTTCTGCCTGAACGAAATGTTCTGTATAATGTAATTTGCAGTTTTAGTTATAGAGGAATATCGAATTTTCTATTTGTGAAATACTCGTTTGTTCCCACTCTCTCGGTTGAGATGTGCATCTCAAACAAATTAATAGCAGAATAAACAGATAAAAACAAAAACACTTACTCCAGTGACTTTTTCTCCGTTTGCACCTTCTTCTTGAACATACGACGCTCCTCAATGCATGCCGTTAGTTGATCACTTAAAATTTGCTTTTCATCCAGTGAACTCTGACATTTCTGATGCTCATGTTGACATTGAACACGAGCTTGTATAAGTTCATTGCGCTGACGCAGCATCAACTCTTGCAGTTCTTCCACTGAGTTTGGCAAATTAATATATTGACTCTCAATTTCTTCGGCCGTAGCCAAATAACGACCCGATAAAAAATCATTATCTGCCTGCAACGTTTCAAGCTGTTTATTGACTGCTTCACGATCATCACTTAGGCGCTGAAGTTGTTTAACGACCTCCTCCTTGGTTTCTAAAAATTTCTGCTGCAGTTCCAAGAGTTCTTTTTCATTACGCTTAACTTGTTCACGCAGTATTTGTACTTCTGTTTTGTGTGCTTCTCGCTTTTCTTGCCATTGATTTTCAAGATCTTTACGCAGTGCAGCTTCTTTGCTAAGATCTTCGTGAGCCTCCTCTACAGACTTGTGTAGTTCTTCAATTTTCTCCTGATCTTCCGTAGCTTTTTTGAGTAGGTTTTGAACTTTTGTTTCGTAGGAGGTGCACGTTGCACATTCTACAACATCCATTGAAGTGGATTTGTTTATGGGTTTGCCAGTGCAAGAGACGGATGATTGAACTGGTATCGGTTGGGGAACTTCTGTTGTATTTGTTGCGGTGGTGACGACATTTTCCATTAAGCTGACCTTATTATGTAGCTTTATGTCAGCTTCGCGCAGTTTCTCCTTGAGTGCCTTCATTTCTTCTTGTAGTTGCTCGACAATAGATCGCATCAATTCAGAGTCTTCCTGTACCTAAACATTTTCTTTGCATTTTTATAGGTATTTAAACTATAAAGGCATATTTACATATTTACTGGCACCCTTTTTCAAAGTATCATCCGAATTGTCTTGATGAGCACTGGCTATAGCTGCGGAAGATGCCGAAGAGTCTCCACCAAGCTTTCGCGCTAAAGTTTTCTTAACCTGATTCAATACCTGAGGGCCTAGGCTGGTAGACTCCTAAGAAAATTAATGGAATTCAAGTAATACAATTCATTTATATTTAATATCAAATCAAATCAACCTGATGGTGCTGCTGCAGTCCATCATGCAGTTCTTTGTTTTCCTGCCATAGGCGTTGGCATTCATTTTTTATACGTTCCAGATCAGCTTTACACATAGTAGACTCCTCGATTGTATCTGAATAATGTCAAATATTATTTATTGCTATAATGTGAACAAGCCAGAACTACCCTGCACCAACTGCTGCAGTGACAAAATCTCCTCCTGCGCCTTCATATCTTTTAGCACCAACTCATTCTCAGATTTTAGATCAGCCACTATAAATTGACTTTTGAGGTCTTCATGTTCACGCTGCAGCTTTTGCATTTCAGATTGACATTTGCTGTATTCCAGTTCCTTTTGCATAAATAACTCCTTGAGCTTGGCCCTTTGCAAATTAAACTCTGCTTGCATTTTCCGATTCTCCGCTTCCAACGCTCGCATCTTTGTGAGTGTCTCTGAAAGTAGCACATTAAAGATTTTTCAAGGTTTTTATCCCGATCGTTCTTTGGACTTACCGCTGTCCACGTCTTGCTTTGGTAAAACTACACCAGATGCTGGAGCTTCGTTGGCCAATGTAGCGCCATTAACTTCGTTATTTTCCATCTTTGCAACAATATTCACTATCGCTTATAATGAATGAGTTATATTTTTAAGCGATTTTTTACCATTTTAACACGATTAGAAATTTTATTCACCAAGTGCAAAAATCAGAGAATCACAATTGAAATGCCAAATACAAGTTAGTGTTGCCAGATTATATGATTTTGGAGATGACAGCTCAGAGCAGTGATGCAGGAAGCCGGGCTCTCAAAAACCGAGTAGAAATATTTGGAAACTATTGTGTCATCTCGGAAAACAATAGAAACACTACATATTTTTCGAAGGATTCTAATTTTAGTCTGAAAATTCGATAAAATTCAAAAGCTTGGATTTTAAAAATGTTGCGATGAGTAAAAAAATTTAGAAGAGGATAATGAAAGTGGTAATTTATTATAAAACAAATTAAATTTTGTGCAGTCTTCCTTCCCCCATGCACAAAAAATTAAACTTCAAACAATTTTAAATGTTCAAGATCTTATTGGAATTAAAATATCCGAAAAAAATTCACATTTGACCTTAGCGTGTTCGGTGTAGACGCACCATTATAAAGGGTGTTTTTTATAGAGTGATACAACTCTGAGTTGGCATCACTGCTTTATTTGACCACCCATTTAACAGCTGATAGTTGCTTTTTGTTCCCAGCTAGACAGCTAACTGTTAAATATTCCGTATATATGGCATATACGTAGCGACCTTGACGTTAAAGTCATATAAAATTCTCCATACATTGTACGTTAAATTTGTTCTACCAAAATACTATATATATGGACAGACGCTCATCTGTGTGATCTGGTATCTCTGTCTGCCACACATGTTTTACAGATAAGAAAAAGTATATCTGAACTGCTCACACCAATAACAAATTCAGCTGTGCCTACTTCTCCCCCCCGCCGTTGTATGATGCCCACCCCCTAACCAGAGAATAGAACTCTGACATGTTGCTTAAATTACAAAAGACGATTTGTGTATGAATTTCTTTTATTTTTCTAATAAACAAATTACCTTTTGCTTACAACAGTTACGGCAATAAAATTAATATGTAAGCACACAAATTCTTATAAAAATACACGTATTTTCATAAGCAGCAACAATGGCACCAGGGACAGCAGCATTTGTTTGAAAATGTGTTGATTTAAAATTGTTGATAATCCAGTCAAAATGTTTCCCAGGAATCTGTTTCGTTTTCTGAAAAGAAAAGTTTTGAATTTTTTATTTGATTTATAAATATAATGTTATTTGTATACTTCCTTTCTGTTGCAGTGCTCATTTTGTTTGGTTTTTTTTTTTCTAGTTTAGTATAATTTTGGCAGTAAAAGAGCAAAATATATAAACATATATAACTTGACTTGTTTAACATAACTTCAAAACGTATGAATGTATTGGTGACAACCTAAATTTGTTTCAATGTGTTTGTAAACACGTTAGAGCTGTCTAGCTGGGTTTAGTTTGATTTGATCGACTGTTCATTATGGATCGGCTTACACCAGACCAACGTTGTGGAAATTTTTAATCAAAATAATGGTTCTGTTCGGACCACATTTACTTTTACTGATAATGTGCATCCCGTGAGACGCCGAACAGTGCGCACTGAGGGATCTGTAGCCACTGTACAGGAAAGCATTGAAGATGATCCTTATCAATCAATTCGTCGCCGTTCTCAGCAACTGGGGTTGTGTCCTTCCACCGTATGGAAAATTCAACTTTTGCAGGAATTAAAGCCAAACGACCATCGTATGCGCCGCGAATTCGGCGAATGGGCTAAAGCACAAATTGATATTGATTTCAAATTTCCATGGAAAATTTTATTTTCCGATGAAGCCCATTTTTGGTTGAATGGGTACGTAAATAAACAGAATTGTCGTATTTGGAGTGAGGAGAATCCACAAGCTTTTGTCGAAACACCATTATATCCACATAAAATTACTGTTTGGTGCGCTTTATGGGCTGGCGAAGTCATTGGCCCATATGTCTTCAAAAACGATGATGGTCAGAATGTTACTGTCAATGGTGAACGGTATAGGAACATGATTCGAAGTTTTTTCGTACCTCAATTAGCTGGCATTAATCTTGCTGATATGTGGTTCCAACAGGACGGAGCCACACACCACACAGCGGGCGCTACAATTGATTTACTCAAGGAATCTTTTGACGAAAAAATAATTTCACGAAATGGCCCAATTAATTTGCCCCCAAGATCGTGTGATTTAACCCCATTGGATTATTTTCTTTGGGGTTATGTAAAGTCACTTGTCTACGCCGATAAACCACAAACAATTGAACACCTGGAAATCAACATTCGAAAATTTATCGGCGAGATACGGCCGCAAATGCTGCGAAAAGTTTGTGAAAATTGGTGTTCCAGATCGCGCCTTGTACGCGCCAGCCATGGCGGCCACATGGCCTAAATCTTATTTTAACATTAATGTCATTTTTCTATCCAATAAAGCCCATTTCATTGATATTAAAATTATACTACTATGTTTTATTATGATTTCAACTTGTATCACTCTATAAAAAACACCCTTTATTAATAAATTTTATTTGTGCGATTTGACAAGTGATTTCACAAAGTTATTTTTACATAACTCGAAAAAAGCAACTCGTGTTTTTGTGTTTTGTGTTGCGCCGATGTAATTTTATGGTATAGATACAAAAGGATTTTTCAAAGTGATCTAAGCATTATATTAAAGTGTTAAATTGAAAAAGGTAAGAATAACTCTCTCTTTATTTACATATTCAGATGAATCTTTAAATTTAAATCTTTAAATGAAGTTGTTTTTAGATTTGCTGAAAAATCTTCAGGCTATTTCAATGTTTTTTTGGTCTGGCTCTACCATTTGATTACAATTGAAAGTTTTTTATATGACCTTCTTATATATTATGTTAATTTTCTATGATTCAAATACAAATTCTAAATGTTTGATACTTTTAATCATTCTCGATTTTAAATACAAATTCTAATTGTTTGATAGTTTAAAATCATTTATTGAGCTTTAGGTCAGGTTAGAACAATTAACTGCTCTAACGAATTTTTTCCAAAAAAACAAAAACAACATTTTCAATATGAAAAAGGAAAACGTCACTAGCTGATTTTATTGCAATTTCGGCCCTGCTACAGGCTTCATCAGAAATCCTTGTGATGCCACCACCTGGAATCGAACCCGGGCACTGAAACACTGGAACAGCTTAAAGATTTTTTAGCAAATCTAAAAACAACTTCAGTAACTATACTTTGTTAGTAGCGAATTCCGACAAATTATTGAACTCCATAATAACATAAGCATAAACTAAAGTAAGTAAAAAGAACAGCAACAAAAAAGTATGAAAGGGAGAAAAACTGATAAATTGACACTGAAATCTCATTGCCTCTAAATGCGCTGGCACGGCGACCACGCCTGGGTTCGATCCCAGGTGGTGGCATCACAAAGATTTCTGATGAAGTCTGTAGCAGGGCCGAAATTGCAATAAAATCAGCTAGTGATGCTTTCCTTTTCATATTGAAAATGTGTTTGTCGTTGTTGTTTCTTTGGAATAAAATTTGTTAGAGCAATTAACTGTTCTAACCTGACCTAAAGCTCAATAAAGGATTTTAAACTATCAAACAACTAGATTTTGTATTTAAAATCAAAAATGATTTAAACTATCAAACATTTCGAATTTGTTTTTAAATTTTAGAAAATTGACATAATAATAAATATTAAGGTCATAGAAAACTTTCAATTGTATTAAAATAAATTTTATTTGAATTGAGCTCAGTAAAAAAAATTAATAAGGAACAATTGAGATCATACAATTGGTATTATTAAAAGATACAATTTTTTAATTACTTTTTCCAGTATCCCAGAATTTCATATTGCATTCTGAAAAATACCACTATTCTTTTAACAGCAAAATGTTTCTTATTGCAATTACTTACTCATGAAGTTCTGCTTCCAAATCGGGCGCTGGCGATTCGTCTCGCGTGCGTTCGTCTGATCTTGTTGACATCAACAGAATGTTGTAAAAATTTGTCGTACGTGCAAAACAATGAACACATACGACAATATTTTACTAAACACAAGAAAATCAGAAATTGTATGAAAAGATTGTCGTATGTGCCAGCTGTTACACATACGGCAATATTTTATTCAAACGATAACTTAATGTCACATTCGACCATCTTTTACTGAATATCTTGAAAACTAAAAGAGGTAAAAAAATGGATGCCGCCATTTGAAAAATCTCATTTAAAAATGTGGGATTACATCATTAACTTTAAATACCCCAATTAACACATACGACCTTATTTTGCTCAGGCGACGAAATGTGAAATTTTTGTTGTATATTTCGAAATTAGTAGTCAACTTAGAACAAAATATTTGGCATATTTTACTTTTAGAAACAATGAATTTTTTCAGTTTGTTTTTTGTGGAATGTTAATTAAAGGATTCTATTTCCAAATCTAAATGACCATTCTCATCTGGTTTAAAAGTTATGGGGGTCCAAAGTTGAAAAATAGGCTCGAAAAATTTGCTATATCTTTTCTATATATAAGCAAAACTAAGCAAAATGTGTATTAAAAGAAAGGCTATACTATTACTTATTTAATAAGCTATTAACCATGAAATTCTATTAATTACTTTTTAAGATATAACTCTTTTTATTTACCAAAAGTTTAGTTTTTTTTTTATTTAATATGGACTTCTGGCTTAATATATCAAAACATATAAAACTTTTATAAAAAATCGCACGAGAAAAAGCTTTTTTAGCTCCAAATACTCATTAAAAAATAAATTAAAAAGGCCATTGTTGCTAAAGCTTAGTCTGCTGTAGGAACGAAAAAAAAATATCATAAGAAATACATTGAGATCTTTGACAACGAACAGGCAGTGAAATTTTTTTCGCCAGCTAGTACGCTATAGAAGTGAAAATGACTGCTATGTTGCCAAATTTCCTTTCATGAGTGGAGAGTTGAAATTTCAAAAATTCGCTGTCGATTATATGCCCGTACATTTAATTGGCGTGGATATTGCCATTCAACAATAAAAAATAGTCAAACAAATAAAAAAGTGATTAATTTGTTATTTAACAAATTTATTGTTGCATTTATATAGTTTATTAATGAGTAGTCTTGCTTTTATAGGATATAAGATTGCAGCAATAAAAATATGAATCTGTCAACCAGAACAGCAAGTGATTTTTCTCCACACAAAAATGTTGACTCTACACCAAAATTTCGTGTTGACTCCACACTAAGCTTAAATCTAAAATGTTCTCATTTTTATTCATACCGAAGCCAAGCTTTTTTGTAATACTTACTTTTTGGTAGTTACTTCAAATTACTGAAGATGTTTTTTATTCACATGGGTCATTATTGCGGAAGTATCTAATAAATTCTTAAGCTTAGTATGCTGTTAGAAAATTTGGTGTAGAGTCAAAATTTTTATGTATAGAAGAAGCACTTGCTGTTCTGGTAGACAGATTCATATTTTTATTGCTGCCATTTTATATCCTATAAAAGGCAAGAATACACCCAAAAAATCCTGCAGTAAAAATAAATAAAAATGTATGTAAAACAAATGTAAATTAGTAACTCACCGTTCAAATAAAAATGTAATTATTTTTACTAATTTAATTTTTTACTTTTACTACATATTTTTAAGTACAGAAAATAAATACATTTACATTAAAATTAAATGTTTTTCATTTATTAATTAAAAAAACTGCAAAATGTTTTTTGCCACAGTTTTAATAACACTGTATTAAATTTTACTACATATGTATTTAATCGAAATGCTGAATATGAAATTTTTTATGCAGTAATTTAAACTTATTTTTACTACACACGTATTAATTTTTACTACATATAGTAATTTTGGTAATGGTGTACTTAAATGAAACATTATTGTCTTTCCATTTTTCTATTTTTATTTTTACAATGAACATATGAACACAATAAGCATACGAAAATAGGATGCACCATGAAACATGAGGCGAAATAGCATATCCTTGAGCTGAATGCCTAAAATACGTTCGCATATGAGCAGGCTTTGTATACGCATGGCGTCGACATCAGTGGAAATATTGTTTAGTTCTTCTAGGGTAGTAAATTCGACAGCGTTACCGTATGCAGAACGTAACGCAACTTTGGGACGTTTTTCTATAACATAAAAAGAATTTAAAGTTCAAGATTTATATCATATTATAATTTTATAAAGCAACCAATGTAGGGTGAATGAGAAGCACGTATATGCAGTACTAAACGCCAATGTAACATAGCTACTCTGGTCTCGTTATGTTCATCAAGAAAAGTGGAACCTGTGGAAAAGAGTCACTTTTATATTTGAAATATTGCTTTGTCGTTAAAAGGAGGCTTATTTACCAATCAGCTAATGTGCCTCTGCACTTCGAAATGCTGGATAGTCCAGATGATTTTTTAAATAAACTGTGCGTAATGCATCGTCACCATATCGATTTTTGGCATAAGGATTTGCACCGTTAGCAAGTAGCAATTTGCATTTGTTGCAATTTTTTGCTGCTACCGCCTTTTGTTGCTATATTGCTCCAAAATTTTTCTGATTAAAATTTTATAACAAAAAAAAATACAAAGTAAAAAACAAAGATTGCTTTTATTGTAAAAAAAATTAAGTATTTTTGTAGTAAAAAAAATACATTTCAAGAAGTATACTTACCACAAATCTTCCTCATCACAAATCTTTGATAATTATTTTAGTTTAAATAAATATAATTGCTATTAAATACATATTATGCAGTTTATTTTAATGTAGATATTCTTTATTTAAATAAATGTATGTAAACAACTTCTTACAGCATGCAAATACTTCGTGTAGTATTAATTATTTAAATGTAAATTCAGTAAAAACATATTGAATAACTACATGTGTATTTAAAAATAAATAAAACTACATATATATGAAGTAAATACACATTGTGTAGTAAGTTTTACTACAGTATTTTTTTGAGTGTACGCATTAATAAACTATATAAATGCAACAATAAATTTGTTAAATAACAAATTCAACACTTAAGCATACTTACTGCTTATTTTTTATTGTTGAATGGCAAATTTCCTCGCCAAATAAATGTACGGGCGTATAATCGACAGCGAAATTTTAAAATTTCAACTCTCCACTCACGAATGGATTTCTTATGGAAATTTTTTTCGTTCCTACAGCATACTAATAGCACATTCTTTTCTTTAAAAAATTCTGCATTTTTTATGAACTCTTCAATAGTTCTTTCTAAAAAAATGTTGACCTGAAAATAAATCGTGTTATTTTCTCGAAAATTCTGACCGCAAAATTATAGCAAATGCAAAATTTTCTGACCTGTAAAATTAGGTGGTTCTGTATTCTGCTCTCTACTAATACCAACATAAAAAAATAATTTTGACATTAATATTATATGCTGTGACAATTGTGAGAAGCAAAAAGTTCCAATAATGAAATTTTTTTTAAATATAATCCAAAACATTTTTGATTAAAGTGGTTACTTTTAATAAAACTTAACAGTTCGATGAGTAAAATTCCATGCAGTCGGCGCTATACATAGCCTTACTTTTAAATACATCGAAATTCAAAACAACAGTGCAGCCAATACCAAATGAAAAAAAAATGTTGCATTTTTCCGTTCTTATCTCAGTTCAAAAGAAGTCAACATTCTGTAAATTCAGGTCAGCATCTAAAAAGTTCTGCTTTCTGTGAGGTCAAACCTTTTTTTAGAAAAGAATGCGCTATAAGCTTTAATTTGATCTCAACAAAAAAGACAGCTCTGTACTTTTGATTTAGCACCATCTAGTGGGAATTTTTAACCAACTATATTGACATTTCATTTTATTGTTTTCTTCATTCTTTTCATTACACTTTTATATTCGCCAGCCACATGTTATTCAATTCCTACAATTTAATCGAAAAAAAATAAATATACTGCACAAAACATGGTAAATGGTCTATTTTCTTGACCTTAACACAACCAAATACAGAAGACATATTTTTACAGGGTAAAGGCAAGAAAAATTTCATCGATCGCAAGAAAGCAGTCACCTTTCATCTGGTTCATCGCAGTCAACACGATCCTCTTGTCACAGACGAAACTGCGCCACAACGTGTGCTACTTGAAGCACCTAGCAAACATCAACAAGCTGAAGCCAATGATGGTGGATCAATAGATACTACTAAGCGACGTGAGGAGCAGCGTAAATATGGCATACTCTACGACGATGATTATGACTACTTGCAGCACATGAAGAAACCCGAGCAGGAAATTGCTTGGGAATACGTGGAGAATCCAAATCAGGCAAAGAAACGCATAGATGAGGGTAAAGTTACGACGGCTCCCAAGCTGCTACTCCCAAGTTCAGTATTTGCCAGCGAATTTGAAGAGGAGGAGGGTATGCTAAACAAGGCAGCACCACGCCCCGGTCCACGTCCAGACTGGGATCCTGATGTAGTTGCTGCGCTGGATGACGACTTTGACTATGAAAATGAGTCGAATGTGCTAGAGGATGATTTTGTTTTACAAGCTATGGGTGATGATGGAGATGACGATGAATGGGTTGATGAAGAGCAGTCTGGTGATGAAGAAGACTTTGATTCAGATGATTTGATGGGTAGCGATGAGGATGAAGACGATGAAGAGCTCATGGACCGTTTGGCGCCGCTGATGCGTGAACGGCGATTTGCCGATGAAGAAACAAAATCACGTTTTACCGAGTACTCAATGTCTTCTAGTGTCATACGCCGCAATGAACAGTTATCTCTACTTGACGATCGTTTTGAAAAGTTCTACGCCAGCTATGATGATCCAGAGCTGGGCGATTTGGGCATGGAAGATATCGAAGGTAGCTGGGGTCAAAAACATCCTTATGTGTTGGGTTGCTTTAAAGAATTCAAACGGTCAAACAAACTTGAAGAGTACAACAAGGATTGGGACAAAGAACGTTTGGAAAGGTATCGCAATGTAGTTGAAGGCGTACAGGATCCGCAGGAGGAACTAATTGAATACGAAGTCGATGGTTCAAGAGAAAAAAAATGGGATTGTGAATCCGTACTCTCAACATACTCTAATATTTACAATCACCCTAAACTAATTGAAGAACCCAGTCGCAGACGTCGTAACAGTGCAGCTACAAGCACCACTACTGCAGAGCCACAAAAAATTGCAATCGATCCCAAGACTGGATTGCCGGTTAATGTACTACGTGGCGCTGATAACAAACAACTGACTGCCAAAGCGCTTTCAAAATTAGCTGAGGAATCTTCGACTTCTGCAGCTGCTGGTGGGCCCAAATCGCTGTGCGCCAAATCAATGCTCTCCACACTAAGCGTGCTCTCCATACGACCCAAAGATGAGACACCGGAGGAGAAAAAGGAAAGGAAACGTCTAATGCGCGAATACCGCAACGAGAGAAGAATTGAACGAAAGGCAAACGCAGAAGCATTCAAAGAAGAGAAGAAACGACAAACACATATTAAACTGAACCAACGCAATAATCTGCAAGGAAATACAATTTTGTGATTTAAGCACTCTTGTGTTTAGTTGTAATAGTGAAGTTGTTATTATAGTTAAACCTCAGGCGACTGCTACACGTTCAATATATCTGTGGTCACAAGGAATAACGACTAAACTCAAAGTATCGTAAAAAACGATATTTTAATTCCACGAACTACGACACATTTTTTTGAAATATATGAACCGTTATAAACAAAATACTTAGGGCGCGTTTATAGTGACGGCTGGTTGCTGGGCCGGACCGAGCTGGAAACTCGTCCTGCCAAAAGCAGCTGGAAGTGCGTATAGTGCGCGCTTGTCGCTGGTGACTTGTTTCAGCTGGTTTTTGACTATTTTGGGTTTGTTTGTATATATTACTTTTTCTTTTGTTTATTTTTGCAACCGAAGCATCAAAAAAGCCACATGATTTCGTTCATTCATTTTGCTTTCCTCAAACCAACAAGTGCAGAGACGAAAATGCGAAAAACGCTGCTGAAACGCGCTTCCTGCAACTGCAAGTCGTTTCAAGTCACTTGAGGTACCAACTTGTTTCGACTTTTTTCGCAAGTGTTTTCTGCTGATTTTTGTTGCTTTCTTGTTGTGTTTTTAATTTCAAATTTTTTTTTGACAAAAAAGAAGATCGTAGAAAGAAAGCACATTAAAAAAACGTACATCAGCAGCTGGCCCAAGATTTTTTAATGCTATGACTCAGCGAAAACGCACTTCAAGCCGCATGAAGCCACTTGATCATCCAACTGGTTTTAACTCTTTTAACTTTTTTCTTTAGGTTTTGTTTTTGTTGTATTATTTTTGATATTGCAACAAAACAATACAAAACTAATCTAAACAAAGTTGTTATATCTTGTTGCTGCTATTTTTGTTTGTTTACTTTTGTGCTTAAAATCAAATAAAAAGGAAGAGCGCACATAAGAAAATTTGATAATCTTCGATTCTCTGTTTTAGATGAAACGCACTTGCAGCCGCTAATCGACGAATTGCTTCACCGGCTGGTTTAGCTTTTTTCACTATTTCTCTTTTTGTTTTCTGTGTGCAACAGTTGATAGAAATTTATCTTCGTTGCTTCTTTAAAGTGCTGTTTCTGTGTATATTTTTTGCGGTCAAGAAAATACAGCATAACAACTGAGCGCAATTTCGTGTTCTTGTATGCTTATTACTTTTCTTGTTGGTCTTCTTTGTTGCTATCGTGCGGTTCTTTGTTTTTTTGAATGAATGAATTCAAGGAAATACAGAATCGATCGCGACGCTGGCAGTCAAATGTGCTGCAATTTGTTGTTTTTTCGTATATCAATATTTTTCCGAGGAATTTAGTTTGCTACCGCCAACGTTGCCAACTTTGTGGGAAAAATCCCTTTTCATTCGTTTGTTCATTTTACACACTTGCTTTTGTGCACTAGAAAAACAAAGAAAAGACGAAGAAAAGGAGCAACAGCAAAAAAAAAAAAATTGATTTCCTTGTTTCTTATTCCATTTCATGTTATTTAACGAAAGTAATAAAAAGCAAGTAAGCAACGTGTAAAATGAATCAAAACACAAGCAAACCGTGCGAGCGAGCGAGAAAGCAACAATCGGGAAGATGGAAACCAGCCCACAAGTCACTTGAAGTTGCAAGCTCGGCTGGCACTATACGCACTTTGAGCTTGTTTCATATAATTGTATGTGCAGCGTTTTCCAGCTTTCCTTCTCGGTTCGGTCCGGTCCAGCAACAAGTCGCCACTATAAATGCGCCCTTACAGACATAAGTGATTATCAATTCTGGGTAAAAAACGGATATCTGCATACCTCCAAAAATTGGCAATAAAGTAAATTCCATATCGCTTTTTTACGATATTTTGAGTTTAGTCATTATTCCTTGTGACCACAAATATATTGAACGCGATCCAGTATCGCAATATTAATTGAACGTTTAGCATACAATATTGATGGATCGTGAGCCAATATCGTAAAATATTAAAATATTTTAAAATCTGGGTCTAAGCTCGCGATTCAGATATCACAATAAATATTGAACGTGTAGCAGGCGCCTAAAATGTCTGGAGTATCTTTAAAGATACAACCATTTGAAATGTAACGCTGTGCATAAATTCCTCAGCGTGCATTTGAACATTGTAAGAATTTTTGGAGATCTTTGACACATTTATGTAGAGTTAATGTGAATTTTTCGGTAGGCATTGAATCGTTTAAAATAAAAGTCAGCTATATTTATATTTGTGAAAAAAAAGCCCTGCCCATAACTTAATTTATCTTAAGTTTAATTTGGCGGTATAAACGACAATAAACTGCTTTTAAACCTCATGTGGTACCTAATGCTTTTTAAATTTAAATTTATATGTATTACTGATCGGAAATCACCACTGTATAAAACGGTATACCTACTTCAAAAGGTAAAAACGTTTGGACTTGGTAAAAATCTTATTGGTTTAACAAGTTTAAATTATATTTTTTAAAAATTTTATGTGTTTCCCTATTGCTTAGAACATTTAATTTGTTATGTTGATTTTACCAAGTTATGATCTTTTTAATATATTAAAAAAGGCTAAATGAAACCTTTTCAAATAGTGATTTCATTTGCGTATATGATAATTTGTACTAAATTCCATTTTTTAAACGATAAGATTTTTTGATAAAGATTTTTTAAGAAGATCTGATGACGATATTTTGAATTCGTTCGAATCTATGCTATTAATCAAGCAACTTTTTAAAACAATTTTTCATTAAAATTTAAGTTAATTTTTCTTTCCTCTGCTTTATGTAAATAACTTCTTTAATAACCAGGTACCATCACAAAATGTTATAGTTATTCATAATCATTTTTAAATTTTATAACAATTCGATAGTTGGTTTTTCGAGGAAAAATAAAAAAGAAATTTTTATAGATTTTGCATATCTTGAATTAGCATACACTCCCCTTTATCTAAAGTATGTGAAAAAATAATGAAGAAAAAATGAGCATGTGAAAAAAAAATAATTAATGATAAAAATAAATCAATAAGTTCTTACAGGTAAATAATCTTCTTTCTCCATATCAGTCCGCTTTTCGGGCGAGGCATGGATGTGCTTCCACAGTTGTCAAGTATTCTAGTCCACCGACCTGCCTTAAATTGCCGGCTAAGTCTCTTTATGAATGGTTAAGAAAGCACAGTTATTTATAAGCTTTTTAAGATTCTGGTATTTTAAAAAAAATATTTTTAGATTATGTTGCATACATAATCAAGATAGTAGGACACTATTTATTAAAAAGCATTAAAAACAAATGACAATAAAAAAGTTGCAAACGTCTTCGATGCAAGCAGATCACTACAGATATGCCTGAATATAAATTTTCTGAACAAACTTATCTTAAACTAATGAATATTCAAAATACTGCCGAAATTTGCTGCATATCTAAAAGATCACTCAGTATTTCTTCAGTCTTGGCGCCGATTTTCTTAGCCACTTCTTGCTTCTCGGACATGGACATAAGCAAGAATGAGTAGATTAAATCGCCATCGAGAATGCAACGACAGGGATTGAGTGAAATTTTCTTAGAAGTTTTGATGGTGCGAAATTCCTTTGGATTCAGACCGCACAGATGAACCTGATGCAGCAGCAAAACGTTTTGCAACATAAGAAAGCGACGATATACCTTCTCTGGAAGTGGCAGACAATAGCCAATGGCACCATCCAAGGTGCCATAGATGATTAAATGCTTTTTGTCAAACATAAAAGGCTGCTGACGTGCTCTATTCTCGCCCCGCTGATGACACTGCACGCGAAACATGGTGTTCACCACTTGACCCAGGTGATAGTCCGCCTTGCGTATAAGTTTTTGACCACCCATAGATTCACGTGCCTCCGGCTGATACATGTAGACCAGTAAATTTTCATCCGCATCTGTTACTAGGAATCCCAGATTGGCATTGTCCACCATAAATTCAATATCATAGACCTCGAGTGGATTGAAGTCACGTGAAACCAAAGAGAGCGTGCGATATTCCTCTTGAAAACGCAAAAGACTTACAGATTTATAGACATCAGCTATTAGAATCAGCGATTTCACGGATATAATTTGATGCACATAGATATTGGTGTCAATGAAGGCTACGCCAATTAGATCATTATCCTGTAATTGCCATAGGTAGATCTTTTGGCCTAGAGCAGTAACCAGAAAGCCTAGCACATCGGATATGGCAGACACGGGACCTTTTTGCTCCTTCTTAAAGACTTCTTTTAGTTTAAATTTTGTTAGCGGCTTACCGGGTTCGGGCACCACTTCAATAATGTCATAAATGTAAATATTGCCACGCGATGTAATGTCTTCGCTGTAGTTGAAGTTGGTGCCTATGCAGAGATATTCCTTAAGACCGGAGCGCGTACCTTCATAGGCCAGCTTGACTATCTTGAAGGCTGTGACATGTTCCCACTCTTCAAAGTCAATAGACGCATCTGGCACCACTTCCCAGGTCTCGGGACTGATAAGCACTATACTAAATTTACTGACATTCGGATAGATGAAACGTTCGCCTTTATTTTCCTCAGTCAGCTCCTTATCTTCGCCATTAAAGCGATAGTATTTGTTGGACACTTCTTCGGCTTGCGTGACCAGACAATAGACACGATTTTCACGATGGTAGACAATTTGGCGCGGTGTGCAACGTATGGGCACTTTTCTTACGGGCCAGTTGGCATCATATGTGAGATAGTTGGGCAGCACGGAAATCTTGAGATCATAGGTGCTGTCAAAGTAGAGAAAACCGTGCGGACAATTGACATTATTGAAAGCGGCAAAACTGCGCATGCGACGCTGACCTAAAAACTTATGTATGCGCAGCTCACCTTTAGAGGTAAGGAATATAAAACAAGGATTGACGCCACACACCATGACGCCATTCATACCGGCTATGTTAGAGAAGTAGCGTATTTTCGCTATATAGCGTTCTTGAAGGTTATATTGCTCCCCTCCCGCCGACTCAGAATCCTCCTCGCTGTCATCTTCGATATCCATGCGAGAAGGTTGCAGATCGAGCAAATTAAGACTTTCCAGTTTGCGAAAGCGTATCTTTAGATGACCCTTGTGATAACGAAACACCTGATATACCAGCAGCTCTAGCCGCGTGCGTATGAACAAAAGTGGCCGATTGCCCTGGGTGCCGAAACCGAGTAAGTTAACTTCCAACGGCATGGGCGAATTCGAATGCTGCGGCATGCAGTTCAGCAAAATACCAGCTTTGCTATTTTCCTGCTGATTCAGCGGCACAGGCACGAATTCCATCGAGTCTGTGAGCACCATGTTGGCGTTACCCACATCGTTGACGAGATAGACCAGCTTTAGATCCGGCATAGAGTAAATTTCAAGGGTGCCGCTCTCACGTGCTATAATCAGCCAGTAAGTGGGTTTCGTCTGCGGCATCATGCGTCGCCACCAGTCAGTATTTTTATGCTTTGACTGTTTGGCCAATTCGGCCAAGCTGTTCATTTTGAAACTGCTGCCCGTTTCACCGTACAGCAAATCTTCTTCATCCTCAATTTTCATGTGCGGTTCAGCCTTCATATAGCCTAGACCGCCACCGACATAGAAGGTGCCAGCAGCGCCAGGGCCAATCAAACTGAAGGATTCATCACCCTTCGACGTAAACAGGCCCGAGAGATCTTTGTAGGCTGACAAAGAAGTGACCGCCGGTGTACTGCTGATAGTGTTCTTATTGATGGCAAGACGAGGTGAGCCTTTGGTCTCACGCAAGGCCAACGTAATGACTTGTCCATTGAGCACACGTATGCAAACATACGGATCGGCCAGAGACACTTGAACCACCGGTGAACCCACCTCAATGGGCACATTTTGCAGCAATCGTATGCCCTGTAGCAGGCGTACATTGCGTGTGGTTACCTGAATGATAAAGCGATTGTTGCCTAGGTTGCCCACAAATATGGTCGGTTGGTTGACACTGAATCCAGTATTTTCAATTTCGTTAATCTCCACGCCGGTCTGAAGTATGAGCGAGGAAGAGCGTTGCGATAGAATCATAAAATCGTGATGATCGCTGCGCGTTGTCTTGCGACTAACATCATCATAGACGGTCCAAACATCCAGACAGCCATCCAGCTCGAAGCTAGTAATGATCTGCGGACTAACAGTGTTGGCAAAGACGCATAGGGCGCCATTCTTGCTGTGTCCAGTCGAGGCGACAATCTCCATTTTTAGCTCGGCCAAGTCTTCGGACTGTTGTTGTAGCGTAACGCCATCCTCCTCGAGCTCAATGCGTTCGCCAACACACATAAAACTAATGGGACCCACATTCAGCAAACTATCGCAAACCTCGAAAACATATTTACGCAGCTGCACCGAAGTTTTGGCACCTGTGCCATAAACTTCCAACTCCTCGTCTTCTATGCGGCGACGCTTGTGCTCATCTCCCTTATTTTGTACGACTTCAGTGGTATCATCCAGCGTTATGACAGTGCTTTGATCCTCTTCGGTAAAGTGTAGCAGCAGCGAGTTGCCTAGGCGTGAGCCCAAAAATATGTACTCCGCATGACAGACGCAAATGCAGCTGGTGAGCACGCTGGCGGCTGCCTTGTTAAAGTGAAAATTGCGCACAGTACGCATAGAGTCAACGCATAGCGTCAGCACATAGAGTTCACCAGTTTTGATGGATATCACCAGCTTGTCGGTGTCGATAAAAGCCAATTTGGCGGAATCCAGACTAATCTTAACGCCATCTTGTGGCTTTAGCGGAAAAACAGTGCTATGATCGGCAGTACTATTCAGGCTAACGCCATAAGGTGGCACGCTTTGGTTGAGATAAATTATAGCATTGACGGAAGCCACAAGACAACCGCCAATCGGCTTTTGTATAGGGAAAACATGCAGGCAATCGAATGGGAGCCCGGTAACAGTCCATATGACAGGATGTACACGTTGTTGTATGTTCAAGGAAATGGCAACCATAACGCAGGTGTCTGAGCGAACTGCAATACGTCCAGGAAAGGTGCGCACAGGCTCATACAAAATCAGCAGCGTAGGTTCATAGTAGCCATGCAGAAATTGCAAATCGATAACATTGTCAATTTTTTCATCCAGATCACGCAACGTTATTAGATATGAAGCTAGAATTGGCGTCTTCGATATCAGCTGTGTGGGCGTTTTCTTTATAGGTTTAACATCGGGCATTTCAATTTCATCCAAACTATTGTCCTTGCGAAAGGGCAGCACTACCAGCTTCTTGCCATAAACCAACATTACAGCACAGCGATTATCCGGATCTACGCGCACCATTGGCACATGATAGCGTCCTGTCCAGCCACCTTTTATGTCGTCCTCTTCAAAGAAATGCAGCGAGAGTGTTTTTAAAGCAAATGTATCGGGCTCATGCTGCACTACAGACAGCTTGGCATCCTTGAAACTTATGAGTAGCGCATCACGCAAGGAACCCGACAGCGATACACTTTGTAACGACATGACGTTGCCGTATAGCGTATAGGTGGCCAAGCACTCCAATTTCATCTTCGGACGGCGTAAATCATTTATGTTTTTAGTTTTGTTATTGGCATCCATGAAGGGAAAGATTCGATACACCTTCAACACGTTTGCGCCGGCCACCACTAGATTTTCCTCTGTATTATTGAAAAATCGACATGATATGGCAAACTCCACCGTGCTGGGCGGATGTGTTTGTTTGGACATGGAAAACATTGTCAATGTTTATCTTCTAATCACTTTGATTAATTAATTTTATTTAATTCTTAAAACTTTAACAGAAATTTAAGAAAATGTGTGCATTTTTTTAAATCAACAAAACAATGAGAACTGTCAAAGTTGGTGCGTTCAAAAATACAGGTTTTATATATAACGAAATCAGTGCTGCCATATGGTCCAATTTGTTACGATTTTCAGTCGTCCGATATTTGGCCAAAATGTTACGAAATAAGGAGAAATAGATCAGCTGCTTGCCAAAAACAACAAAGTTTTTCGTTAGTTTACTCGAAGCAAAATCAAAGTTGTTGTTGTTTTTCATAGTTTCCCAAATCAACTCAGCTACGATTTCCGGGGCTCCACGTTTTGGAAGTGTTTTCTGGCAGAGAACAACAAAAAATGTTTAGCCGAACAAAAATCGATTACTCAACTAATTTCGAGATATTGATTTTTTTAATTTTTTTTTCTTGTTAAAAGATATTTTCCAAAAAACATATATATCATTGATATCAAATGGAAATAAAAATGTATGTGTCATTTGAAAGGACAAGCCAATTTACATCATATTTTAGTTTTTTAATTGAAAGAACCGTTATTTTCTACTAAATTTGCGTTATTAAGGTACTCAAAATATATTGTATTCTTAAATCTTAAACATGTACTTTTTGATTAATATATAAAAATATATGTATTTTAAACAGAATGAAAAATTCTTTACAAGAAAAGTAAAACAACTTGGGTAAATATGCTTGAAATAACAATTTTTCGTACAAGGGCAAATCATTTCATCACAAAAAACACAATAAAACATAAAAAAATCATATATAGTATATGTATATGAAATGAAAGATAAATTTTTAAACTTCAATAATTTATTTTCCATAATACATAGTAGTAACAGTAGTTTTTGAGAAAATAATGGTTTTATGCAAGCAAATATTTTACTTTTACATACAAATAACTAAAAAATATTAAATACTCAGCGGATTTTATTTATTGGTTTTTAATTTGTATCCTTGTGATCCAGACCCAAGTAACATTGTTGGAGCAACTAGGTGCGAGTGAGTCCTAAAAGTGTTCTATAGGTGTATAATATGCGGTTAAAGCTTTACCGCAGCTTTGTTTGCTGCTAGTTGCTTTTAATTTTAAAGAAAATGCTCTAAATATGATTTTTTTACCATTTTGAGCTTTAATACTTTATACAGCTCTGTAAAGGATTTTATCAAATCTGCAAAAGAGCAGAACTCTAAAATTTACTACTTGCTCTGTAAAGGATCTTTTAAAGTAATAAAAATTACTATACAGCAGTTTTAAAACTCGTAGATTGAGTATAATATTTGCTTTAATGTGTATTTTTGTATTGCATTTTTAAAGCGAATAGATATAAAATACTGTAAATTAATGCAATAAATTTTTTTGGAATAACAAGTGACTAAAAAAATCTGATAAAGAGCTTCTTTGAAAAAAATGGCGATCTTATAAAAAATAGAAAATCTTCGGAGTTGAAGCAAGCTAAATATTAGTGTTTACAATAATATTTAAAACGAAATTGATGATTTCTATGATACATATATTTAAGAATAAAGTACTTAAATCATTTTTAGTTGATCTTAAAGACCAACTATTCTCCAACTATTTTTAAATAATTAACACTTCTTAATTTTAATTATTTGTTAAGCCCGTTGTAGTTTTTCGAAGTACTACATTCACGTTTCCGATAAATTCAAAAGCGCACCGAAATTCGCAGCATATAACGAATACACGAACATGAGTCTGATATAATAATCACTTTATTATTTCTTTAATTTATTTGTCATTCTTATCATCACAAACACTTGTAAAATTTTATATATTTATTGAGTTTATTTTTAACACATACATACATACTTAAACGAATAATAAAAAAGAGCTTTGCAAGAGCTCTTATTTGGGTTTGACAGGGACTCTTTTAAAAGTTTACAGCTACTTCTACTCCTCATATGAAGTAAAAATAGTGCTTTTAAACTCAAGAAAGTAGCCTTATATATTCTCTGCAAGAGCTTTAGTAGCGCGACTAAAGCTATAGTTGAAGCTTGTTGCTATATAAGATAGCACTATAAGCTCTGCAAGAATGAATATATGGCTAATATTGTTACTTGGGGAGTTTCCCAGGAATCTATTTAGTTTTCTGAGAAGAAAATAATTTTCCTTTATAATTTTATTAATATAATTTGTTAAGTTCTTTTTGATTGCACGGCTCTCTTTTTTTGGTTTGTTTATTTAATTTTGTTCATTAAGTATATATTTTTTACCGTAAAAAAGCAAGATATACAAACATATACAACCTACCTTGCCTAACACAATATCAGAACATATGAATGGCTTTGTGAAAAACAAAGTGTGCGATTCATGTCACTTCATAAGTTTTCGTAAACGGTGTATCGAAATGTTCGTAACTTTTTTTGACATGAACGCACTTATAAGAATTTTCTTAGCATTATTCGTTAACACTATTTTGACAGCAAAGCAAAACGGAGGTTTCAAAGTCAAGTGAAAATCTATTTATGCTATTCATTTGTTTTGTCCATTTTTTTTATTTGCTAGAAATACACGCTTGAAAAATTAGAAACACAAAACAGATGACATTGGCATTTTGAAAGCGTACAGGTTGCGCGAACTTCGTATCTCGATGTTCATAGAAAAAACAGTGACATTTCGTAAGTTTTTATGAAATACGAGCTCACGAAGCAGTTACGAAGTGGCATGTATCGCACAATTGTGTTTGTAAACACGTTAGAGCTGTCCAACTAGGTCGTAATGGTGCTCTTGTCGCCAATGTGCACATGCCGTCTCCAAGGGACATGAATCATGTTAAAACAACTGTCAAATTCAATTTCTCAGCATGAATATGTAAGCAAATTTATCCAGACGAAATGGTTCTTCTCCATTGAATAACTTTGTTTCTGGTTGCTTGATTGGCAAACGCTCTATTGACTTTTCAAGCATATTTTCACTCTTTATGAAAAGTATAAAATTGAAAAGTTCTGTAAAGAATTGTAGTGATAACTTTTGTCACAAAGTCAAAATCTACATATATGGACTATATCGTCTAGCCAGACGAAATGGTTTTTCTTTTTGAATAACTTTGTTTCTATTTGTTCGATTAGCAAACGCTCTCTTGAGTTTTTATGATTGTTTTCCTTTTATATGTTAGGTACAAAATCGAAAAATTCTGTAAATGCTGGTAGTGATATTGTTTTTAATAATTCATACATGAACTATGTCGTCTGCCTAGACGAAATAAATTTCTGAGAGATAAGAGCGTGATATTTTGTTAATTTTCATATTAGCTGCGTTCCATTCGCTTCAAAATAATCCAGATTATTTTTTTTTACATGCAAAGCAAACATAAAAATAATAATCCTATAAAAAATAGGATTATTTTTGCTATCCACATAAAATTGTGATATAGCCTTTAAAGAATTTGAAACACAGGTGCGGCACTGGTATATTTTTATGAGTTGTCATAAAAATTTTTTAATTATTTGTTTGTTTGATACAATGACTATTAGGTAGCCATGACAGCTACCTATTTTCTTACGAGCTGCGACCTTAGAAAGTTAAACAAAAGAAAACAAAACAAACCGCGTGTGTCACACACATTGGACGCATTCAGCGGAGCCAACAATTGCACTTAAATTACTTACATAAGTACATAATATTAATAATTAAATTAAATAATTTACAATTTTTCTGACGTTTAGAGTAAAACACATTCAGAGAAAAACATCGTTCACTAAGGTATCGCTACCATGACAGTTCACAACAGTTTTGAACGACACACGTTCTCATGACACCTAATAATTCTGTGGTCAAAAGCACTAAGCGCTTAAGTCGACTTAAGACAAAACTGAGTTATTGATCTAGATGTGTTTCAAGCATATAGCTTTATAAGCACACAAAATCTGGAGCTTCTAGCATGACCCTAGCCAAAGTTATGACACAAAAACAAAAGACTCTTTCATACAATTCATATGGCGATTGAAAACTTTAACACGAGATTACTCGAAACAGCAATTTTTGACTTAAGCGCTTAGTGCTTTTGACCACAGAATTATTGTATCATGATTGCTTGTTTGAATTTAATTTTGACTGCAACGGTAGTGCCCTCTACGAGTCGTTTTTCTTGCCGTTCCTTTGAGAAAATTTGTTATCGCTATTATATTAAGGCGAAAGGAACGCAGCTATTGTTCTCTTATCCTGTGTTCGTCAGATAACAAAATAAATATTGCTCAAACATACAAAGCATGCATATGTATTAATACTCTGAAACATAAAACTACCGTAAGCCTACTTGTCATTATGCTATACCTTCGTAAATGGGCACACGTAAATGCAGACGACATAGTCTATTTACTGACTATCGGATCATTACCTATGAAGGGTTAACATTAAATTAAAAATATATAACAAGACATTTATTTCAGAACATGAGCAAAAGTGGTCTTCACCTGCAATAATCATGTTTAGAAAACCTTCATTACATGATTAATGTCTCGTGGAAACCGCGTGTTTAATAGCCCAAACAGAATAAGCATAGCCAACACGCAGCCAACAGAAGAAATGTCAACATAGAAGTTGGTTGCCTTGCAACCCTATGAAATGAACATAATGAAAATAACCAACACGTAGCGAACGCAGCCGACACAAAAATGTTGACGAACTTTTAACTTTTGCCGCAGCCAACGGTAGCGAAATGTCAAAATACATTGTTCAAATTAGAACACTTAAAATTGACTGAAACATATTAGTCCAATTAGTAAAAAAACAAACAAATTATTATATGCAAAAGGCTGTATCTATTAATTTAGTAAAAAATAACAAAATATTGTAAGCATAAAGTTCTATCTGCGTTATCAACACAAATTCGATTCTGTGCACAACATTTCGTTGGATATGTTTTCGACAGCTCGCTACATGTTGGCTATGCCTATTCTGTTTGGGCTATAATGGTTGAACAATTCTAAAATCACCGAACGCATCAAGAATCTAATCACCCTCTGTAGGAAAGCTGTGTAAGCTCAATGTTCGAAACAATAATCAGGGCTGCAACACTTGATTTTTTGTGTTGAAAAGTAGTGTTGCGAGAGCAATTTTATACATGCACAAAAATAGATATATATATCAGAGGTGCCAGTTCGAAGTTCAATCAAATTAAATTGTACAAGCGTCTGAAAAATAGAAGGAAAAAACGAAGAGAATTATGCTTCTTTCTCAGCAGCTGTTATTTATTTATTCAATTTATTTATTTCGTCAATCAGAGACTTTATTCTTACAGACTACTTAACAATTATTATAATTGGGAATAGGATTAAAAAAACTAATAAAAATAAAATACAGTAAGTATATTTACATTAAGTGAGACCATCTGAATACGAAAATATACAGAAATAGAATATAGTTTGTAACTTATAGTAACAGCTTTATACATATATTAAATCAGAAATAAAGTAGAAAAGAGATGATTAATAAATTTATCAATTAAGGAAATAATTTCATGAGCTGCTCTAATGCAGCGGAAAAGAGATTCGTTCTGTCCATTATAGCTCTGTGGAGAGTTTCATGGAAATGACCCCGAAGGCGTCACAAGGGTATATGAAAGGAAAGCATATCCAACAGATTTCGGCAATCGATGTTGTGATGAAGGATATATCTGAGAAAAATTATTGATGACCCTCTTCTTCTGCAATTCAGAGAACTTAATCCAATAAGGGCACACCTGGTTCTATAAAGAGGGGGCTCTGGTAGGTTGTAGTTTAATTGGTAAAACATAAATCTTGTGAATTTTCTCTAAATTTTTCAATTCTTGCAAAATGCAGGTGAGAAGATGGGCTCCAAATATTGGAACAGCAATCAAGTTGTTTTATACACACCTATAGAAAAGTATCTGTGATACATAGCGATATTCCAACTATTCTTCTAACCCAACTTCTATTCGTTGACAAGGAAATAAAGCAAAAATAATATATACAAGATATGATAGCAAAGTCCCAGCTAATACTCATCAAAACTTGACGGTCAAGTCTTAAAGCTGCTTCAGACTTTTTACTGAGAAAGCAAACAATTTCTCGCAAGATCTGCCAAATAATGAAAGTACGATAGTAAGAACACAATTTTGTTTGTTTTATGACTTCTCAACAACAAAGCATACGACTTTTTAGCATTAGAATTATTTCTATCATTGTTAATATCAGCTGTTTTTCATTCACTGCAGGTCTCTTCGTTGTTTTTTTTTTTTGCTTATGTTCTGCTTGATTTGAACTTAGTTACAGAGTGGTTTTAAAGCAAGCGTCAAGCAAAAGCAGGAGTGAAAAAACTACTAAATTATCAAATAAAAGATAAAAACATAAAGAACTTTAAAATTAATTAAATAAAACATTAAATTGTGCTTAGTCAGAACTCCAGCCAGTCTTCTACAAAAACCAATGGCTTAAATAAAACAAAATATATGCAAAACAGAACTCTAACTGAAAAATAACTTCCACAGAACTGCATTTCATTCCTTTCCGGCATTAGCAAAATATCAGTGAGAGAAACTATCTTTTTCTATCTACGTTACGATCGATCTACCGTCTTGCGCAGAACAGTGCAACTTTTTATGCCTCTGATGGCGTAATCTGGTATAAATTATTTTTGATAAGGAGGTTTTTAAGAACCAAAATCAATTTGCTTACAAAACAAAATCTTGCTCTTGATATGTTCACAACCCCTTCAAACTGTGAAATAAATTATTTACAACAATTTAAAATCCTGATTTGGAGATGAAAAAACTATTTATTAAAGTCTTAAAATGAATATGATCTGAATATAAATTTTTCTGTTATACAGCACTGTTTCGAAACCAGTTATTATCGAAAAAGAATAAGAAGCAGCAGAGACTGAATCGAATTACTGCGACGGAAAAAAATTGTGAAAAGTGTGTAAATCCAGTGAAATTGAATTAAATTAATTAAAATGTTTTCAAATTAATTCGTTTGTGCATTTTCACAAACTAGTATGGTTCTTTTAACAATTGGCCTATAAGAATAAACAGTTTATCCTAAAAACAAATTGAATTGAAAGGAAAAATTATTCGTACACTTGCAGCGAGTTTGCTGCACAAGGCATATAAAAAGAGACAACAAATCTTGACTTGAAAATTTTGACGCACAAAAGGTTGCAGATAGAAGGAGTTGGCGCTAGAGGATAACGCAGGGTTGTCAAAGAAAGAAGAAAAAAAAACAATAAAAAATAGTGTTTTTCTCTGCGCTTTTGTTTGTTCGATTGTGTTTGGATTTTTCTCATTTTCCTTACGTCTTTTATGCTAATTTTGCGATGAATTAATTTAATGAAATAAATTTGGAGTGAAACTAAATGGATACAAAGTACGGCATCAAAAGTTATTAGTGGAAATTTGTGAAGAAAATATTACGGCTAATAGGAGGGAAAAATAAGAAAAACTAAAAGGATTGACAAAGGCTTTTTTCCCATATAGAAGCGATCATATAAGAAAGAAGAGTAAAGAAATTGTGTTTTAAAAAAAATTATTTGCAAAGGCAAAGTACCGAAGAATAATATGTAGGAAAGGAGACAAAACTAAGAAAAAAAAGACAAAGTCAACGAAATTACGAAGACGGACAGAGAAATATTAGACACGAAAACGAGGAACGAGCCCAGCCACAACCAACCAACAACGCAGTGCATATACGAAGGAGCAGCAGCAGCAGTAACCTGGGCACGAAAAGAAATTATTTAAGGGCTTGCCAACTAAGCCGTAGGTACCAAAAAGTTGCAGCACCAACTCAGTTCCAACTGCAACCAAAAACGTTCTTGCAATAGCATAAAAGGGCACACAGCAACGTTTGCAAACACTGCGAAAAACTGAAAATCGTGTCTAATAAGGTGTTTCTGCTCTGTGGAGAGTTCAACTACTAGTGGTCACTAAGTCCAAGCATGCAATGTGAATGTGTTTTATGTAGGTACAAAAATTCTGTAAAAGCATTTATAGTTCTTAGATTTCTTTTATTGCAGGCAGCTGCCAAGAACATATAGATTTTTCTATGTAGCATTTTTGGAATGAATTAGACAGTTTTTTTTACAAATACCATAAATCAAAGGTGGCACTTGCACCATAACTAAACACTTTGTTGTTTATAAACTATTTCTCTTGTATGCTTTAAATTTGACCTAAAATATATCTTTTCTATGAAGGTATCTTGAAAAAATTGTACTTAAAAGTCATCAGCAACCGAAAGCGTAATATTGACAGACAACATATGACTTACGACACTAGATGGATACCATTCCGCAAATACTTTCTATAATAACAAGTTTAACAATACGTGACAAAGATAGCGATTTCATTTACAAAATGTTTATTTTAAATACACAGTTTCTCAGAGCCGTAACCAAACCTAAACAATTGATTTATAAAACTTCAAAATTATTGAGCCATAAATTGTGAGCTCTGAAATAAGGGTCCAAAATTATAAGAGGCACAGCTGATTGATTGTATAAAACAGTATGTATCTGTTTTATACATTAATGTATGAGCCGGCAGACGTTTTATGGCGCCTTCCTATCTTCCATTAATATGGGTGCAGTTTTATATGTCATGTTGTGTCTCATGATTTCAATCTGTAAAGTCCTTCAGAAGTTATGCGATCACAAACAGGCGCCTCAACGATTTTATGTATGTAAATTAAAAAATTTCGTAAATATCTCCACCCCAGCGCCACCTACCGCTATAAATATAAATATTGTCAAAGACTTATTTTTTATTTAAAGAAGATAGCGCCACCTAGGGGATCTAACAAACAAAAACCATCCGGAGCACGACACGAACATACGGTGTGAATTCAAAGTGGAAACCTTCAGTGATCCGGCCGTGATGCTCGGACATACATACGCACAGACGTTTTTATAAATTAAGAAAATAGAAAGAAGTAAACGATTCTAGTTGTTTGCATCAAACACGAAGCCAATCCGAATATGAACAATCTCAATTTTAGCTTCATATGGTTAAATCTCAAAAGCAAAACATGTTTCACTTTTATTATTACTTTTATAGAAGCCCGATTCAAGAGAGTACACCCATTTTTAAAAAGCTTGTTTCTTTCTGATTTGATTAAGCACATTAGCTTCCAGAAAGCCTAATCGTAGTTGCCATTGATTTTAATCCCTACAACCACTTGATATCTTGACTTTTTTGTGTTGAATCAAATAAATTAATTTGTCTATTAAAAATCGCTTAATGAAATAAATTAATTTGTCTATTAAAGGGGCGTAGCTTCATAAATTCTACGAGTTGTTTTGAAAGCCATAAAATGCTAGAGTGTTTCTGCCTCATATTATTAAACTATTTCATAATTCATATAGCTATATCATTTCCGCTATGTTTTCTTATTCGTATCTATCTAAAATTTAGTAAGACATGGTTGGTTCTTACAAGTTTTCGCAAATCTCAAAATAAATTAATCCTCTGGTCCATATAGCACAACACTAATTGAGCTTAAATTTTTTGCTTCGGCTTAGGCTCGACCTTAAAGCCACTTTTTTAATATCTCCTATGGAACATCAGTATTTCCATCTTGCTGCAAGGTAGTAAATGTCTAGCCAAATCCTTAAAAAAAGCAATACGCTCGTTCTTCAAGTGTAATAAACTTCCACCTGGTATAATTCTTATCTGGTGTCGTTCCACCCCAAAAACTAGAACCATTGCATTAATTTACTATTGTCACTGAGTGACAAGCTTATATCAAGCCTTCTGTCATTGCCTCATAACGGAATTCATTTTTTTGCGAAAGGTAGCATTATTTGAAAAAGTAGCATTTACCCATTCGAAGTCACCCCTCAAAAATGTGGATAGCCCCAATGGAATAAGCGATCTATTCGCTGATTACTTTGGATCAGTTTACAAGTCTGATCCACATTCAGTTCAACCAAATACGTTTTGTAACATAGCGTAGCTCTTCAACTTAGGTGTAATAAAGATAGCAGACAAACTCGTTTTTGATACGTTGATTAGTATATATTGCATCAAGGGTCCGGGCTTTGATTTGCTCCCACCCACATTTCAAAAAAACTGTGTCTACTCTTTACTCTGCCTTAAGTCTCATATACAACAAGTCTCTTTCTTCAGGTAATTTTCTAAATGAGTGGAAAATTGCCAGAGTTACTCCTATATATAAATCTGGCCAGAAAAATGAGGTTGAAAACTATCGGCCCATCGTAAAGCTTTCTATTATTCCGAAAGTATAAGATCATGGAAAAACTTCTATTTGCGGAAGTACAGAGTTGTATATCTCCTTATCAACACGGCTTTTTTCCCGGCAGATCGACAACCACAAATCTTGCTGTTTTTTCTAACTTTTGCATCAACGCCATTGAAGTGGACGCACTTCACGGACTTCTCAAAGGTGTTTGACAGCATCTTGCACAAAATACTAATTGCAAGGCTCGAAAAATTAGGGTTTAACTCGCAATTGTTGCAATGGATTAACTCTTATCTCAATAACAGAATTATTTATGTAAAGATTGGCGACAAACTTTCTCGTCCTATCGAAGCAAAATCCGGAGTTCCGAAAGGTAGCCATTTAGGGCCCATCTTATTTGTCAATGACTTCCCACTTGTAAAACTCTACTCTACGCGGATGATCTCAAACATTTTCATTTAATTAATAATACTAATGACTGTGCTAGCCTGGTGCTTCATTGGTGTTACGTTAACAAACTTCTGCTTAATTAAAAAAAGGGCTAATGTTTTCGAGAAGAAACATATCTATAAATTATGCCTACATGGATAACTGCGCTCGTAGTTTTTTAAGAGTGTGTAAATGTAAAGACCTGGGTGTGATTTTTGACTACATACTATCACTTGATGTCTATATCGAATACATCATTTCAAAGGCAAACTCTCAGTTAGGTTTCCTAAAAAGCAGTACTAAGGACTTTTCGATCCTTATACGCATAAGGCAGTCTTTATAAGCCTTGTGAGATCTATCCTTTAATACGCAAATATCATCTGGGACCCCTTTTACGATTCCTCTAAGGATATATTTATTTATTTATATTTTATTTATATTTAGAAAATCGAAAAATTGAGTACAAATAAGAAACTAAGTTCTTTTACAGTACAATGAAAAATAAATTCTAACAATATTGAATAGAATAGAATAGAATATTTTGGATAGAATAGAAAAAAATACAAAAGCGTTTCACAAGGTTTGCGTTGCGCAGATTATACTAATGGGAGACTATTAGGCCTATTGCGGTTCACAACACAACAGTAATTTCTGTTTTTATTGTGTACATTGCTAATACTTAAAACAAGACACAGCAGTGTATTGCTGTGAACCGTAATAGGCCTATAAGCCTGCTTATTGCTTACGTTGTCGTCTGCTAAATATCCAAAGCCTCTCACATAGGCGTATCATTTCTAACATACTATTTGCAAAAGACACAATTGATGGCAGAATCAATTCTTCGGAACTGTTGGCGGTCCTTCCGTTCAATGTATCGAGTCGTGGTCTGAGAAACTCAGACCTATTCCACACGGTGTATCATAGGACTAATTATGATATGAATGAGACTATAAGTAGATACTTATCTCATTGCAACTCTGTGGCAAGGCAAATATATTTCTTTGATGACCGTAACTTTTTTAAGAAACAGCTCTTAGACATTGCTACTACTTGGCAACTTCTATTCTACATGAAATATAAATACATATAATGCTAATTGTAAATTTTTAAAATATTTATACTTTAGGACTAAGGTAGATGTAATCTGTTAGGGTTTTACCCGGTAGATGTAAATATATAAATAAAAATCATTGAATAACTCAACGATATGTATTACGGTGAACCAAAACAAGTTAATGTACGAAAAATATACCAACTAAAGTTGATTTATTAGAAAATGCCCTTGATTCCATTGTAAACTGGTGTACTCTCAATAACCTACCACTGAATATTTCTAAATGTGAGGTTCTTTCATTTGCTAGAGTGGCCACCCCTACCATCTGGAATTATACCATAAATTCAACAATTCTAAGTAGATCTACACTAAAAAAAGCTTCAGGAGTTCTCCTTGACCAAAGGCTGAACTACAGAAATCATTTCAAATTTATTATAGCCAAAGCAAATTCAATGATAGGCTTCTTAAAAAGGAACTCAAATGAATTTTCAGATGCTAACAGCCTCAAAAACCTCTACTCATCACTCGTAAGGCCTCAATTGGGATACTGCTCTACAATCTGGAATCCTTATTATCTCCAGCACTCCAATAGAATTGAATCTGTTCAAAGACATTTTACGAGATACATGTGGAAAAAACTTAATTGGAGCTTGCCCTCAATACCTTCCTATGATACTCGATGTGCCCTTTTAAATCTTCCTCCGCTTGAAACTAGGCGTAAAACTTTTTCAGTCATGTTTATATGGGATCTAATCCATAACAATATGAATTGACCTGAACTTTTAGCAATGCTTAATTTCTATACCCTCATCTCGCCATCTCCGTAGCCAATTCCATTTTAGAGAGATGGTCCAAAGAACAAATTATAGTCAAAACAAGCTTATAACTCGGTGTATTCGCGATACAAACGAAATCCTAAATTTGTCTAATTTATTTAGAGAGGCTTCTCGCAAATACTTTAAGGATCTTCTCATGCTAAATATTATGGCACGTGATGCTTGATTAGAAATTCTAGTATCCTCACTTTATATCTTAGTCAGTGGTTATCCATACATGTAATTAATTCTTTCTTTTTGCGTTATATTTATTGTAATATGTATTTACTTGTATGATCTCAAATAAGAAAGTTAAGAAATTAATTAAATTATTTTTAACAAATTAGTAGTCGATAAGAGTCCTGTACTCTGATTGATGAAATAAATAAAATTAAAAAAATTTAAATTTAAAGTATGGATGGCGCTCATAGACGGTTTTATATGCCCACAATTTTGAGCGTTATTTCATTGTAATTGGGCTTTATTTCATTTTTCTATTTGGGGCGTTACTTCATTATTCAGATATAGCTCTTTTTATGTGAACCACAGAATTCGGATACTCAAATCATACCCGAGTGTCGTGCTGTTCTCAATTCTATCCATACTTAATAATATGTGTAAAATACTCATAGGCATTCGGCTCATTAGCATTTCTTCGGGTATAAGTGCATTCTCATATTCCAGAGCGGCGTGATCCGATCCACTTCGAGCCGTTTTTAATGAGTGCGTTGAGTCAGTTTATTACAAAGGCGCTCGATCCGAATGTATTTTGAGTGTACTCTGAGTACTGCTCCTTCTCTGCCAACGTCTCTCAGCGCTATTTAGTTTTTTTTTGCTTATGCACTTTTCGTAAGTACATGTCTGCAGGCCATGTGAGCTCTCATTTTTTGTTTGTTTTTTCTCGAAAACGCGTTCTTGGTATTTTATTGTTGCACTCTATGGAGAAAAAACAATAACAACGCTTGTGATTTTGGTTTGTTAGACAGAAACAAAAATAAAACAAAATCAAAAGGCCGGCGCACAGTGGTTGAAAGTTGGAAATCAATACCAAAACTGATAACCTCTTTATGTGAATTTGTTTCTTTGCGTTGTTTAAGAATATTCTAACTAGCATGATTCTAAAATATTTATCATAAATATATAAAGGTCTTCTGTTAGACGCCTTAAAATACGATTGATGTAAAAATTTTGAAAAAATTTCGTAAAATATTGATATTTTTCAAGAGTTATTACAAACAATTGAGAAAATGTATTGCATTCTGGTTTTATTTTAAGTACAAAAAGCATTATTGAAAAAGTTTTTTGCATACTTGAAAAAAATTTTTTATTTTTGCAATAAATTTCTTAGGCAAAGTTGATATGACAAAAAAACGTACATTTATTTTTAGCAGAATAAAACATAATGATCTTCGGATGTCGACGATATTTTAAATAAATAAATAAATTGGACTTTAAGTTGAGCGATTAAAAAAAACTGACAGAATTTTTTGCGTCCTTAACAACATTTGGTAAAAAATAAATGCGTTTCGAAGAAAATATAGATTTGTTTAGTCTCAAGGTTTATTACTATAGTCATTTTCTTTCGTATGCTTTTAGGCATTTCTTTATTAACCGATCACTTCTTACGTGTGGCATATTAATATATAGGTATTTTTTTTTTATTTAAAATCGTTAAATTTTTAATGGAAATAGTGAAAGCATTTACTTACCAAATACGATAAATGGTTTAAAATGTTATAATTCTTCTTTTGCAATACTAGAATATATTTACAGAGTGTAACGATTGCAATTTTTGTCATTATATAGTTTCACTCTTTGTCATATTATTTTAATATTTAATACTTTACTTTAAAATATTTTTAAAATATTTGTATTTCAAAGAAAATTATTTGAGATATTTCAAAATTATAAAATAAAATTTTCATTACGACAGAAAATATTGAAAAGAAAAGAATATTATTTTTTAATTGAAAAGCATACCAAGTAAACGTACGACTCTTTTTCAAACTTACGTGAGTAAATTTGTACTGACGCTTTATTTGCTGTCTTACCAAGTCCCTCGCTACAAGAGTACTAAAGTATTCTATAGTGTGTTTCTCAGTTTATTAATTTGCTATGTTAATGCATAGTATACTTTTTTTAAGTAATTACAATTAAATTTAATTTGTAAAACAGTAATGTGATATGTAAAAAGTTTAATTAATTCACATTATCTTATAGCTTACTATGAAACATTTTAATGAATTTCGCAATAAAATGCTTTCAGAACTATTCAAATATTCAAATTCCCTTGTCAAGAAATGCTCTTCAAACATCTTCAATTAGCTGAAATGAAAAATATATTCTTTGATTCCAAACAACAGAATTAGAATACGTTCACGGAGAAAAATAATTTGCTTGAATCAAGCAACTGTTTTGCTTAAAAGCAAATCAGTAAAACTTTGCTCAATCACAATGTGATTTTAAAGAAAAGATTGCTAATTTAGCTTATTTAGTGCAATTCGCAATCACTCCTCGTGTATTTAGGAAAAAAGCAAAATTTTGATTAAATTCAAGCAAAATTTTGCTAAGTTATAAATTGAAAAGCAAATTTTTTTTAATTCAAGCAAATATTTGCTTAGTTATTACAAATTGGAATATCAAATTTTTACTTAATTCAAGCAAATATTTACTTAATTATTATAAATTGGAATAGCACATATTGATTAGTTATTGCTGAAATTTAGCATAATTTTGAAGTGGCTGAGAATCAAGCGCAAGTTTTGCTTAACCACTATACTAATTTAGCAAAACAGTTTTCTCCGTATATGCAAGCCATGTTTTTATGCTACACGATCTGTGCTCACTTTATCACATTGCCAAGTATGGTATTATCTTTTTTAACTGTTGATAGTATCACATTTACAACCAGCGCCAATTTCTGGCAAAACGCATGAGGTTCACACCTTTCTTTTGGAATAAAAAAGGAACTATAAGCTTTTTTTATGATTTTTTTCCGTTTTTATAAAAAGCAAACAAATAATATCTTTGAATACTATAAACCACTAATTAAAACTGTTTAGATGCTGCGCTTCATTGAAGTTGAAATTGGGAAAAACACGTGAAGTGGAAAATTCCTTGTGGGAGGTGGGCGTGGCAAACAAAACTTTTTTTTTATATTAGACATATATTGAAGATTTCTGACAGAATGGTTCTTGTATTGGTTCAAGACAAAAAAATATGGCGTTTTAAATATTTGTGTTGTATGAGAGGTAGGCTTGATTGAGGGCGGATTTAAAAATATTTTTGTATGTATTCTTTTAAAGCAAATTCCAATACACGAAATTTAATTGATCTACGATGAGTCCATCTATTTATTGACTTTTGTATGGGGCTCAACCACTGTGCGGCGCACGTGTGTTTGCTTCTTGTACGTAAACACGTGCAATAGAAGTTTAATTTAAAATATGCGCATGTGATTTAGCAACTTCAGGTTACAGAAAAATAAAAGAAAAAACTACAAATTTAATAATAATTGCTGATTGCAGAAAATTAATGACACGTACGATACTATCGAAACTGCGTATTATTTTTAAGCCTCAACAATTTTAACTCATGCGCAGCTTTCACTGTGTAAGATAAAAACAAAAAGCAACACAAGAACAACACATCTGTTGGTATCTAAATGCTCAGGAAAAAATAACACAAAACAAATACAAAAAACTCGCTCACTATTTACTGATGTGCTCTACTGCGCTCTCTTTCATATCTGTGGCAGATGAGCCGAGTGATTCGGCTACTTGTGTCGATTGTGAGTATTTCGGCAAGTAGGATATAATATTTATTTGAGCCGCCGCATTCTAGCTTCGTAGAAGAGAATATGAGTCGAGTTGCGAGCGCTAAGGGTGAGTAGGTTTTTGTACTTATTTTTTTCGGATATACTCAGAGTCGCAAAAAAGCTATCCGTTGCAGATCTCTGATGTGAACTATTTGTCATCAAAATGTCAGATCAAGTTCAATTCAGAAGTACTGTAGACAGCGAAGCCGGTTTGGGACTTACTGAGGGTTGTAATCCCTAAGCAGTGGCCGAAGTCCGCCTATTAAAAAAAGAATTATATCCAAAAATACTGTAACACGAAAAAAGGGCATCTCCGTATAAAGCCCAAATGGTTTTTTATTTATGATATAACGATTTGCCCTTATACGAAGTGTGGATTTAAAATTCCGTACAAGGGAAAACCATTTTATCGGCCAAATAATATTTTATGTGGTGGGGAAATATTTTATATTAAAAAAGGTTCCCAAATTTGGGCCCTTATTTAATCTTCCGTTTTGTGTGCATTTTTCCAGAGGTCTAGAGCCTTCCCTGCTCGCTTTATGGTCGCGGCCAGAAGAACCACAATTGTTTTTTTTAATATTCTGAAAATTAGGACTTAATGCATCATTTCCGTTTAGGTTTTTTTTCCCATAATGAACATACTCCTAAATGTCAGGTTTTATTTAATTTTTTCTTAAGGTCTTATTTCACCAGGAGTTAGGAGTTATTTCATCTTTCAACGTTAGGACTTATTTCATTTACTGTTAGGAGTTCTTTCATTAGGAGTTATTTCGCGGAGCCGCTAAAATATTCCCAATTTTTTTCCAAAAAGATTTTGGGTATTGTTTTATTTTCGGCTTCGGCGTTATTTCATTTTTTTCGGGCTTTACTTCATTTTTGATTTTGGGCGCTATTTAATTTTTGTAAGCCCAAAATATTTTGGGTCTTATTTCATTTTCTGTTTAGGCGTTATTTCATTTTTTGGGCTTTATTTAATTTTTTATTTTGGGCGTTATTTAATTTTTTTATTAGACAACACAAGACGTAACAACTTACCATGCATGTTAACATCTACCTAATTTATCATTAGTACTAGATCAATCTACTTTTGAGTTGATCTTTCGACAAGTTTGAATTAAAAACGGAAGTCTTTCAAACTCTAAGAAACATGGGTTGTAGCAAAGGAGCTGGCTTTGATTTGCACCCTGGGATAATTTTTAAAAAGGTGTGCACCAACATTGCACTTTACATTGACTTTTTAATCAATAAATATCCTTCGACAGGTATTTTCTTAACCCTCCGTGTGGCTAGTTAGTATTTGCCTACGCGCTGTGGCTAGTGTAACGATATCGTCAAAGCCATTTTTTAACCCCTTCAAAAATAATTTTTGGCCAAAATGTCCACTCAGTTTTGCGCCAAAAATGTCGAAATAGCCGAAAACGAGCATTTTTTCGTAATGTAAAAAGAATTGTTACGATATCGTTACACTAGCCACACGGAGAGTTAACGGAATGGAAAACCGCCTACATCACCACGATATTCATATTCATAATCGGGTCAAAAGCAATCGGTTGTAGAATTACCGGCCTATTGTAAAGATTCCGATTATCCCTAAAGTATTTGACCAAATTGTCAATAAAATTTTATTTGCTGAAGTCAAAAACCTTATATCCACTAAGCAGCACGAACTCTGCTGGTATATGATGTGGTTCTTAAGAAGATACTTTTTACACAGAATTCTCTATGCCATTTGATAGCCTTGTACACAAAAATTACTAAAAATGCTGAAAAAATATGGAATTCACTCCCAGTTTTTAAAATAGTTAGAATCCAGGGACATAGCAGTTATAACCAATTGCGGAAAAAACTCCAGATAATTGTAATTTATCAACCATTTTTGATACTGGTTGACAATATCCATTATCGCAACAAAAATGTTTTTTTGGTTGCTCATAACCATTATCACAACCAAAATTTTTTTGGTTTTTCTCAACCAAAAATTTTGTTTATTATCCATAACCGTTATCTCAACCAAAATTTTTTTGGTTGCTCATAACTAGTGTCCGGCCGAATATTCGGTTTCGGTTACGGCCAGTTTCGGCCCTTTTTGACAGTTACCGTACGATTTTATTCATGAAAGAAGACTAATAAATTAAGTAAATCAAAAAGTATGAAATATTAAAAATAGTTAAAATTTTTATTTAAAATACAAAATTTAAAAAGTACAGAAATAAAAAATTGCAAATATTTAAAAAATACAAAATTAAATAGGACCAGAAATTAACTGTCACGTTACATAATATTTAATGTTTTCCAAGGTTTATGTGCATTTAGGTTGGTCACCCCTATTAAAAAAAAGTTTGTCGAGTCCGCCCCTAATTTGAAAGCTTATGTCGAGAGGATTTTAGTACCATAAAAATTTTATTTTTAGATAAGCCCAAAAACTATCCAAAATAGTATTTTATGTATAACGTCACCAGTTGGATAGATCTCAATAAGGACAACAATTCGTTGAAAGAACTTTTTAACCTCCGATTCCGTCTTTGACTAGATATTTAAATTTTTCGTCGCATTTCCTCCTCACCCACAAGCTTTAAATTTTTTTTTAGGAAAATAAAAATTCATAAAAATCTTTAAACTTTTGTAAAGAAAATTTTAAATTTCATTTGTAGGGAAAAAAGTTACAGCGAATTAACGTTTCGGTGAAGTAAGTCTTCGTGTTTTGTCTTTAGACTTCGGCACCGTGTAGTGCCTGCCCATTTAATATATTTGGAAAAAACAACTAGTTATCGATCTTGTTTTCCTACATTCCAAATTGTATCTTTCGAAAACAAATATCACAATTTTTAAATGGGGTTGTATGGGAGTTGGGCGTGTCCTTCTGTGGATTCTAAAAATATTTAATAATTATGTAAATCCATTATAATCATTGCCTTTTTAGGTGTAAGCTAAAAAAAAGACCGCCACGTTATACATTTTTAATTGCTCCTCATGTATAAATATTACTTACTTAAAAAATAAGCTTTGAACACTAACAAAAAATGGGACTAATTGACTTTATAAACGCGATGGATATTTCATAAAAAAACTTTTAAGAAATAAAACGGCAACGTTACAAAACTGCAAAGGCGGCCCATTTCGTAGCCATTAAAAAAGTATATCCAAAACAAATATTTTCCAAATTTGTTTACTCTATTTGATAAAAGATATTTTATTCTACCACATAATATAAAAATCAAAACAAAAACAATACATATACATGAATATAACACCATATTTTTATATTCACCTTTTTGTTGGAGTCTTTTTTTTTTTGTATTTTCACTTTTAAGAGTCACTTATAAAATGCCGTTATATGACACTAAAACTATTTTTCTTTATTTTAATGTTTATGGTGGCAGATACTGTGGAATATGCCTGTACGAACTGCAAACCAAGAAGTGCGATATTTAAGAAAAAAATGTTCGTTTGTTTCATTCTTCAAATTTCTGACCATATACTTTATCAAACATTCGTTATGTATCTAATAATATAAAAAAATTGTGATATATCGTTAGTAGTGTCTTTTTAGTGTTACTCTGCTTGACCAAATAAAAAATTAAATAATGTCTTCTGTGTCTATTAACTACCCAGTTTATGCTTAGATACAGTTTATCTTTAAACCGATTCGATTCAGTCCCTTTCGTTCAACACTGTGCATAAACGGGACTCAAAACAGTCTTGACAGTTTCACCCCGATCTAATAAAACCTCTTCAATTTGGTTCCTTATTTTTTAAGTCAGTTTTTAAGTAAGTATAAACAGGCATTTACTTTTAAACTGCTAAGAAAATAATTGTTGGCAAAACAAAAATACATGAAATGTTCCGTTGTGGAAGTTTCTTAATAAGGTAAAAAGCTGAAGAAACATGTGATATTGAATCTGGTGCAAGTTTTATGCCTTGGCTTCAGTCAAATCAAGCTACTAAGCGCTCTTCTCCAAAAACTTTAAAACATTACATATCAAGAGATTTTTTATCTGCAATATGTAAAATGTATGCGAAATTGTACGTAGGCTTTAAGAGAATACCAAAAGATTTTTATATCTAAAAAGATATAGCATCTACCAAATATTTACAATTGTAACGTTATTTAATCTTTTGGGATTGCGGATAATCTACCTACATGCATATAAAACAATGTACTCGAAATATAACACAGATTTTTTTTTAATTATTAAAACAAATAAAAACATTTGCACATTATTTGTGTTCGATTAAAAACTGAATAATTTGCTGTGTCCAGCAAAAATTTTCCCCACAGAGCCTGTGTTTCTGAATTTTTCGAAGTATGTACATTTCGAAGCATGGACAATAAAAAAACTTTTTTTAGTAAAAATAAAAACGTTACTATATGTGTGTATTATACGTGTTTAAATTTCAGTTCGATATATTTAATAACAGCGAATATATTAACATCTGTATATATTATATATTAATATAATATTACCATCTATATACTATAAGAATAAATTGCATGTCCGATTAAAACTTTAAACGCGATTTTCTTAAAACAGCATTTTTTAAAACGGTCCCAAAGATTATAGAAAAACTACAAGATTACCTACAATCATCCCTTAAAATTAGAAATAGTTTCTTAAAACCTTTGAAAGCTAAAAATAGGATAATTTTTCAATTTGTTCAAAATGGCGTCAAAAAATGTGGTCTGATTGGCTGATAATTTCTGTGGCATTTTATAATAACATCTTAAGTCGACTTAAGGCCGACCTGAGCTATTGATGTAGCTGTGTTCCACACAGATATCATTAGTGCAACCACACCTGGAGCTTCTAGCATGATCGTATTAGTTTTTTTAACCCAACATGTTCAATTTCTTAAAATTGAAATTTATAAATATTCATATTTAGATTGAAAAATGTATGTATTTATATACTTTTTAAGAAGTAACTTTGTAGTTAATCCATTGAACATAACTATTATCAATATTAAAAGTCATTTGTGTAAATATTGCAGATATTAAAATTGTAACTCGTAAATAATTTAAATATCTATTAACTGGAAATGGAATATGATGTTGCTCCGGAAGATAGAGAGAGGAGTATTAATTGTAGCCAACAGAAGTTTTATAACGTCTTTCAACAACATCAACATAATTCTGCTTTGTTGGGGCAAAATATAAAAAGAGCAACGACGCCAACTGACATTACCGAAATAACAGCATTCCAACCAATACAATACGCAACGAATTCATCCTCCAAAGTTACAAATACAACAACTGTAACAAATCATTCAATGTCGGCGGCGGCGACAGCAGCTTCAGAACAAACATTCAACTCCTCTATTATAATGGAAGCCGCCACAACGCACATAAATCTAATTGATGATGAAGAAGAAAAAGATCCACTTGCCTTGGATTCAACGTTGGAACAACAACAATCAGAATTGCAGGATCATATAACGGTCAAACACACTCATAGCCTTCGGTAAGCAAGAAACACTAATATTTTATTAACAATTTCAAAACTAAACTCAAAAAACTATGCCATTAACTATTTTACTTGGGAACATTATTTGAAATTCCATTGATTTACATTTTTGTTTTTTCCAGACGACATGTACCGAGAATAATCGTCAAACCGATTCCACCTGAAAAGAAAACGGCAACAACAGCTACAGCAACAACAGCTGCTGCCGTCATGACCGCAACAACGATCACCTCCCACTCATCCATCAGTCCATCCAGTCGTACTAGTAGCAGCCGACGAATACAGCAGCAACAACAAGCTAAAGCTGCCGCAGCAGCAGCTGCTGCCGCCGCCGCCCTTTCAACTTCAATCTCACTATCCACAGCAACAACATTTTCAACAACTGCCATAACACAAGCATCAACAATGCGTGAAGTGCTAGCATCTATTCCAGGCTTTAGTCTGAAACCACGTCGACGTTCATCTAAAAAAATGTCAACTGCAGCACAAATCGAACAAACAAAAGACGGCAAAATTGACTTGGAAACGCCCGACTCAATATTAGCTTCCACCAATTTGCGAGCTTTATTAAATAAGCAAACATTCTCCATGCTCCCGCCATTGTATCAATACAATCTTATTCAACTATTGCCAAGCGTGGATCGTGAGGCAATTGAAATGGAGCGAAAACAAATGGATGCAACCACGATGCCGATAGAAGCAATACGTTTGGGTACTTCAAATCTCAACAATGAATTCTTTGCACGTGCTTGTCTTGAGTGGCGCGAGCGTTTGTCCGAAGGTGAATTTACTCCAGAGAATCAGGTTAAACTCAAAACAGAAGCTGAACGTGAAAAGAATAAGCTAGATCCGTGGAAGCTTAAACATTTTGAGCCCATTTGGGGCGAAAAAGCTGCCAACCGCGCCTGCAGCAGCAACTCTAGTATTAGTAGCAATAAAAGTAGTATTGATACCTGCAATATAGCAATAACTAACAGTAGCAGTAGTGGTAGCGGTAGCGGCAGCGGCAGCGGCAGTGGAAGTTGTAAAAGTCTTGGCGAACAAAAACTGGAATTTAAGTTAGAATCAAAAGGCGCGCTAACAGCAACAATCGTTAATGCAACCAGTAATGCATCAAACATCAAGGAGTCCCCATCCTTGGAGCTAAAACAGGAAACTAAATCAATAATAGAATGCCGTATAGACCACCACCAAAAGACTACTGAAGTCTTGGAAGTGGCAAGACCAACGACTCTATCCAACCAAGAAACAGACAAAGTCGAAAACTCTGCAAGCGGAAAAGAATATGTCTACAAAGAAGAAGAAATTAGCACCCACCTGCAACAAAGAAATATTGATGAATTGAAATGTGATAAACAGACTGAAATGGTGAGTATTAAAATTGTATTAATAATACACCGTTTATACAACTTAGGAATAAATATATATAATTAAAGATGTGTTAGTTTGAAAAATTATTCATTATAATCAGCCCAATTATGAAAACTCCCAGGAGTTTGAGCTCCCATAAATTTAAATTCTCCCATGAACAAAATTCTCCCATTGTGAATCTCCCATGAGTAAAGATATGGGAATGGGAATTCGAACATTACTTCGAAACAGCTGTTCAGCTACATCTGACGTTTAATTTATAAAATATAAACGCTTTGTGCAATTTTGTGATTTAATTTGTGAAGTGATTAATTTTATTTAATTAAATATAATTAACAATGTTCAGCGTTGGAATAGGATTTATGGCGATTGAAGAGTAGCAAGCCTCCGACGCGAAGGACCAAGTTCTTGTTAGACGAACCTTGAGAGATAGCAGCAATCGTTTTGAGTTGCCACAGCCTTTGTATGTATATTTGTAGCATAAATAAAATTTTGTGAGTTGCTAGACTTGAGATCCTAGCTCATTGTGTGGGTGATTGTGTTATGAGCGTGGGCCACAGTCTTCACAGTCTGCATTACGTAAAGATATGAATATATTTTTATTTACCTTGTAACTTTCTATCAGTGACTTAAATTTATCTTTAAGGTTTCAAAAGTACTATCCTGTTGCGCTATTTTTCCAAAACTGTACAACTTCTTCTTTATCTTTCTTATGAAAGCCACAAGCGATGCCTCTATTTTTCTCCATACATGAAAGTAAAATTTACATCTGGCCTTTATTCGTATTTTTTGCCTTTAAATTAAAGTAATAATAACACAATTTCCGTTTATTTACATATAAAATGCACTTACATGTTTTCTGTTGCTTAAATTGTTTTCTTTCTCTCCAACAAATTTCATGGGAATAAAATTATGGGAACTTTCAAAAAAATTCCCATCTCCCAAGTTTTCATAATGCATACTTTTCCCAAAAATGTATGTTCGAAAACGTTCGTAATAGGGGAATGGGAGAAAATGAATAATTTACCCGGGAGAAAAGTTTCATAATTGGGCTGATTATCTATGATTGATTATTCAAATGCGTTGAGAAATTATAATCAGAAAAGTTAAAACACTGGTCGTAGACTTTCAATAAACTCACCATTATAACTACAAACAACATAGCGATTACAGAATGACTTAACTAAATCTATATTCAGCCCAATTATGAAACTTTTCTCCCGGGTAAATTATTCATTTTCTCCCATTCCCCTATTACGAACGTTTTCGAACATACATTTTTGGGAAAAGTATGCATTATGAAAACTTGGGAGATGGGAATTTTTTTGAAAGTTCCCATAATTTTATTCCCATGAAATTTGTTGGAGAGAAAGAAAACAATTTAAGCAACAGAAAACATGTAAGTGCATTTTATATGTAAATAAACGGAAATTGTGTTATTATTACTTTAATTTAAAGGCAAAAAATACGAATAAAGGCCAGATGTAAATTTTACTTTCATGTATGGAGAAAAATAGAGGCATCGCTTGTGGCTTTCATAAGAAAGATAAAGAAGAAGTTGTACAGTTTTGGAAAAATAGCGCAACAGGATAGTACTTTTGAAACCTTAAAGATAAATTTAAGTCACTGATAGAAAGTTACAAGGTAAATAAAAATATATTCATATCTTTACGTAATGCAGACTGTGAAGACTGTGGCCCACGCTCATAACACAATCACCCACACAATGAGCTAGGATCTCAAGTCTAGCAACTCACAAAATTTTATTTATGCTACAAATATACATACAAAGGCTGTGGCAACTCAAAACGATTGCTGCTATCTCTCAAGGTTCGTCTAACAAGAACTTGGTCCTTCGCGTCGGAGGCTTGCTACTCTTCAATCGCCATAAATCCTATTCCAACGCTGAACATTGTTAATTATATTTAATTAAATAAAATTAATCACTTCACAAATTAAATCACAAAATTGCACAAAGCGTTTATATTTTATAAATTAAACGTCAGATGTAGCTGAACAGCTGTTTCGAAGTAATGTTCGAATTCCCATTCCCATATCTTTACTCATGGGAGATTCACAATGGGAGAATTTTGTTCATGGGAGAATTTAAATTTATGGGAGCTCAAACTCCTGGGAGTTTTCATAATTGGGCTGAATGTTTTGGGGACTAGATACTTCATCGTAGATGATCTGCTTAATTTTCAGCAAACATATACGCAGCTCTTCTTTTCTTACACATTTTTTGAAATTTTCCTTAAAAATGTTTTTAGAAATTTTCCTTAAAAATGTGACCAGTTTGGGACTTGCTTTCGGTCAATGTTACTACATTGAAAATTATTTGGTTGAAATGAAATGTCATTTAAATCTCAAAAATTAAGTACAAAAGTGCTTTTAATATAGTTTAGGGGTCCTCCATAAACTACCAATTTAGGGGTTTTGAATTACACTACGATATGTAACGGTAGGAAGGGTTTCAGATATTGTAACGTGACCAAAAATTAAAAAAAAAAACTAAAAAAAATTCTTATTAATATTATTTAAGAATAGCCGATATTTACCCGGTGTTACTCTGGAATCTTAATATATTGTAAAATTTTTTATTCTTGAGTATTTTATTTTAATTTTATTTAAAAATATGGAAAATCAATATGATCAATGTCTTAATTTATCGTCGCTGCGCCTACAAAAATGTTTATGTGTTTTTCAGCAATTTTTCAGGAGAGCCTAAAAACTGATTTTTTTCAGAGCATTTCTACTACTGCGAGCACATAACTATTTTAGTCATTCTAAACTAAAAGAGATCTAAAAAAACGGAAAATGCAGAAATATGGGCGAAAGAAAGGGTTAATAAAATATCCAAAAAAATTTAACAAAAATCACATAACCATTTTTGTAGGCGCAGCGACGTTATGATTTTGGGTTATAATCGGACTCAAGGTTAATATAAAACAATATTTTATTTATACAATTAATATTTGTTTTTTATTGTTAATTTTATTTGGTCAAATATTTCGAACTCCACCGGAGTTCATCTTCAGGGACAGTGTATTTTAACAAAAATTTAAATATATTACAATTTTAACATAGTGAAAAACAAAACTAAAAAATGTACATATTAAACATTAAACATAAAGTTAAACACTTAACAATTTGGTAGACATTCCGGCGTATACGTCGAACAATTTCATAAGAAAGATACTGACGGTCAGCGACCAAGAATTTCAAAAGGACACTTTTGAGAAGATAATAAATATTCTTAATAAAAATGGATTTCCCAAAAAACGACGATCTATTTAAAAAAAAAACACAAAAAACAAAGTAACAAGTTAAGCTCAGCTGAACCACCAAAAATCTATAAATTGATAACGTATGTACCAGGACTATCGGAAAGACTTATAGGATCTAATTCCTATGACAAGGACAAATATGAAAACCCCACACGCACGGATAATAATCTTGGAAAATTATACAGCAATACAAAGAGTAAAATTTACAAGAATGACAAATCAAATTTATTATAACCAAAGACAAAATTACGGACAAGAATGTCTGCGCATAAATCACGCACTAAACCATTAGAACAAAAAAAGAGCAAACTGTGCAACACTCGAACATTGTCCAGACTTTGGCAATGTACAAATTTTACAACAAGAGACGAATCACGCGAGACAATGCATATTGGAAATACTGCATATTATAAACATACCATCAAAACGAAGAATAAATGTTAAAACAGACACAAAAAGATGCGCTCAAAGCTACCGACACCTAATAACAAAACAAACAATATAAAACTCAGTAGACAACGAAACGGCGATATATCGGGTGCTGCAATATAGTTTAAGGCAATATCTGTTACACTATGCGACAGCCATTCTGATCTGGGTTAAACATTAGGCAATCCATATTTAAAACAGGACGCTGATTTCAAATATTAGGTTAAAAAAATAATTCTGTATATTCGATAGTTTATTATTTTTAGTGAATTTCGAAAACGTTATCCCATGTTATTGCAAATAAAACACGTTTTTGCGAATTGATTTAAATGAATAGCATTTTTAATTAAAGGTAATTTAAATACCTTTCATTTATTACTACATTAAATTCCAATTGGATAAACATCTTAGGCTCTTTTAATTAAAACATTTAAAATTATTTTTTTTCTAAAAACTTTCATAAAATTAAAATGAAAAATTTGCTTAAAAAGTTATAAAAATAAAATAAATTTTAGGGTTTTAAATTTTATTTTAAAGTCTGTTTTATTACGAAGAAAATAACATACAACTCTTAAACATCTGTCACTAAATACAAGTGTAAAAACTACCTGAGTGAAAATAGAAAAAATCGATAACAAAATCAATTAATACAAATTCACTTAAATCTTGACTTTCTGGAAACGCATTTTGCTCTACAAGGTAAAAGGTATCTATAAAGTATTTGTTTTGAAATAAACAATATATTTCCCTCCGAATCTTGGTTATGAAAACGATGAGCATGGAGAAAGATTGCATCAGCAAATGAAAAATATGGAGCGCCAATACACTGGCTCCTGGAACCTGTCCATGATTGGCGACTACACATGATTTCTCATAAGAGAAACAGATCAAATGAAAACAAGAGACGAAGTAGGTCCAATAATTTCTTTTAAGATTTCTTTCGTTATTTTTTTACGTATTTAGCTTCACTTCCATTTTTGTTTGCAATCATTAACAAGTTTTTAGTGCTGCTTATTGTTAAAATAGCAGATATCCCGAAAAATATCCCCAAAATCAAAACAAAATTAACACTTTAATAAAGGGATGTCTGGAAGTGTCAAAATCCACTGTTTCTGAAAGTTCGTTGACAGTAGCGCTGATAGTGAACAGTGAACCGCGGACAGTGAATCAAATGTGAGTTTATTAGTAAAAAAGTTTAAATGCATTGAGTCCATTCACAAAACCTATAAATAAATTCAAAGTGTTGCTGGCTGTTCAGCTAAAATGAATTAAAATGCACTAAATTATGAGAAAAGAATAGAAACTAGTGGGCGCAAACCTGCTACGTCATCTCGAATCGTAACATGTTTGTTCAATCCGTTGTTGGCTGTAACAAAAACAATCCGTTGTTGGCTGTAACAGAATTAAAGAAGGAGTTAAAAATAGAAGCAAGTGTATAAACTGTTCGAAGGGAGTTAAGAGTAAATAATTTGCACGCCCGAAGCCCGTGGAAAGTCCCCCAAAAGCAAGATAGTACTTTTTGGTGGAAAAGGCAGTAGGCAATTCGTGAGACGTGAACCAAAAACCGATTGTGCCCCCTGAACACCATAAATACCGTCAAACATGGTGGCACGCATATTATGGCGTAGGTCAAATTTACCATATAAATAGCATAATGGACAGTAAAAAATACGTTGAAATACTAGATTCAATAATGAATCAACTATATGCTAGAGAGGAAATCCCAAGCAGGTGGGTTGAAGTTATGCAGTAGCTAGCGTAATCACCAGACTTCAATCCGATTGAGAATTTATGGCGTGGCATCAGAAGAGCATTCGATTAAAGGGCGAAACCGACAAATAATAATGATCTCTGGTCAGTGGTTCAACATGCATGATACGCAATACCTGTTGAGAAATGCGAAAATCTCGTAAATTCGATGCATCGTCGTTGTGCTGTGGTTATATCCCAAAAAGGATTCTGCATCAAGTATTTAATTGTGGCCTCTGATGATTTTACAGGGTTATAATTTAGAGCTTTAGGTCAAGTACTTTATGAAAGAAGGCAACAACAACAACAGCAACTCTGTATAAACTCAATTGACTTTAATCAATGTTTTTCAATAAATTTAAATTTTATTTCAATCATTAATAGCAGTTTATAGCAAATGATAATATTAATCAATGTTTTTGGCAATAAAATATAACAAAAGGTTAGAGCTACATAAGTAAGAAACATAAAAATATTATTATGTAAGCATAAAAATATAAATTAATTGGCCTAATAAGGTTATAATTTAGTGCTTTAGGTCAAGTACTTTATGAAAGAAGTCAACAACAAACTCTAAATGACTTTTTTATATTTATGTTTCTTACTTCTTACCTTTCGAAATGTCACATTATTTACGGACCACAAGTTGTTAAGTACTCGAGTATCGGCAGAAAAGTCAAGCATCGGTTCAAAATTTTATAATCGTAATAGCTTAAAAATGCAAAATTTTTTGCTGACACAATAGTGATTTTGTGGACGTTACGTGAAAAAAAAATCATGAAAAAAATTACATGCGAGTTTTCCCTGTTCCTCCAAATGCAAAATTTTTACGGTTGCGATGAAATATCATGCAGCCCCTCCGTTTAGTGTTGCATATTCAATTGCTTAATTTTGAGTACTTAAAATTATTAAAGTTTTTAAAAGTCCTTTATACCATTCTATAATTTACATACAGACTGAATATTTAATTATTTTACTTTTTATGTTGAATTAGTTGTACTTTTATATGTTGAATAAATAAAATACATATATTTTTTTGTATTTGAGCTGAATGCCAAATAAGTTCATTAAGCAACAGGTTGCATCAGCAACAAGTTCCTTGCTGAACACAAACCACAAAGCAGTATTCGTTCACGGTAGATTTAATTAAAAAATTCGATAACTCTTGTACTTGAAAATGTTCACTCGTTAACAATAGTTTTCTTTCGAAACTACTTAAACACAACAGAATTTGTTTGATCATTGCTGGAATGTGTCCTGACTTGCACTTTATTAATCGTTTCATACATTTCAATAATTTCCCATTATTATTAACTGACCATCATATGTCTTAACTAGTATCAATATGTCTTGCCTTCTTTATGATCAACTTCTATCTTGACTCAGTTCTTATTAAATGATATCTCTATTATAGATTTTATTTAATGAACTGTTTTAATTTTGCTTTACAGTATGAAAAAATAGATGCAGCAGATCAAGGTTGTTTTGTCAATTCGGAAGGCGTTGAAACACCTATAAAAAGAGAACCACCGTCGGTTTTTGATCTGCTACGAATGCAAGGCAATCTATATGAACATGAAGCTAAGCAGCAAAAACGCGGCACAAAGCGTTCTATGGACAGTGTCTCAGCAAATGCTTTAGTTTCTGTTGGCACTGGCATCGAAAGTGATAACAATACACAACATCAACTACAACAAGAAGTTGAAATCTCTGATAATTATAATATGGACAGCAAACAACTGAAAATAGAAATTACAAATCAAAATGTTCCTAAACAAAGTAAGAGTAATTTTATAAATTGTGGTCCTGTATCTTCCGATACATCCACAATAACGACGACAAATTTGCAAAAAGCATCATCATCATCATCATCATCAACTCCAGAGCTCGAGGTAACAGAAGAAATTGTTGAAGAGGAAACATCGTCCTGCAACGCAATTGTGCCCATGCAAAATGCATCATTTACACAAGATATTCTGGACAGTTATGCTGCTGTGGAGCAACAGTTGCATCTGCACTTTCTGCAGAAACAAGAACAGCTTAAAGCTACAGCACAACATATAGCAACCGAGTCAGCGTTGGAGTCAACATCTGTACCGGCTACAAAATTGCAATATTTCAGTCAAATGCAACCAACAACAACAACAACTACAAATCAAAATATTATTAACAACATCAATAGTACCTGTGATAGTATGAAGGATGCCTTCAATGCAGTTGAAACAATTGGTGCTGCAGCGTCGTCGAGTCAAACGATCGAACTACAACAAATAGTTACAGCAGTTAACGAATCTCCAAGCGGTGGCGAAGCTGTTGATTTAATAGAACAAAATTTTGCCGATGCCGAAAACTATGTTTTGCAGTCTGGCGATGTTAGCACTGACAGTGGCGGTAAAAACGATTATTTAATTTATAATAAATAATTTTAATCATTTTTTTTCTATTTCTCAGACACTCTAAATGTACAGAATTCCACTGTCATTAGTGCTGCTCCTTTAGTAAATAAAAATAATCTCAATGAAGGTGATTTCATATTCTCCACTTCACTCGATCATGGTAAGATTATTTACACAATTTGAACATACACACGATATGAAAATACTTACAAACATTGTATAAAATAGGTGCTTTACTTTACTATTTTCACTGTTAAATATATCTACCATTTGTTATAAAAATTCAAAATTTGTTGGTCTATTTATTTATATTTTTTTTTTTGGCATGTTTTTTTAATTGGTTTCTTAAATGTTTCTATTTAAATTTTAGCACTATTTTGTTTAATGTAGTATTGTAGATTAATTCTTATATTATGCTGTAATTTGATTTTTAATTTATTATAAAATAAACTGGAAGTAAAGGTAGTACTTTCAAGGTAGTAAAGGTAGTACAGTATCACTTAAAAGGATATTTTTGTACCAATCTTCATAACTTAACTTACGGAAATTGCTGGAAAGATTATAAAAAGAAAGCGTTTAAAATTTATATAATTTTTTTAAAAATTAATTTGTAAGTAACTTTGTATTAACATAGACGCTTTGGTTTATTACCATTAAAATAACTGGATCCGAAGGGTGTCCTGAAAAATTTGAATTTATTGAGCACAACAAAAATCTTTAATGTGTTAGTGAAGTGAACTTTTTAAACTCTTTGTTGTAAATATAATTCCGCATTAGATTTAGCGAATATTGTGTTAAGTCGCTTATTGAGATAGTTGGACTTGTTCAATTTCTGAATAATGCCTAATTACTGCTGCAGTATTCAAAGCATTGCGTTCTGTGAATAAAATTTTAGCAACGTTGCAAAAGTTCAACTTTTAAGAGATGCAACCCTGATTTTTTAATGTGGAAATGTCAGCAGCAAGAGCAACATAAAACTTAATGCTGCAAAAGTAAAATTGATGATGCTAAGTAAAAATTAATATTTTATGATAATTGCAGGGACCGAAAATAACAGTTATTTTTAAAACTTTAAAGAAAAAAAATCATTATGTTATGTTCACTGTACAAAAGAAGTTCATACAAAAATATAATACTATTAAAAAATATGAAGAGTTAAATATTTTTAAGTTTTATTTTTTTCCTCACAAAATAAAACTTATTTTTTAGTTTTATTTTTTCCCTCACAAATAATAGTTATCTTTTAAGTTTTATTTTTTCCTCACAAAATAAAACTTATTTTCGAGTTTTACTTTTTCCCTCACAAAAAACAGAAAAACAAAAAATAACTGTTATTTGTGAGTCTTATTTTTCTCCTCATAAAATAAAACTTATATATGAGTCTTATTATTTCCCTCACAAATAACAGTTATTTTTAGGTTTTATTTTTTTCCTCAAAAAATAAAACTTATTTATGAGCTTTATTTTTTCCGTCACAAATAACAGTTATTTTTTTAAATTTTATATTTTTGCCCTCAAAACAAAACTTATTTTTTTAGTTTTATTTTTTCCTTCACAGATAAAGGTTAAGTTTCATGTTTTAAATCACAAAAAAACTTTGACCTATATTCGAGCTATATTTGTGAGGAAAAAATAAAACTTAAAAGATAACTATTATTTATGAGGGGAAAAAATAAAACTCAAAAATAAGTTTTATTTTGTGAGCAAAACTAAAAATTTATAACTAAGCAGAAAAATAAAAGTTGCAAAATAATTATTATTTTAAGATTTTTTAATAAAACTTGTAACAGTTACGGTCCCTGGATAATTAAGAAGTTTTTGATGGTTTTTTAAATTATTTTATTGTTATTTGAGGTAAAGCAGATTTTAAATTATTAATTTGGAGCTCTGTGAAAGCAGGGATGCATACGCAGGAAGGCAATAGCAGGGCAGCAAAGCAAGAATCCGGCAAAGCATGTGCAATATTTTGTCGATACTGAACAAACCCGTTGACTGCAGAAACTACAGAAGATTGCTTATACTTTGGTGTAGCGATCAACTATATTTTTTTAAGATTTATTAAAATTCTTCAAAAATTAGCAGCAAGTTTAAAATTTTCCATTGACTGAAACAATGTTTATATAAAAATTGTGTTTGAAATAAATCATTCGACATTTGAAACATTTTTATATCATTTAGCCTCCCAACTTCTCAATCTTAACACCCAAAGGAGCAGCCAAAAGTATTTCCTTTAAAAACACAACTAAACATTTTCGAAATAAAAATATTGTAATAGTAACAACTGAATGTTTTAAAAGTAGTTCATTTTGCAAAATTAAGGTTTCTATTTGAAAAATAAATAATGGCGTTTCTTAATTGCTATTAATTTTATGAAAATATAATTTTTTAAAAATTTTATTTGAGCTTTATGCCAAATAAGTTCATGAAGCAAAACAAATTTTTTTTTTTATTGCACTAAACCCTTTTTTGTTTGCTTTAACCGTTAAAAATTAAACCTGGCTTCATTCAATTAAGTATTCACTAAAGCTAAATAAAAACCAAAAATTCGCTTAACAAATAATAATAATTTTTATATAGTGATTGGCTCAAATGATTGCGATAACTTGTATGATAACAACAAAGCCATGTTACCAACAAGTATATCATCTGCAACAACTTCGTCTTCATCGTCGTCATCTTCATCGTCAACGTCATCATCGCCCACTACTTCATCGGCTGTGACAACATCTGATATGCAAGAAATAATTTCCGCTGCTAACTCTATGTCCAATACGCTGTTTCAGGCGCCACAGCAGCTGCAACAACAACAACAACAGCAACAACGGCAACTCCAGGAAGAACAGCAACAGCCAACGCTCAGTTGTAATTTAATGAGCAGTAGCGGCAGCAGCACTAGTAGACACAACGAAATGTTTCAGCATGTGCAACATGACTGGAATTTTGGTGGTCTTAAACTGCACCAACCAAATGAAAAATATTTAAATACCAGTCAAGACCAATCAACCACGTCGCAACAGCAGCAGCATATATTGCAACCGGCTGTAGAAGTTCAGGAAGATGACGAAATCAACGATGACAATGAGGATGAAGTGATCGATGAATGTGTCTTATCACACACAATTAGTAATGATGTGGCACAGCATATAATCGAAGATGAACCTGAAGATGATGACGATGAAATGGATGACAGCGATGCTGTTAGAGATATAGTCGATGAACTACAGCAGCAACATCAACAATTGCTGCAGGAACAGCAGCAAGAACATCTTCACCAACAATTACAAGCACAAGAACAACAGCGGCAAGAGCAGCAACAACAGTTTCCAGCGGAACAACTCGAATATTCGAATGAAATGTCTGAGGTATGTTTTTTACATGTTTTATGCTTGGCTCTTTAAATATGTACGTAGGTACGTATTTCTTCATTTGGGTTTTTTCCGACTTCCACCTGATGTGGAGGTTTTTCACAAAATCACAGTTGGAGTGATACTTCAAAATCTTAACTTTTGTACCCTGCTTTATAGCATAGCTTACCATTTTCTTTTCATAAAGTACCTATATATAAAAAGGACTCTTCTCTTTATCCAAAAAACTATTTTCTGTTTGTTGTTAAGAAAGTTTTAAATCTTCAAAATTGATTCATCTTATAAAGGGGTAATCTGGTAGGTATTTTTTAAAAAAAACTTTTTCATTAGGCTGTCTTTATTGTCATGCAAAAGAACCATTCTTTCCATTTAATTTTTATATTTCTTTATAAAATTATTTCTTTCAATTGTTGGCCGTAACTGCGGCTAACTTGAAGATGATTCGGTTACTTCGTATAAGAGTTTTTGTATTTTAACAATAAATTATTATAAGTACTTAGTAGCCGGTATATCCACCAATTTTTTCAGTACTATATTTTTTCATGGATGTAATCAACTTGCGAAAATACTCTACTGGGATATTATACCAGGTTTTTTCATTATTTTTCCATAATTGAATTCTATTTTTGCAGGCTTGTCTGGAAACTTGTCGTTTCAGCTCATTCCAAAGGTTCTCAATTGGGTTAAGGTCAGGGGATTGATTTGACCACTCAACAACATTCAGATAATTTTTTCTGTAAGCCATGCTCTTACGAAATCGGATGAATGGTTCGGATCATTATCCTGCTGAAATTTTCTCTTGAGCGTATGGTAGAATGCACTCTCCATTAAATCCTTGTATACGAATCTGTCCACAGTGCTTTCAATCCGATGTATTGGACCTACCTCCTGCTACGAAAAATAGCCCCCTACCATTATGTTGCCACCTTCATGTTTCTCGGTTTTTTTTTTAAGTGAAACTTCTTTAGCACTGTTATGATTTGAAACTCGATGAAACGAAAACAACATATATTTCAGAACAAAAATCACAAATAAATCACAGTACAGTACAAACCAGAGCACAGTACAAACCACAGCAGTGTACTGTACTACTTAAAGTAGTATGTACACAAACCAATTTCAAAGACATTCAACGTTGCAGTAACTAGCTGTTGAACTGTCGGACAATTTAGAGTCTACTTTTATGAGAATTGAATCTATATTTCGCCAATCGAAAACATAGATGGCAAACGCACTTAGAGTGTCTCTTGCTTATACGGTGCTTTTCAAAAATATAAGAACAACATTTTAAAAATATGTATATCGGTGATTCTGTCAAAGCGTCCACGTTTTTGACATCACTATTTTTGAAAATTTTGAAACTCTAGGTTTTGTTTTAAAGATATACACTCTGAAAAATGTCAAAAAATCTTAAAAAATACAATAAGTGCATGTATTCAAATAGATGTAGTTTTGAAACCGTAAGTTGTACAGAAAAAGTTTTTTTTTCCATTTCTAACAAATTTTTTAAAAAATGCCTACAAATGATTTCCTATTTTTATACCGAAAATTCCATTTTTTATGTTAAAACCAATGAACATCCAAAATTAAATAAATCCATTAGTATTCAAATGAAGCCAACAATTTGCAAAACCAAAAATTGAAAATATGAAATTTTCGGTGTAAAAACAAGAAATATTTTGTAGGCATTTTTTAATAAATTCGTTAATAATAGCAATCGTTGGAATCCCAACCTAAAATTGTGTGTAGTCTTCAAAATTTATGCCTTAACTAAACACTATACTAAAAATATAAAAAATTTTTTGCGAAGACTATAAAAAATGTGACTGAAAAATGCAGGTTTTCATAAAAAAGCTGCAAAAAAAAATACCACCAAAAAGACAAATTCAAGATCCTTAAAATATATGCACATTTTTTTCTGTACAACTTACGGTTTTAAAAATATTTATTTGAATACATGCACTAATTATATTTTATTTTTTTAATATTTTCACCGTGTATTAATTCTGAAAAAAAAATTCGCAAAAAATAAAAACATAGTTTAATTTATTTTTATAGGCACTTCAAAGTTTCAAAAAAATCGGAAACGCAAAATTCAGACTTGCTCAAAAAATTAGTCGATATGGAATCATCGATATAACAAATTAAAAACTATTAATAACGAAAGTAAAAATAGAAAGTCAAAACTTTGCAAGTCTTTTTTCTCATTCTTAGTTTACGATGTTTTATGAAAGAGTAGTACTAAAATTGTTGAAGATATGTGCATGTTTTTGGTGTCAAAATATCAGACACCTTTCATATAACATAATTATATACACACACTCGGTCAAAAAAAAAAGCCGACTTAATAATTTAATAACAAATCTTCTTTTTTGAACTATAAAACAGTGTGCTGAACTATAAAACAAAAAAAAAACAACCAATTTTTATTGAACTTCTTAAAGAGGGATACGCCTATTTATATTTAGATTTCCAAAATAATTTGTAACGATAGCCGCCAGTAAGTTAAAACATTTTGCAAAAACCTCAAAAAGTCATGTTTTTCTGAAATATATTGGCTGGTAGAATAGTTGTAAAAAAATAAACTGTCAGATATTAAAGGCTGGAAAAGGCTCTTCAAATATGCATCAACAAAATTTTAAAGTTTTGCAATAGCATTTACGATAATACGGTTTTTCAGGAATTTTTTTTAATTATTTCTTACTTTCAAGATATCGTTGGAAAGGTTTTGAGTGCTTGTATTCATGACCAGAATTTCTAAAATTTATACATATTAAAGCTGAAATATTAATTATAAAATAAACACCTTCTGAAAAAACTTTGTAAGAAATTAAAAAAAAAATATGAATTTATTTTAATTTTTAAATTTTTTTTATGCACACTTAAAAAATTTTATAGAATTTTTACACCGATTGGTGTCCCAGAGAGTCCTACACCGTTCGGTGTTAAAAAAACACCGTGTCAAAGTGCTAGAATGTAATACCCGAAAGACCATATTTTTTCACACATTAGATAGGATGTTTGTTTTGTACCCTGTTAGGTGATTATTTATAATACGCAAAATGATAATTTTTTTAACACCGAACGGTGTAATTTTTAACTATTATTCGTAAGGATGTTTTTTAAAATTTTTATTAAATTGTCATTAAATTTGATTGGGGGCTTATTTCGATATGGTTCTTTTATTTAGGTGTTTTCATTGCCAACTACGGTAATTTTTGAAGAAATGCAGACCTATCTCGAAACTTACTTCTAAAAGATGAGTAACGTTAAAGACCACACATTTTGGCTCTTACAAGTGCAAGACAACATTTTTTTGTTCATTATTTAGATTTTAGTCGTTTACTTGATCCCTCTTCTTTGATATAGTCCTTTCATTTCGGTTTTTTCATTCCCAATTTCGCTATTTTTTTTAAATGCAGATCTATCTCGAAATTAACTTCTAAAAAATGTAACGTTAAAGACCACATAAAACTGGTTATATTTGCGAAACAACAAAAGTTAGAAGTAAAGTTTGTTTACATAAAACGCAAGTATTGAGGCCTACTTTCATATACGCATACAACATTTTTTGGTTTCATGATATTTTTCAATATATTTGCAGAAATATGCGTTCGAATGTAACGTTAAAGAGAAAAAATTGACCATATGTACATATGGAAATATGTTTATCTTAATCAATGCTAAAATATTTTTTTTAAATTTTTACCCATTTCAGTCGTTATCTTCGGATGTGCTTTGCGAAGTGCCCATGTCTGCCGCCGAGATGGAGGTGACAAGCACAGTTGTTACCAACAGCAATTCAAACGACGACAGTAGCAATGAGTTAAATCTATTTAATAGTAACGCTGCTAACATTTCCAATCCGGCAATAAATCATATTCAACATATGCCGTCACAAACCGCTCCAACACAGCAGCAACGACAAATTTTAGTCGATTCGAATGGGCAAATAATAAGAAATTTTTTAATGCAGCAACAACAACTGCAGCAACAGCAACAATTATTGCAACATGCACAACAACTGGCTGCGTTTCAAACAAATCAGCATAATCAAGCAGCTGTTTCAGTACCACAGCCACCACAACAACAACAGCAAGCGCAACAACAATTACTCCAGCACACTCAGCCACAGCCGCAACATCAGTCACAGAAGACGGCAGCACTCGCAATGCAAGTAATACGTCGTCAGTATGACAGCGGCACAAATGGGCAGCAACAACTTTTTCAGCATGCGGTTGCCGCACAACCACTACAGCAGCAGCAACAGCAACACCCAATTGAGCAATCAAATCAACATCAACTGCAACATTTTGCTCTGCAACAACAGCAGCAGCAGCATCGTAACTTTTTACCACAAATAACAAATGCCGTCTCTCAACAAGCATCTACAAGCAATAATTTAATGCCTTCACAACAAATACAACTGCAGACAGCTCAACACCAGCAACATCACCACCACCATCAACACCATCACCACCACCACCATCATCAACAACAGCACCAACAAATGCCTACATTTCAAACTCAAGCGCACCAACAACCAAAATTTATATCTAAACAATTAAATATAATTTCTATGCCACGTTCATCCGTTAATATCACTTCATCATCTGCAGCCACACCGTCCGCTGCAACAGCTTATTCCTACAATACTTCGCCAGCAATAAGTGCCGCATTGCCTACAGCGGCAACAGCAGCAGCAAATAATTTGATTACTGCACAACAACAACAACAACAGCAACATCATGCTGCATCAACCGCTATAAATACAATTAAAACGCTTCCATTGACGCCTGTTGGTATACCCTCAACAATTGCTCAACAGCGTCTAATTATGACAAAGTTGCCTTCGGGAAAAGGTCGTAAAGCTACCAACAATAAACTGCCTCCCGGTGCTGTTAATCTTGAACGTAGTTATCAAATTTGTCAGGCTGTCATTCAAAACAGCCCGAATCGTGAAAGTTTAAAAGCACAACTACGCCCGCCTTCAGCAATATTAGGTCAACATCAATCTTCGGGTGGCTCGTCACCATCATCGACATCGCTTTCGAACTCATGTTCATCGGCATCATCATCTCCATCGTCTTCAGCTGTGCATGTTAAGAACGAGGATGTTATAGCTTCATCTACTACTTTGCCAACGGGTATGCCACCAAATGTTATGGGCGTCGGACGTCCCAATGTATATAAGGTAAGCACAAATATTTTTTTTTTTTAATAAAAAAGCCTTAACAATTTGCATTTTTCTTATTAGGTAATAGGTCCTCGCATGGGCTTTCCACGTAAGAAATATGTGCAACGGCAGCCATCACCTACAATGATTCGTCATGTGTACGCTGCTCCGCCGGGTGCAGTCAACATGTCAGCAGCAAACACACAACAATTGAATGTTTTGCAGCAACAACAGCAACATCATCCCCATCCCCATCATCATCATCCTCATATTCAACTTCAAGCGCCGCCACCACAACACGAACTGCATCAGAATGGTAGTGGACAATATGTACTGGTACATCGTGCAAATGTAGGTGCTGCCGACAATCAAGCACCACGCGCATCAAGTGCCCCGCCTGTGCCACAAAATCAGGTGCATATCTTTGAATAAAAAACTTGTATTTGGCTGCACATTTAAATACATACTTTATATATATATTTTTTTTATTTTAGCACCAATTCCATGGCATGAATGGAATACCAATTACAGGACGCGGGCGTCCTGCATCGGTCGATGTTGACACATCTAATACTGTGCATGAAATTCAACAAACAATTCACGGTGCAAATCCAGCCAACATTGTAAGACGCAATATCAGTGCAGGTACATTTAAGTTCTAGGTTTGTGAGTGTTATAGCAGAATTAGGTGCAGATTAGTACAAAGCGTTTTGCATAGCGGGGATATGTGATTAATTCAAAAATGTAAATCATGGTGCGCATAAATCGATTGATTAAACACTTACTGATTTCTTCTTTTGTAGACTTGCAAAAACTCTGTTTTCTGCAGTTTTAAAACTTTATATAAGAGCAGAAAATCTTGATGTGAATAAAGAAAAGCATTCATGAATTATATGATAATAAATAGAAGTATCTCAGCCACTATATTTGAGCTATTATTTACACTTTTTAGACAAATGCTGCAATACTTTTTGAAGTACCAATTACTCCTTTAAAAGTGTAAACAATGAAGTACTTTGGGTGCTTTTTTACAATTTTTACACAAATTTATACACCCCATTTGGTGTACCAAATACACTCCTTTAAGTGTTTAACATTAAGTACTTTTTTGGGTATTCCTTTATAAAAGGTATACAACTTTTAGATAAATGTGTCCACTACTTTATAAACAAATAACGTAGCAACAAATAACGTAGTAAATCACTTGTGCGGAATGAAATCTGAACAAAATTTTGAACATTTTTTTCACGGTGTAAATTAAATCGAGGAGCAAATAAAAAAAATGCAAAATGCATACGTACTTGGTGTATTCAAATATGGATTAGTTTTCAAAATTTCATTAACAGAAGTAGACGGTTGAAAACTAATTTTTGAATTTTGCAAAAATAATCCAATCAAGGAAAAGAGAATTCGTAAATCATTTTATTAATTTTAAGACGTCGAAAGTAACTGTCGCACCTACAGTAATACCAATTACACAAAAAGAAGCAACACTGGTAAACATATGTTGTTTTTTACGACTCTGGCATTAATTGAAGCATAATCGCGAATAACGTTGTAAACGAAATTTTTTTTTAGTGTTTTTTTCGCAAATACCTGTTAGAATCACTCTCTTATATTATATAAAAACAGAAACTGAGAAACAGAAATGAGAAACTGAGTAAAATGAATAAAAGTGCTTGTAAAACGAATAAAAGTGAACAATTACAATTTTGTCGTTTACAACGTTATTCGCGAGAACGCTTCAATTGTAAACCTATTTCATGAACCATTTGTTCAAACCACACGTCAACCAAGTTTAATTCTACTATTTTGGGCAAAAAAAGTCTTAATCATCGCACTGTATCATGCTCCATTCACTGTGACGTTGCGATTTTCATTATTTTTAAAAAAGTACGGTCCAATGATGCCGCCGGCCCACAAACCGCACCAAACAGTGCATTTTTTCATTTTTCAGGGTACATTGGCAGCTCTTGAACTGCCTCGCTGCTCTTCATACCAAATTCGGCAATTCTGTTTCTTGACGTACCCATTGAGCCAAAAGTGAGCTTCGTCGCGGAAGACAATTTTTCGATAAAGAAGATAATCTTCATCCAACTTTTCTAAGGGTCCATTCACCAAACAAACGACGTTGTGATAGGTCACCCAGCTTTAGTTCTTGCACCAGCTGCATTTTGTATGGCTTCATACCGAGGTCCTTACGTAAAATCTTTCAGGTGGTCGAATAGCACAAGCCCAATTGTTGACAATGGCGCCGAATTGACATTTCGCGATCTTCATTGACACTAGCCGATACAGCAGCAATATTCTCCTCGGTACGCACTCTCCGCATACGGTTTGGTGGATTAATGTCCAATAAAGTGAAACTAGTGCGAAATTTGGTCACAATAGCTTGAATATCCGGTTCGGTGGGTCGATTATGACGACCAAATGGACGTAATTTGCAGCACATTTCTCACAGAGCACTTATTTTGATAATAAAATTCAATGATTTGCAAGCTCTATTCGTTTGTTAATTTATTCGGTGAAATGACAAACCTTCTGAGCATTTTTGGCTTTGCCACATGTTACGAATCACGCGTGAGGTGTCAAAAATGTACACTGAAAAAACAAATACCAAAAAAATCACCCTTTATAAAAATTTCATGGTGAAATTTTAAATGATTTTTAGTGAGTTTTTTTTTTTTTTTTTTTTGTCTATGGAAAGTATAGTATGATATGTATAAAAAGTGTAGAAAACACCTCAAAATTTAGCGTATTGCGAGCTCAAAAAGCTGAGTGCAAAGCTTTTCGCACGCTTTTGTGCTTTTAGGGTTGAGCAAAAAACTATACTTGTTCAGTGGGTTCAAGAAAATTTTATTTAGATTGCTTAGAAACAAACTTCCTCGTCCTGGCTTTTGGCCAACTTAAATAGTCACTATTTAGGTCAAACCTGTATGTTTCGAAAACAAACGTCACATACAATCAGTTGTTTTATTTGTGCTACGAGATCATCTCATCGCAAAACCTTTAGACAGGTCGTTATTTTGACGTTAAATAAATTGTTACAATTGGCAAATCATGGAATCTCGATCACAGCTTAAGGAAGTGCTTGTATTGCACCGTGGATCATTAAATCGAATTAACTGATACACACAAATGATTGATTAATAATACAATACAAGTTCCAAAAAATAATATGTAAGGCTATTCAATAAGACATAATTTTATCAATTTCTTTAATCATCATGACAAAAATAGACGGGCAAATTAATGTCATGACTTTGTATACACTTCTTTAAAAGAAAGATGACGAGCCTAGAGTTAGCACGCTACATCGTTGTTTTTTTTTAAATCAAAAATTTGTATTGTAAAAGCTGAAGTTAGAGTGAGTTTCTTTTCATATGGTGCATTTGTAGCGATTATCTTTTGCTGACTAATCTTTTTTACACAAATTTAATTTGGAACTGAAAAATTTATTTTAAACTCGATTTTATACAAATTGAATTTATGTATTTTTTAGGTAATATCACGTTTATTGACAACTACTCTGCAACCGCGCCCGCCGCACTTGTAGATGGCAGTAATTATATTGTGGCAACAGCTGCTGCAGCAGCTGCAGCCCAATCTACGGATAACACTGGCGAAAATACACCACCAACGACTGATAGCAACAATTGCGCCTGCTCACTTAATGCCATGGTCATTTGCCAGCAGTGTGGAGCCTTCTGTCATGACGACTGCATAAGTGCAACAAGACTGTGCGTCTCGTGTGTGATCAGATGAGTTGGTTCACAAATTGTTATTCATTAAAATTAACATCAAATTGAAACAAAGAAAGAATACAAAAAACAATACTAAATATGGTTCTATATACATACATATATTGCATATATACAATTATATAGGTTATATATACATATAAATATGTACTTCTATATATAAATATAGTATATATATAAATATATATTTATGTATATATTTATTTATATATAAATTATTTATACATATATGAATATATATATAATTTGCATTATAGCTAATAACTATTATGAAATACATTTATATATACATTTTGTTGATTTTCTCTGCCTTCTAAATGATAGAAAATCTTAATAAAAAGAAGAGGAACTTAAGAAATATATAAATTCAATACACATAGATTATGTAAAAAAAACAAATAACAAAGCAACAAAGTAAATAACTTTAAAACATATATAAGTTGAACTTACAAGCGAAGAGTTGTGAAAATATAAGTACATTAATTTTAATATTTATTATAACCGCTTTTCCCCAGCCCAGTTTAATAAACTTTAGATACATGCGCACGTTTGTCATGGTAACTAAATCTTACTATCTATATGAAATAAATTAAAACTAAAACACATTTTTAAGTAAACGACAGACAGACATTGAATATTAAATATAAGTTATACTGCTAATTGTTGCAATTAATGCTATTTTTTATTAATTTATACATATATATATATATATACATACCTATATATATTACGTTACAATGAAAGCTTAAGATGCAGCATGAGTGATTTTTCAACTCGAGACTACTCACAACGGCCCACCCGATTCATTTACTTACTTGTACTTTATTCTGTTTAGGGCGGAGGCTTCAAACTACAGCTAGTTTGATATTTTATATTTTACTAAAATAATAAGAGAAAAGAAAAAAAACAATAAAATATTACATTGTAAAAATTTATGTATTTTCATACTTCATTAAGTAACTGTATAAACTTTAGAGTTTCATGTTTAAAATACGAAACCTATTTAATATTAATTAACTAATGTAAATATTGTAAGACTTTATTTAAGTTTTCAAAATTATTTTTAACAATTATTTTTATCAATTAGCTGTATAATAAATTTTTATGTTAATAATTTGTATTTACACTCTTAAACACACAAACACATACACACACTCAAATACACATTTATGCAAAACTTATTAAAAAAAAAAGTAACGAATCACGTTAGCATGTGTTGGTAAGAAGAAAAAGAAAAAACATACAACAATTAAAACAAAAGTAAAACAACAAAAACATTTTGCTCTTAGATGCACTCACTACAAACGATTATTCAATAAATACGATTATGGTAAAAAAAAGTAAAATTTTTTTTAATTCATATTTAAACGGGATAGTTTAACAAAGAGAGCGCTTGGAATTGAAAAAAAATAATAGAAGCCACCGGAAACCACAGGCGAACCTTTACATGGTAACGTATCTGACTGTCTCAACTTTGCGAGGCCAGCATAATCCATGTAAAATCGTCTGAAGTCGACTGAAACCTCCACATGGTGTTTCCTGGGCAACGTCAAAACTGTCAACAGTCAGTTTAAAGGCTAATATAAGCGGCGGGCCCCCTTGTGCTTTAAACAGATTGTGCTTCAGGTTTGAAGCAGCCCACCCGTAAAAACCAATTTCAATAAAACACACCAAGAACATACAAAATGATCCCAAAGCTGATGACGACTACCGCAAACGAAAAATTGATAATGATTTACGGATATGCAGCTGGAATGTTCGAACTTTTAATCCGGAAAAACCAATCCTACAGATCGAATAGCACTAGATATCTTTATCTGCTGTCTTAAAAATAAAAGCTCCCTTTTCCAATTCCCAAGGAAAAATCATTCAGAATTGGGCTGATTATCAGTGTTATCTCAGTTCTATTATAAGGCAACTTAAGCAAGCAATTTTAAGAAAATTATTCGCTTTTATTTATTTTGTTTATATTATTATTAAAAAAGCTTAAATATATTTTTTTAGAATTATGGAAAAATATATAATTAAAAAAATTATCTTAATACCGCCATTCAAATCATCAGCTAGCATTCTGATGTTAATTTTGTTATTGTTAATTGCTCTAGTAAGTATAAAAGTGACCTAGGAAACTCTAGTGAAAAATGTTTAAAACTAAATAAAAATTAATTTTAATTAAAACTTTTAATTAACGAAACAGTCTGTATGATCTGCTTGGTGATTTATTCTGCAAAGAACTTGTTGCAACCTGTTGCTTCATGAACTTATTTGGCATTAAGCTCAAATGTAATTCTAAAAATTTTTTTTAGAATTATTAAGAACAATTTAGTACTTTTAATTATGTTTAAAATGCTCTAAAATTAAATGAATTCATTTAATATTCCAATTAATTTCAAACAATGTACATTTTTGATAAAATTGTATCTTGCATAAAGCTCATGCTTGTGTAGGCTCGATTGTAGGACCTCATTAGCTCTACGCGATACCAAATTTATTTTTTTACTAACAGTACCTAAATCTAGGGGAGGTAACATCGCATTTCCTTATGTTTTTCAGGTGGTAGGAAATATTGCTCAAAAATAAAAATGGGAAATCACGCAAAAACTGAATGAAAAATGGCCCAAAAAAAGAATCAAAACCAAACAAAAAAAATATGGAAAAATTAAACAAAAAAGAAAAATACACACAAAAAAAACAGGAAAAAGGTTCAAAAGTTCTCTTTTGTTATACAAAATTATTTATAAAAATGACGATGTAAGCTCTCTTTGATTTTTTATTCATAAAAACTAAAAATGTCGGTAGAAATGTTTTTTTTTTAATTATTATATATCGTGTCAACCGGGGCAAAGAGCAGGGGTCGCGAACTGTACCCTCGTATGTGACCACGCCCGTAACCGCAACACGTGCGCGATTTAATTTAACAATTAATTTTTTTAAAAATATGTTGATAAAAAAGTTATACTAATAAAAAAGGAGTTATCAGAAGTTAATTGAAAGCTGCGTGTAACTATTTTATGTGCCATCAATAAAATATTTTCTTTGACTTTAAGATATATTCTCTTCAAGCCAAATATATATCCGCCAAATATTGCAAATAAAAATCACAGAAAAAATCGCCCAAAACCAAAAAATTACATTTTGCGCGAATAGTTTTGTAAGGCGAAATTTGTGACGATTTAAATTTTTTTTTTCGTTTTGACTTATTTTCTACCGCCTGTTTTTCACTTAAAGTTATCTTGATCACTCACACTAATCATCTGAGAGATTCTGGGTTCAACTCCAGCGAACGTAGGAAATCTTTTAAGCAGACGGAAGCGACAATTAAGCATAGGTTAAAGAAAGATAAATTATGTACATATATATCCATAACAGAAACTCTCTTTTGTTACAATTTCAGCCCGATTCTAAACAATTTTTCCCGGGGAATTGAAAAAGGTAGTTTTAATTTTTAAGATAGCAGATAAAGACAACTTTTTTTTTTTTTTTACTTATGAATATTGACGGTTGATGAAGAAATTTTATTTTTTTTTTAGTTTAGATTAAGAAAAACTATTAACACTTTAATACATTTTGTTGAAATTGGAAAATGAAATTATCACAAAATAAAAATTTCGTTTCAAGTTAAAAAAGTAAAATTTTCTCAACTGTGTTTTTAGCTTTCTATACAATAAAAACCGAAATGTTTTCGGTTGAAATTAACGTTACTTTCGACGATTGGTTTGACACGTCGCAGAATCATCCAGGTAGTGGAAAACATGTACTGTCAAAAAATATAATCCAAAAGAGAGCGCTTTCAATCGGTCATTAGGCCAAAACACATATGAAGTAGTCCACATCAAAAGCATGCATGCATGCATGATGCTTGAGGCATGCCTGAAGTTGATCAACTTTTAACTTTTTGCAGGCATCAAAGCTTTGACAGACATAAGCATCAGTTAGCTTTGCTTGAAAAAGCTATATTAACACATAAAATTGCATTTATTGATTGCTTGAATTATTTTAAATTAAGTTCAGTGTATTTCCTCCACTTCTTGTTAAACATTTTTTTACATATTCGATGTATGCTTGCTATGTGTTTTAATGAAGCATGCTTCACAGACATCATGCATGCTTGAGGCATGCATGCTTTCTATGTGTTTTGGCCTATTGTCAATAAGTGAAAACTTAACCAATATTAAAAAATTTTTAAGTGAAAAAGCAGCTGCAGATGCATATGGCCGAAATAAAAGAAATATTCATTAAAAGTGGTGTCTTTTTGGAAGATAAAAGTAATGTTAGTTTTCGACACTTGCATAATTTTCGATTTGTTTATATAACAATCTCTTAGGTAGCTTTGATAGCTTCCTTTTTTCTCAGGAGCTGCGGTCAACGAATGTCAAACAAAAGAAAAATAAAAACATTTTGACAACGGACTTTTTTGCTTCGTTTTGACACTTCCGGCAGTATGCTCTCATCTGCTGCATCTACCTGTATTCTTCTACCATGATCGCAAAATGCTAAAATTTTTAATACTCTTGCCTCACTCGATTCACCTTCCCACTTTCTCATCTCTTCTGTAGACATCAAAGTGAGTCCGTTGAGTGAGGCCATGGTATAAAGCTGAGTGAGTGAGGCCAGTTTGAACTGACACCATTTTGCATCAGCTGCCATAGCACGCGTTTTGATTTTCTTTTGTTTGACAATCGTTGACCGCAGCTAGAACTGCCGCTACTACTTGCATTGTTATACTATGGTTGAGTTGACTCCAAAACGAGTTCGTTTTTTGAGATAACGTTATTTTTTTTTTTGCTACAACGAAACAAAACTAAAATTTTGATTATCGTTAAAATTAACGTTAACGTGCATGCCTGAAACAAACATTTACTGCATTATTCTGTATCACGAATAAGCACACCAACGATGAGAAAGACACGAGAATACAATTTTGTATGGAAGAAAATATTGCTTCTCGTGTCTTTCTCCTCGTTGGTGAGCATCTTCGTGATACAGAATAATGCAGTTAAGCTTTATTCTTTACATTTTTTATTTTTACAAGTGCTACACGACACTTTTCCTCGCAAAAGCAACAATATAGTCTTCATTATAAAATAGAGCTTTACATGCAAAGGTTGTGATGTTGCCAGCATTTATTCCAACAAAAAAATAATTGTTTTTTTCTCATTTGTAAATATTGCTACAATTTATTGGTAAAAAAATTTATGTTCGGAATTGTTCAACAATTGTTTGAACTATAGTTTCCACCTCTGCCATGGCACCATTACCAATATCACCGCACATCAGCGTTTTTGCTATGCAAGGAATTTCTTGATGGCCCCAGGATTTAAGTTTATCAATGTGCTCACGAGTAAGCGGATGTTCATACATGCGTGTGTTCATTGCAGGACAAAAAAGAAGTGGTTTTTCAAAGTCCCAAGCACGAACTGTGCAAAGGAGCATATTATCACAAATGCCCTAACAATTAAACAAAAGTAAGTTATTTGGATTAGAAAGTAATTCATTATAAAACACAGACTCACCGTTACCATTTTTGCCAGCGAATTAGCATCAAGTGGAGCTATAACCATTATGTCAGCCCATTTGCCAAGATCAATATGCAAAACTGGATCACCACGTTTATTCCATGCACTCCACTCGACGCTATTGTCCAAAATTGGCACATCCTGGGAGACGTCATTTAAATCCACAAAGTGCTTGGCACACTCGGTTAAAATTACTTTCAACTATGGATTTTAAGAACTGCATATTGATTCGCTTTAATCCTAATTGAGAAAAAAAAAACTCACGTTAAAACGAAAAGGTAATTCTTCACCTTGTAGCAACTTCAACAATAAAGGCAGCTTGATTGTGGCAACGCTGCCAGTGCAGGCAATAAGAACATTTTTTACTGGTTTCATAACGCACTCTGTTTATTTCTAAATTTTTTTTAAAATCAGTTTTTCTTTCAAAGATTTTTAACTAGTTGGTGGCTTTTCTGCCTGTGTTGGAGTTTTGCTATCAACTTCGTTCTCGAAACCTAGTTTGGACCATTGAACTTTTTCCATTAACTGGTTGTTCATGCGACAGCCCAGATAGTCTTTTGCCTCCTGGCGACACTTGGAATTATTATCGTCGTTTTTGTGCATACAGCTCATGTACAATAAATAGTGTTTCTTGCAGAGGTTTTCGTGGTCGAGTGGAAAACTTCCTTTTTCCGGCGGAGTGGGAATAAACCTCTTTTGATTAAATGTGTTTGAAGTCATCTATAATTCGACTATATTTTTTAATTTTATAACCTACACAGGTCAGTGAAGTTAGCAACGTAAAATAATTAACGGAACAAATGAAATTGAAACATTTTGACAGACCATCTTTACATCAATCACGATTAAAATCATGGGCTTGGGCACACTACTCGGTAAAATTAGAGAATTTATTAAGGTAGAATTATAATAGACGAAATGTAAAGAAACGAAATATTGTCAACTGGCATCGGGACGGGACGAAATGTAAGAAACCGTTGTAGCAATTATAATAGGCAGTAGCCAGACAGCTGCTTATCGTAAGTAATTGCACGTTCCCCTACAAGTTTAATTAAAACTTCGTCATCCATAGATATATAGAACTGTGGATATATAGAACTATCACATAAATAATGAAAACTTAACAAAAAACGTAGTTCAACAATATAAAATGGCGCAATAATCGAATCAAACCTCAATGTTTATTTGCTCTTTGAACAGACGTGATGTAAAGTAACGTAGAAATCGAAATTCAACGGATCTTTACGTCCCGTTACATTACTTACTTACTTAGTTGGCGCTGCAACCGTATGTTGGTCTTGGCCTCATCTAAGAATTTGCGCCAGCCATTTCTGTCTTTCGCTTGCTGGCGCCAGTTGGAAATTCCAAGCTTCGTCAGGTTGTCCTCTACTTGGTCTTTTCAACGAAGATGCGGTCGTCCTCTTCTGCATTGACCGCCGCTGGGTACCGAATCAAATGTTTTCTTCACTGGAGCATCGTCTTTCATGCGCTGAACATGACCAAGCCAGCGAAGCCGCTCGATTTTAATGCGCTTGACTATGTCGATGTCAGCGTACAGCTCATACAGTTCATCATTCCACCGTATTCGGTACTCGCCATTGACACAGATTGGTCCGTAGATCTTACGAAGAATCTTTCTCTCGAATGCTCCTAAAGTCTTTTCATCTAAACTTCTCAGCATCCAGGTTTGTGATGCATAAAGTAGGACGGGCATGATGAGCGATTTATAGAGCGTGATTTATAGAGAGGGCTCTGCTTCTCAATTGCCTACTGAGCCCAAAGTAACACCTGTTGGCAAGAGTTGTTCTTCGTTTGATCTCAATGCTGATGTCGTTGGTTGAATTAATGCTGGATCCCAGATAAACGAAGTTCTTTACAACCTCGAAGGAGGTATTGTCAACGGTAACGTGGGTTCCAAGACGCTGGGACTGTTTGTTTGTTGACACTAAGAATTTCGTCTTATCTGCATTCACTGACAGACCCATTCGACTTGACTCTCTTTCTAATCTGGAAAATGCTGCACTGACTTCAGGCGTATTATGGCCAATGATATCTATGTCATCAGCATACGCAAGCAGCATAATACCCTTGTAGAATATTGTGCCACTACGTCTCAGATCAGCAGCTCGGATGATCTTTTCCATCATTAGGTTGAAAAAGTCGCACGATAAGGAATCACCTTGTCTGAAACCTCGTTTGGTAATAAATGTTGGGGAGAGGTCCTTCCCGATTTTAACTGCGCTGCTGGTGTTGCTCAGTGTCATCCTGCAAAGTCGTATTAGTTTTGCAGGAATACCAAATTCAGACATGGTGGACTACAGGTGCTTCCTTATTGGGCTGTCGAAGGCGGCTTTGTAGTCGACAAAAAGATGGTGGGTGTCGACTTGTTTTTCTTGAGTCTTCTCCAATATTTGTCGTAGCGTGAAAATCTGGTCGATGGTGGACTTTCCAGGTCTGAAGCCACACTGATAACGTCCGATCAGTTTGTTTACAATGGGCTTCAATCTTTCACATAAAACGCTCGACAGGACCTTATATGCGATATTAAGAAGGCATATCCCACGGTAATTGGCACAGATAGTGGGATCGCCTTTCTTGTGGATTGGGCAGAGCACACTGAGATTCCAATCGTTAGGAATGCATTCTTCCGACCATATTCTGCATAGAAGCTCGTGAATGCATTTAAGTAGAGCTTCGCCTCCGTTCTTAAACAGCTCAGCAGGTAAGCCATCAGCTCCCGCGGCTTTGTTATTTTTAAGCCGAGCTATAGCTGTCAGAACTTCATCATAGTCGGGCAGCGGAACCTCGACGCTGTCATCCGCAATTGGGATCTCGATTGGGATCGGAATATCATCTCTATTGGCGGGATTGTTGTCAGCGTCGCCATTTAGAAGCTTAGAGAAGTGTTCCCTCCATAACGTCAGTGTAATCTCAACATCAGTCACTAGATTCCCGTTTTCATCCATGCAGGAAGAGGCCCCGGTTTTAAAACCATCGGCAAGGCGTCTTATTTTTTCGAAAAATTTTCAGGCCTCATTCCTGTCACCATACATCTCAATCTTCTCCTGCTCGCGCTTTTCTGCCTCTCTTTTTTTTTGCCTGAAAATATGTCTCTCTTCCCTCCTCTTTTCTTTGTATCGCTCCTTAGCAGTGCGCGTTACAACCGACTGCAGGGTGGCTTTGTAGGCGGCGTCTTTCTCTGCAGTGGCGTCGCGACACTCCTGGTCGTACCACTGGTTTCGGCTAGGGCGTTGGTAGCCAATCACCTCTTCAGCAGCCGCACGCATGGAGTTGGAAATGTGTGTCCACTGCGCGCATATATCATCGATTGGAGGAGTGCTTTGAAGCAGGAGTGAGAGTCGAGTGGCGGAAAGCATCGGCTGTCTGTTTCGATTGCAGCTTGTCGACGTCTAGCTTTCTCTGTGTAGGGTTGCGTGTATTCTTAGCTGCGCACAGACGTGTATGGATCTTGGCTGCAACAAGATAGTGATCCGAGTCAATGTTTGCACCACGGATAATGCGTACATCCAATACACTGGAAGATTGCCTTCCGTCGATCAAAACGTAATCAATTTGATTTTTTGTTTTTTGATCAGGGGACATCCGGGTGGCTTTATGAATATTGAGATGCTTGAATCTAGTGCTACTTACGACCATGTTCCGTGCTGCGGCGAAGTCAATCAGCCTCATTCCGTTATCGGAGGTTGTCGTGGAGGCTGAACTTTCCGACTGTTGGACCAAAAATATTTTCCTTGCCCACCTTAGCGTTGAAGTAAGCAAGCACGATTATTACGTCGTGGCGGGTGCAGCGCTCGTAAGCATTTTCAAGGCGCTCGTAGAAAATTTCCTTGATCTCATCGTCCTTGTCTTCTGTCGGAGCGTGCGCACATATTAGACTTATATTGAAAAATCTAACCTTGATGCGGATTATGGCAAGTCGTTCGTTCACAGGTTTGAATCGCAGGACGTGGGGCCGTATTCTCTTGCCAACTACAAATCCGCATCTAAACTCGTGCTTCTCCGCATGGCCGCTGTAGTAGATATCACATTACCGTTACATTACATTACGTTAATTATAATCACTTGTATAAAAAAGTATTGATTGAAACAATAGGTCTGTTTCCGTACTCTACACTGTGTAAGATTAGTGTAACTTCTGGTAAGCTCGAACTGAGAGAGTAAAAATGAAATTTGAGAATATTAGCAAAAGTACGGAAACAGCTTCTAGCAAGTTTCGAGCACAAAACAGCTGATTCTGACAGCAGACGAGTCAAAGGTAAATAGCGCCAATTGAAATTGTTTGTGAAGTAAATTTTTTAAGCTATAAAATCTTTTAAGCTATGTTTTAAGTTATAAAATTACTTTAAATAATTTATTTATAGCTAAAAATTGTAAGATCAAAAGAAACTGCACTTTCTAAATTTATTTTTAGCAGCACAATTTGTGAATATTTGTGAAAAACATAAACAAACATTTGACATTTGCTTGTTCTTCTTGATGCTTCTTCTTATTGATGCTTGTTCTTAATTTACTCGAAGTCTTGAGTTCTAGCACTCTCTGTGCACATTCTGTGCTCGAGAGAGCGATTTTATGCTTGTTCTTCTTCTCCCATTTCTTAAGGCCCAGTTATAATAGACGTAATGTAAAGTAACGTAATGTTGTCAACTGTCATCGTGACGGGACGTAATGTAAGAAAACGTTGTAGCAATTATAATAGGCAGTAGCCAGGCAGTTGTTTGTCGTAAATAATTACACGTTCCTGTCAACATCCATAGCTGTGGATACATAAAACTATCACATTAATAACGAAAACTCAACAAAAAGCGTAGCTCAACAATATAAAATAGCGCAATAATCGAATCTAACCTCAATGTTTATTTGTTCTTTGAACAGACGTAATGTAAAGTAACGTAGAAATCGAAATCCAACGGATCTTTACGTCCCGTTACATTACGTTACTTCTATTATAATCACTTGTATAAGAAAAGTATTGATTGAAACAGTAAGTGACAGAACACACTGCTGCAGTGGCATTTCACTACATTACGTTACGTCTATTATAACTGGGCCTTTACACAAAAAGTACGGAAACAGAAAATAGCGACTCACAAGTCACACAGTGTGAGTACGGAAACAGACCTATTTATACAATGGCTTGAAACAAATTTACTTCACAATCAAATTGATTATTTAGTGTTTAAAATAAGAAACGAAACTTCAATTCATATCTTATAAAGATACATCTTATTTATTAAAATTATATGAATTCATAAAATAGCTTGCAGCAAAATGATTAATTTTTATATGGATACCAAGATCATCATTTGAGTTGAAATGAAAACTTTTTAAATATTTAAATACATTTACAGCCCTATTCTGGCAAATTAACAAATTGTTAACCAGTATTTTGAATATTTCTATGTGTTTGTTGTTTTCAATACAAAATTTAAAGCTCAAAAAACAAAATTTTTTAATGAAATTGTCAATAACTGCAAAGCAGTTGACAATTTTTGTCAAAGTGATAGTTTTTATTTATAAAAAGTAATTTATCCAAATTTTCATCCAGCGGTCTGGATCTTCTTTCCTCTAAAATACGACCAGGGGCCGAATTACAGCATCTGTGATCAAGCAAAATTGTACAGCATTGATAGGCACTTGTCTCGTCGTGCCCTTCGTAATTTTGCTCGATGACGGATGCTGTAATTTGATCCCAGATATCGAAAAACTCTTTCGGTCAGTGTTGCATTTTGTATGCAATTGGTAGAAAAAGCGTAAAACAGTCTTATCACTAAATTTTGCACAGATTTTAAAAATTAAGATAAAAGTCGTGACACGATAAAATTAAAGTCACGCACGCTCACACACGAGGTAAGTTCAAGCACGTACGCTCACGAATATTTCGTGCTTTTGAGTCTTATCTTATCACTAAATTTTGCACAGATTTGAAAATTAAGATAAAAGTCGTGACACGATAAAATTAAAGTCACGCACGCTCACACACGAGGTAAGTTCAAACCCCTACGCTCACGAATATTTCGTGCTTTTGCGTCTTATCATATCACTAAATTTTGCACAGATTTGGAAAATTAAGATAAAAGTCGTGACACGATAAAATTAAAGTCACGCACGCTCACACACGAGTTAAGTTCAAACACGTACGTTCACGAATATTTCGTGCTTTTGAGTTCGCTCACCATCATGACGTGATTCATAAATTCGTGACATGCACCCATCTCTAACTCATACAAAACGAAACGGGCACAAAACGGGTAAATTGACACTATTTATTTTGCCAGAAAGAATGTGGAGCACAAATAACATAGAGTATTCTATCATGTAAAGATTGCAAACCAAAGAGCTTACGTCGAGCATTATACACAATTTATTTTGCCAGAAAGAATATGGTACACAAATAATATGGAGTAAGAGTTTTTTCTATGATGTAAGGATTGCAAACCAAAGAGCTTACGTCGAGCATTATAAGAAGGGAGACCATTTGGCCAATGTATCTTTTTGAGCGCATATCTGGTTAAACTTGATATTCCGTTGAACTCTTTCAATTCGATTTGAATGATCAACATAATAAGGATTTCAAATGATAGAGCAATCTTCAATTATACTACGAACCAATGCTACATAAAGTGATTAACCTATCATCGGGTCTCTAAAGTTTTGAGTGTTTCTCCTTATAAACCCGACCATAGCATAAGATTTCGAAACAATGTAATTGATGTGGCTGTTAAAACAAAAACTTCAATGGAATATTACACCTAAGACTTTTATTTCTTGCTTGCGTTTTAGTTGGTATCCGCTGAGTGTGTAATTATAAGAAATAGGCTTTGGTATTACACATGAATTAATAAATAATAAATAAATAAAATGACATACATACTTTTTGAAAATGTCAAATTTAAGCTAAGGTTATTTAATGCACACCAATCATGAAATATTTCGTTTTAAAACATTTAAACGTTTTGAAACATTTAGAGAATTTAAAACATTTTGGTAAATCATTTATGAAAATAAGAGTAATGGCCCACAGTGGGTCCCTTGAGGAAAACCAGATGTGGCATCGATAAGAACCTCAGAAGTTATTGAACCCATCTTTACAACCAGTTTTCTGTTTGTTAAAAAAATTTTTTAGAATTTAAGCAAAACATTAGACAAACCAAATGTGCTCAAATTTAAAAGTAAAATGTTTAGATCAACTTTATCGAAAGCTTTCAAAAATCCGTATGGATAATATCTAATTGCTTGTAACATTCTAAAGCATCAACAATATTGCCGGAAATCAATGCCAGGTTAGTACAAGTTGACATTCCAGGCAAAAAAGCCATGCTGGCAGTCAATTATTGCATTCTTAATGTGATCAAAAAACTTATATTTAATATGTGATCAAATAATCTTTAAAAAGATTACATGACTCAAGTTGTTGTTGCTTTCTTTCAATATAACCTTGTAAAAAAAAGAAAGTTATTTTGAGTAAAATAATATTTAAAAATAAGTATTATTCTGAGAAAAAAATATGACTAAAAAGGAAGTTGAATTATTTTTATGATCTATATTAATAGAGTTAATTTTGTTTGTTTTTTGTTTGACCGGAATACAAATTTAAACAGCTGGACGTATTATGTATATCCTAGATAAAACTGTTACATTTTTTCTTTTCATTCTCAATACTCTGATGCTTACGAAAACAGATCTTATGAGACCTAAGTGTTAGCTTTAAAACTAGTCATTTTCCCGTCAGTGCTGTTGAAAAGTTAAGACATGTGTCTTAATCCATTCCTTTTAATCCATATCTTACATTTGAGTTATCAAATTAAGAAATTTATTAAATATTTTCAAATAAGACTCGGTAATCAATTTCATAATTGTCAACACCTATTTTTAATACCAATTATTTCACAAATATTCTCAGAAATTATGTTACTTCTTTGATTGGACGACAAGCTAACATATACACAGGATAAAGTCCTTTGGGAAAACTTTGTTGGCGGGTTGTTTTAATAACGCGAAAGCCAGCCTCACACAAAATCTTCTCATAAGTTTTAAGTGGACGGGTTACAGATGAATCCACATCATCTAGCTCAATTTTGTTGGTAGAAGTTACGTTTTCTTTAATAACAAAATAACCACCTTTAGCCAGACCGAAGCGCATTCGTCGAAAAAATAATAATAAATCCTCATCGGTCAAGTGACCCAGCACCCATTGACTCCAAATCAAATCATATTTTTCCAATTCTGGTTTAAATTGCTGCAATCCCACATTGAATATGTTACCCAGCCGATTGGGAAAACTCAGCGTGCTCTCGCTACTGGATGTGCAATAATCGCGTGCTGTCTTGCTAAAGTTTTCATCCTGTTCAACCATATCTATGGAAGCAAAGCGAGGCATAAGCAGATTCTTTGACACACGTCCAATTCCAGCACCGCAATCTAGCGCACATTTGTTTCCCAATGTTTTTAATTCACGCAAAAAATTACTCGAACCCTGTATGTCTATGGCACTTATGTAACCTAGACCTCCAAGCATTCCATTCACTGTTGCCGGTACTTCCGACCAATATTTTTGTGCTTTGTTGTAAAATTCTGAATTTGCCGATTTTGGTCTCCCAGCAGCTGCCCCGAAAGGTACATCGTTTGATATGGTTGAAATTTGTGCTTCTTTCGGAAGTTCTACACTCTTAAAAGCTTTGGCCAGTTCATCCTCTGTGCTCCCATTCATTTTTGTGGTTATTGTGCGTTAATTTTATTTCAAATTATATATTAAAACATAAAATAATTTTTTAAATAATCAAAAATGTTCTAAGCACATATGTAAAGTTACGGCAATCACAGTGCTGCCACCTATACAAAGATAACAAGATAGCAAACTTCTATGGGGAAGCCGAAAAGTGGTGAAGTAAGACACGTACGAGGAAAATTCGTTCACCACGAATTTCTTAAAGGCTTGATTACCCAAGCGTAAGTAAACGTAGCGCGACGTTGCCAACGTTGTCAAGCTAAAATCTGTTTATTGATAAATATGCACAAGTCGTTACCGAAATCGTAACGTAGTAGGACGCAACGTAGAAGTCTGTAGAAAATAGATTTCTACGCCACGTTAGGATTTTTGACAGTGCGACAAGCGAAAAATTTTGTTTAACTTCACAAAATTTAAAAATTTAATGCTACATAAGAAATGATGCAGTCTTCAAAACGAAAATTAAATTTAAATTAATTTAAATTAAATTAAATTATAATTTTTTCAATATTTTTTCCATGAGCTTTATTTTTTTAAGTTTTAAACAATTTTTTATGAATTAATATATTTGGATAAAAAATAATTAAAGTTTTTTCTAAATGACCTCTATATTAATTATGTTGACTTTATATGATTTAAATACAAATTCTAAATGTTTGATAGTTTAAATCATACTTGATTTTAAATACAAATTCTAGTTGTTTGATAGTTTAAAATCGTTTATTGAGCTTAAGGTCAAAGTTAGAACAATTAATTGTTCTAACGAATTTTTCCAAAGAAACAACAACAACAACAAAGTTTTTTCAATATGAAAAGGAAAAAATCACTAGCTGATCTGATTGCAATTTCTACTCTGCTAAAAGCGTCATCAGAAATCTTTGTGATACCCGTGCAAGCGCGCGCTAACGCACTGCACCATCGGGGCGATGAGATTTGAAGCGTCAATTTCTCAGTTTTTCCTCCATTTCATAATGTCACATTTGTTGTTGTATTTCTGTTTTACTTTAGTTTCTATGCTTATGTTATTATATGTAGTCCAACAGCCTGCTGGAAGTCTGCACTAACAAAGCATGTTTACTGAAGTTGTTTTTAGAATTTTTGCTGATTTTGTTTTCAGCTGTTTCCGTTTGGTCGAGCTCTACCATTTGATTAAAGTTTTTTCTAAATGACCTCTATATTAATTATGTTGACTTTATATGATTTAAATACAAATTCTAAATGTTTGATAGTTTAAATCATACTTGATTTTAAATACAAATTCTAGTTGTTTGATAGTTTAAAATCGTTTATTGAGCTTAAGGTCAAAGTTAGAACAATTAATTGTTCTAACGAATTTTTCCAAAGAAACAACAACAACAACAAAGTTTTTTCAATATGAAAAGGAAAAAATCACTAGCTCATCTGATTGCAATTTCTACTCTGCTAAAAGCGTCATCAGAAATCTTTGTGATACCCGTGCAAGCGCGCGCTAACGCACTGCACCATCGGGGCGATGAGATTTGAAGCGTCAATTTCTCAGTTTTTCCTCCATTTCATAATGTCACATTTGTTGTTGTATTTCTGTTTTACTTTAGTTTCTATGCTTATGTTATTATATGTAGTCCAACAGCCTGCTGGAAGTCTGCACTAACAAAGCATGTTTACTGAAGTTGTTTTTAGAATTTTTGCTGATTTTGTTTTCAGCTGTTTCCGTTTGGTCGAGCTCTACCATTTGATTAAAGTTTTTTCTAAATGACCTCTATATTAATTATGTTGACTTTATATGATTTAAATACAAATTCTAAATGTTTGATAGTTTAAATCATACTTGATTTTAAATACAAATTCTAGTTGTTTGATAGTTTAAAATCGTTTATTGAGCTTAAGGTCAAAGTTAGAACAATTAATTGTTCTAACGAATTTTTCCAAAGAAACAACAACAACAACAAAGTTTTTTCAATATGAAAAGGAAAAAATCACTAGCTGATCTGATTGCAATTTCTACTCTGCTAAAAGCGTCATCAGAAATCTTTGTGATACCCGTGCAAGCGCGCGCTAACGCACTGCACCATCGGGGCGATGAGATTTGAAGCGTCAATTTCTCAGTTTTTCCTCCATTTCATAATGTCACATTTGTTGTTGTATTTCTGTTTTACTTTAGTTTCTATGCTTATGTTATTATATGTAGTCCAACAGCCTGCTGGAAGTCTGCACTAACAAAGCATGTTTACTGAAGTTGTTTTTAGAATTTTTGCTGATTTTGTTTTCAGCTGTTTCCGTTTGGTCGAGCTCTACCATTTGATTAAAGTTTTTTCTAAATGACCTCTATATTAATTATGTTGACTTTATATGATTTAAATACAAATTCTAAATGTTTGATAGTTTAAATCATACTTGATTTTAAATACAAATTCTAGTTGTTTGATAGTTTAAAATCGTTTATTGAGCTTAAGGTCAAAGTTAGAACAATTAATTGTTCTAACGAATTTTTCCAAAGAAACAACAACAACAACAAAGTTTTTTCAATATGAAAAGGAAAAAATCACTAGCTGATCTGATTGCAATTTCTACTCTGCTAAAAGCGTCATCAGAAATCTTTGTGATACCCGTGCAAGCGCGCGCTAACGCACTGCACCATCGGGGCGATGAGATTTGAAGCGTCAATTTCTCAGTTTTTCCTCCATTTCATAATGTCACATTTGTTGTTGTATTTCTGTTTTACTTTAGTTTCTATGCTTATGTTATTATATGTAGTCCAACAGCCTGCTGGAAGTCTGCACTAACAAAGCATGTTTACTGAAGTTGTTTTTAGAATTTTTGCTGATTTTGTTTTCAGCTGTTTCCGTTTGGTCGAGCTCTACCATTTGATTAAAGTTTTTTCTAAATGACCTCTATATTAATTATGTTGACTTTATATGATTTAAATACAAATTCTAAATGTTTGATAGTTTAAATCATACTTGATTTTAAATACAAATTCTAGTTGTTTGATAGTTTAAAATCGTTTATTGAGCTTAAGGTCAAAAACTGAGAAATTGACGCTTCAAATCTCATCGCCCCGATGGTGCAGTGCGTTAGCGCGCGCTTGCACGGGTATCACAAAGATTTCTGATGACGCTTTTAGCAGAGTAGAAATTGCAATCAGATCAGCTAGTGATTTTTTCCTTTTCATATTGAAAAAACTTTGTTGTTGTTGTTGTTTCTTTGGAAAAATTCGTTAGAACAATTAATTGTTCTAACTTTGACCTTAAGCTCAATAAACGATTTTAAACTATCAAACAACTAGAATTTGTATTTAAAATCAAGTATGATTTAAACTATCAAACATTTAGAATTTGTATTTAAATCATATAAAGTCAACATAATTAATATAGAGGTCATTTAGAAAAAACTTTAATCAAATGGTAGAGCTCGACCAAACGGAAACAGCTGAAAACAAAATCAGCAAAAATTCTAAAAACAACTTCAGTAAACATGCTTTGTTAGTGCAGACTTCCAGCAGGCTGTTGGACTACATATAATAACATAAGCATAGAAACTAAAGTAAAACAGAAATACAACAACAAATGTGACATTATGAAATGGAGGAAAAACTGAGAAATTGACGCTTCAAATCTCATCGCCCCGATGGTGCAGTGCGTTAGCGCGCGCTTGCACGGGTATCACAAAGATTTCTGATGACGCTTTTAGCAGAGTAGAAATTGCAATCAGATCAGCTAGTGATTTTTTCCTTTTCATATTGAAAAAACTTTGTTGTTGTTGTTGTTTCTTTGGAAAAATTCGTTAGAACAATTAATTGTTCTAACTTTGACCTTAAGCTCAATAAACGATTTTAAACTATCAAACAACTAGAATTTGTATTTAAAATCAAGTATGATTTAAACTATCAAACATTTAGAATTTGTATTTAAATCATATAAAGTCAACATAATTAATATAGAGGTCATTTAGAAAAAACTTTAATCAAATGGTAGAGCTCGACCAAACGGAAACAGCTGAAAACAAAATCAGCAAAAATTCTAAAAACAACTTCAGTAAACATGCTTTGTTAGTGCAGACTTCCAGCAGGCTGTTGGACTACATATAATAACATAAGCATAGAAACTAAAGTAAAACAGAAATACAACAACAAATGTGACATTATGAAATGGAGGAAAAACTGAGAAATTGACGCTTCAAATCTCATCGCCCCGATGGTGCAGTGCGTTAGCGCGCGCTTGCACGGGTATCACAAAGATTTCTGATGACGCTTTTAGCAGAGTAGAAATTGCAATCAGATCAGCTAGTGATTTTTTCCTTTTCATATTGAAAAAACTTTGTTGTTGTTGTTGTTTCTTTGGAAAAATTCGTTAGAACAATTAATTGTTCTAACTTTGACCTTAAGCTCAATAAACGATTTTAAACTATCAAACAACTAGAATTTGTATTTAAAATCAAGTATGATTTAAACTATCAAACATTTAGAATTTGTATTTAAATCATATAAAGTCAACATAATTAATATAGAGGTCATTTAGAAAAAACTTTAATCAAATGGTAGAGCTCGACCAAACGGAAACAGCTGAAAACAAAATCAGCAAAAATTCTAAAAACAACTTCAGTAAACATGCTTTGTTAGTGCAGACTTCCAGCAGGCTGTTGGACTACATATAATAACATAAGCATAGAAACTAAAGTAAAACAGAAATACAACAACAAATGTGACATTATGAAATGGAGGAAAAACTGAGAAATTGACGCTTCAAATCTCATCGCCCCGATGGTGCAGTGCGTTAGCGCGCGCTTGCACGGGTATCACAAAGATTTCTGATGACGCTTTTAGCAGAGTAGAAATTGCAATCAGATCAGCTAGTGATTTTTTCCTTTTCATATTGAAAAAACTTTGTTGTTGTTGTTGTTTCTTTGGAAAAATTCGTTAGAACAATTAATTGTTCTAACTTTGACCTTAAGCTCAATAAACGATTTTAAACTATCAAACAACTAGAATTTGTATTTAAAATCAAGTATGATTTAAACTATCAAACATTTAGAATTTGTATTTAAATCATATAAAGTCAACATAATTAATATAGAGGTCATTTAGAAAAAACTTTAATCAAATGGTAGAGCTCGACCAAACGGAAATAGCTGAAAACAAAATCAGCAAAAATTCTAAAAACAACTTCAGTAAACATGCTTTGTTAGTGCAGACTTCCAGCAGGCTGTTGGACTACATATAATAACATAAGCATAGAAACTAAAGTAAAACAGAAATACAACAACAAATGTGACATTATGAAATGGAGGAAAAACTGAGAAATTGACGCTTCAAATCTCATCGCCCCGATGGTGCAGTGCGTTAGCGCGCGCTTGCACGGGTATCACAAAGATTTCTGATGACGCTTTTAGCAGAGTAGAAATTGCAATCAGATCAGCTAGTGATTTTTTCCTTTTCATATTGAAAAAACTTTGTTGTTGTTGTTGTTTCTTTGGAAAAATTCGTTAGAACAATTAATTGTTCTAACTTTGACCTTAAGCTCAATAAACGATTTTAAACTATCAAACAACTAGAATTTGTATTTAAAATCAAGTATGATTTAAACTATCAAACATTTAGAATTTGTATTTAAATCATATAAAGTCAACATAATTAATATAGAGGTCATTTAGAAAAAACTTTAATCAAATGGTAGAGCTCGACCAAACGGAAACAGCTGAAAACAAAATCAGCAAAAATTCTAAAAACAACTTCAGTAAACATGCTTTGTTAGTGCAGACTTCCAGCAGGCTGTTGGACTACATATAATAACATAAGCATAGAAACTAAAGTAAAACAGAAATACAACAACAAATGTGACATTATGAAATGGAGGAAAAACTGAGAAATTGACGCTTCAAATCTCATCGCCCCGATGGTGCAGTGCGTTAGCGCGCGCTTGCACGGGTATCACAAAGATTTCTGATGACGCTTTTAGCAGAGTAGAAATTGCAATCAGATCAGCTAGTGATTTTTTCCTTTTCATATTGAAAAAACTTTGTTGTTGTTGTTGTTTCTTTGGAAAAATTCGTTAGAACAATTAATTGTTCTAACTTTGACCTTAAGCTCAATAAACGATTTTAAACTATCAAACAACTAGAATTTGTATTTAAAATCAAGTATGATTTAAACTATCAAACATTTAGAATTTGTATTTAAATCATATAAAGTCAACATAATTAATATAGAGGTCATTTAGAAAAAACTTTAATCAAATGGTAGAGCTCGACCAAACGGAAACAGCTGAAAACAAAATCAGCAAAAATTCTAAAAACAACTTCAGTAAACATGCTTTGTTAGTGCAGACTTCCAGCAGGCTGTTGGACTACATATAATAACATAAGCATAGAAACTAAAGTAAAACAGAAATACAACAACAAATGTGACATTATGAAATGGAGGAAAAACTGAGAAATTGACGCTTCAAATCTCATCGCCCCGATGGTGCAGTGCGTTAGCGCGCGCTTGCACGGGTATCACAAAGATTTCTGATGACGCTTTTAGCAGAGTAGAAATTGCAATCAGATCAGCTAGTGATTTTTTCCTTTTCATATTGAAAAACTTTGTTGTTGTTGTTGTTTCTTTGGAAAAATTCGTTAGAACAATTAATTGTTCTAACTTTGACCTTAAGCTCAATAAACGATTTTAAACTATCAAACAACTAGAATTTGTATTTAAAATCAAGTATGATTTAAACTATCAAACATTTAGAATTTGTATTTAAATCATATAAAGTCAACATAATTAATATAGAGGTCATTTAGAAAAAACTTTAATCAAATGGTAGAGCTCGACCAAACGGAAACAGCTGAAAACAAAATCAGCAAAAATTCTAAAAACAACTTCAGTAAACATGCTTTGTTAGTGCAGACTTCCAGCAGGCTGTTGGACTACATATAATAACATAAGCATAGAAACTAAAGTAAAACAGAAATACAACAACAAATGTGACATTATGAAATGGAGGAAAAACTGAGAAATTGACGCTTCAAATCTCATCGCCCCGATGGTGCAGTGCGTTAGCGCGCGCTTGCACGGGTATCACAAAGATTTCTGATGACGCTTTTAGCAGAGTAGAAATTGCAATCAGATCAGCTAGTGATTTTTTCCTTTTCATATTGAAAAAACTTTGTTGTTGTTGTTGTTTCTTTGGAAAAATTCGTTAGAACAATTAATTGTTCTAACTTTGACCTTAAGCTCAATAAACGATTTTAAACTATCAAACAACTAGAATTTGTATTTAAAATCAAGTATGATTTAAACTATCAAACATTTAGAATTTGTATTTAAATCATATAAAGTCAACATAATTAATATAGAGGTCATTTAGAAAAAACTTTAATCAAATGGTAGAGCTCGACCAAACGGAAACAGCTGAAAACAAAATCAGCAAAAATTCTAAAAACAACTTCAGTAAACATGCTTTGTTAGTGCAGACTTCCAGCAGGCTGTTGGACTACATATAATAACATAAGCATAGAAACTAAAGTAAAACAGAAATACAACAACAAATGTGACATTATGAAATGGAGGAAAAACTGAGAAATTGACGCTTCAAATCTCATCGCCCCGATGGTGCAGTGCGTTAGCGCGCGCTTGCACGGGTATCACAAAGATTTCTGATGACGCTTTTAGCAGAGTAGAAATTGCAATCAGATCAGCTAGTGATTTTTTCCTTTTCATATTGAAAAAACTTTGTTGTTGTTGTTGTTTCTTTGGAAAAATTCGTTAGAACAATTAATTGTTCTAACTTTGACCTTAAGCTCAATAAACGATTTTAAACTATCAAACAACTAGAATTTGTATTTAAAATCAAGTATGATTTAAACTATCAAACATTTAGAATTTGTATTTAAATCATATAAAGTCAACATAATTAATATAGAGGTCATTTAGAAAAAACTTTAATCAAATGGTAGAGCTCGACCAAACGGAAACAGCTGAAAACAAAATCAGCAAAAATTCTAAAAACAACTTCAGTAAACATGCTTTGTTAGTGCAGACTTCCAGCAGGCTGTTGGACTACATATAATAACATAAGCATAGAAACTAAAGTAAAACAGAAATACAACAACAAATGTGACATTATGAAATGGAGGAAAAACTGAGAAATTGACGCTTCAAATCTCATCGCCCCGATGGTGCAGTGCGTTAGCGCGCGCTTGCACGGGTATCACAAAGATTTCTGATGACGCTTTTAGCAGAGTAGAAATTGCAATCAGATCAGCTAGTGATTTTTTCCTTTTCATATTGAAAAAACTTTGTTGTTGTTGTTGTTTCTTTGGAAAAATTCGTTAGAACAATTAATTGTTCTAACTTTGACCTTAAGCTCAATAAACGATTTTAAACTATCAAACAACTAGAATTTGTATTTAAAATCAAGTATGATTTAAACTATCAAACATTTAGAATTTGTATTTAAATCATATAAAGTCAACATAATTAATATAGAGGTCATTTAGAAAAAACTTTAATCAAATGGTAGAGCTCGACCAAACGGAAACAGCTGAAAACAAAATCAGCAAAAATTCTAAAAACAACTTCAGTAAACATGCTTTGTTAGTGCAGACTTCCAGCAGGCTGTTGGACTACATATAATAACATAAGCATAGAAACTAAAGTAAAACAGAAATACAACAACAAATGTGACATTATGAAATGGAGGAAAAACTGAGAAATTGACGCTTCAAATCTCATCGCCCCGATGGTGCAGTGCGTTAGCGCGCGCTTGCACGGGTATCACAAAGATTTCTGATGACGCTTTTAGCAGAGTAGAAATTGCAATCAGATCAGCTAGTGATTTTTTCCTTTTCATATTGAAAAAACTTTGTTGTTGTTGTTGTTTCTTTGGAAAAATTCGTTAGAACAATTAATTGTTCTAACTTTGACCTTAAGCTCAATAAACGATTTTAAACTATCAAACAACTAGAATTTGTATTTAAAATCAAGTATGATTTAAACTATCAAACATTTAGAATTTGTATTTAAATCATATAAAGTCAACATAATTAATATAGAGGTCATTTAGAAAAAACTTTAATCAAATGGTAGAGCTCGACCAAACGGAAATAGCTGAAAACAAAATCAGCAAAAATTCTAAAAACAACTTCAGTAAACATGCTTTGTTAGTGCAGACTTCCAGCAGGCTGTTGGACTACATATAATAACATAAGCATAGAAACTAAAGTAAAACAGAAATACAACAACAAATGTGACATTATGAAATGGAGGAAAAACTGAGAAATTGACGCTTCAAATCTCATCGCCCCGATGGTGCAGTGCGTTAGCGCGCGCTTGCACGGGTATCACAAAGATTTCTGATGACGCTTTTAGCAGAGTAGAAATTGCAATCAGATCAGCTAGTGATTTTTTCCTTTTCATATTGAAAAAACTTTGTTGTTGTTGTTGTTTCTTTGGAAAAATTCGTTAGAACAATTAATTGTTCTAACTTTGACCTTAAGCTCAATAAACGATTTTAAACTATCAAACAACTAGAATTTGTATTTAAAATCAAGTATGATTTAAACTATCAAACATTTAGAATTTGTATTTAAATCATATAAAGTCAACATAATTAATATAGAGGTCATTTAGAAAAAACTTTAATCAAATGGTAGAGCTCGACCAAACGGAAACAGCTGAAAACAAAATCAGCAAAAATTCTAAAAACAACTTCAGTAAACATGCTTTGTTAGTGCAGACTTCCAGCAGGCTGTTGGACTACATATAATAACATAAGCATAGAAACTAAAGTAAAACAGAAATACAACAACAAATGTGACATTATGAAATGGAGGAAAAACTGAGAAATTGACGCTTCAAATCTCATCGCCCCGATGGTGCAGTGCGTTAGCGCGCGCTTGCACGGGTATCACAAAGATTTCTGATGACGCTTTTAGCAGAGTAGAAATTGCAATCAGATCAGCTAGTGATTTTTTCCTTTTCATATTGAAAAAACTTTGTTGTTGTTGTTGTTTCTTTGGAAAAATTCGTTAGAACAATTAATTGTTCTAACTTTGACCTTAAGCTCAATAAACGATTTTAAACTATCAAACAACTAGAATTTGTATTTAAAATCAAGTATGATTTAAACTATCAAACATTTAGAATTTGTATTTAAATCATATAAAGTCAACATAATTAATATAGAGGTCATTTAGAAAAAACTTTAATCAAATGGTAGAGCTCGACCAAACGGAAACAGCTGAAAACAAAATCAGCAAAAATTCTAAAAACAACTTCAGTAAACATGCTTTGTTAGTGCAGACTTCCAGCAGGCTGTTGGACTACATATAATAACATAAGCATAGAAACTAAAGTAAAACAGAAATACAACAACAAATGTGACATTATGAAATGGAGGAAAAACTGAGAAATTGACGCTTCAAATCTCATCGCCCCGATGGTGCAGTGCGTTAGCGCGCGCTTGCACGGGTATCACAAAGATTTCTGATGACGCTTTTAGCAGAGTAGAAATTGCAATCAGATCAGCTAGTGATTTTTTCCTTTTCATATTGAAAAAACTTTGTTGTTGTTGTTGTTTCTTTGGAAAAATTCGTTAGAACAATTAATTGTTCTAACTTTGACCTTAAGCTCAATAAACGATTTTAAACTATCAAACAACTAGAATTTGTATTTAAAATCAAGTATGATTTAAACTATCAAACATTTAGAATTTGTATTTAAATCATATAAAGTCAACATAATTAATATAGAGGTCATTTAGAAAAAACTTTAATCAAATGGTAGAGCTCGACCAAACGGAAACAGCTGAAAACAAAATCAGCAAAAATTCTAAAAACAACTTCAGTAAACATGCTTTGTTAGTGCAGACTTCCAGCAGGCTGTTGGACTACATATAATAACATAAGCATAGAAACTAAAGTAAAACAGAAATACAACAACAAATGTGACATTATGAAATGGAGGAAAAACTGAGAAATTGACGCTTCAAATCTCATCGCCCCGATGGTGCAGTGCGTTAGCGCGCGCTTGCACGGGTATCACAAAGATTTCTGATGACGCTTTTAGCAGAGTAGAAATTGCAATCAGATCAGCTAGTGATTTTTTCCTTTTCATATTGAAAAAACTTTGTTGTTGTTGTTGTTTCTTTGGAAAAATTCGTTAGAACAATTAATTGTTCTAACTTTGACCTTAAGCTCAATAAACGATTTTAAACTATCAAACAACTAGAATTTGTATTTAAAATCAAGTATGATTTAAACTATCAAACATTTAGAATTTGTATTTAAATCATATAAAGTCAACATAATTAATATAGAGGTCATTTAGAAAAAACTTTAATCAAATGGTAGAGCTCGACCAAACGGAAACAGCTGAAAACAAAATCAGCAAAAATTCTAAAAACAACTTCAGTAAACATGCTTTGTTAGTGCAGACTTCCAGCAGGCTGTTGGACTACATATAATAACATAAGCATAGAAACTAAAGTAAAACAGAAATACAACAACAAATGTGACATTATGAAATGGAGGAAAAACTGAGAAATTGACGCTTCAAATCTCATCGCCCCGATGGTGCAGTGCGTTAGCGCGCGCTTGCACGGGTATCACAAAGATTTCTGATGACGCTTTTAGCAGAGTAGAAATTGCAATCAGATCAGCTAGTGATTTTTTCCTTTTCATATTGAAAAAACTTTGTTGTTGTTGTTGTTTCTTTGGAAAAATTCGTTAGAACAATTAATTGTTCTAACTTTGACCTTAAGCTCAATAAACGATTTTAAACTATCAAACAACTAGAATTTGTATTTAAAATCAAGTATGATTTAAACTATCAAACATTTAGAATTTGTATTTAAATCATATAAAGTCAACATAATTAATATAGAGGTCATTTAGAAAAAACTTTAATCAAATGGTAGAGCTCGACCAAACGGAAATAGCTGAAAACAAAATCAGCAAAAATTCTAAAAACAACTTCAGTAAACATGCTTTGTTAGTGCAGACTTCCAGCAGGCTGTTGGACTACATATAATAACATAAGCATAGAAACTAAAGTAAAACAGAAATACAACAACAAATGTGACATTATGAAATGGAGGAAAAACTGAGAAATTGACGCTTCAAATCTCATCGCCCCGATGGTGCAGTGCGTTAGCGCGCGCTTGCACGGGTATCACAAAGATTTCTGATGACGCTTTTAGCAGAGTAGAAATTGCAATCAGATCAGCTAGTGATTTTTTCCTTTTCATATTGAAAAAACTTTGTTGTTGTTGTTGTTTCTTTGGAAAAATTCGTTAGAACAATTAATTGTTCTAACTTTGACCTTAAGCTCAATAAACGATTTTAAACTATCAAACAACTAGAATTTGTATTTAAAATCAAGTATGATTTAAACTATCAAACATTTAGAATTTGTATTTAAATCATATAAAGTCAACATAATTAATATAGAGGTCATTTAGAAAAAACTTTAATCAAATGGTAGAGCTCGACCAAACGGAAACAGCTGAAAACAAAATCAGCAAAAATTCTAAAAACAACTTCAGTAAACATGCTTTGTTAGTGCAGACTTCCAGCAGGCTGTTGGACTACATATAATAACATAAGCATAGAAACTAAAGTAAAACAGAAATACAACAACAAATGTGACATTATGAAATGGAGGAAAAACTGAGAAATTGACGCTTCAAATCTCATCGCCCCGATGGTGCAGTGCGTTAGCGCGCGCTTGCACGGGTATCACAAAGATTTCTGATGACGCTTTTAGCAGAGTAGAAATTGCAATCAGATCAGCTAGTGATTTTTTCCTTTTCATATTGAAAAAACTTTGTTGTTGTTGTTGTTTCTTTGGAAAAATTCGTTAGAACAATTAATTGTTCTAACTTTGACCTTAAGCTCAATAAACGATTTTAAACTATCAAACAACTAGAATTTGTATTTAAAATCAAGTATGATTTAAACTATCAAACATTTAGAATTTGTATTTAAATCATATAAAGTCAACATAATTAATATAGAGGTCATTTAGAAAAAACTTTAATCAAATGGTAGAGCTCGACCAAACGGAAACAGCTGAAAACAAAATCAGCAAAAATTCTAAAAACAACTTCAGTAAACATGCTTTGTTAGTGCAGACTTCCAGCAGGCTGTTGGACTACATATAATAACATAAGCATAGAAACTAAAGTAAAACAGAAATACAACAACAAATGTGACATTATGAAATGGAGGAAAAACTGAGAAATTGACGCTTCAAATCTCATCGCCCCGATGGTGCAGTGCGTTAGCGCGCGCTTGCACGGGTATCACAAAGATTTCTGATGACGCTTTTAGCAGAGTAGAAATTGCAATCAGATCAGCTAGTGATTTTTTCCTTTTCATATTGAAAAAACTTTGTTGTTGTTGTTGTTTCTTTGGAAAAATTCGTTAGAACAATTAATTGTTCTAACTTTGACCTTAAGCTCAATAAACGATTTTAAACTATCAAACAACTAGAATTTGTATTTAAAATCAAGTATGATTTAAACTATCAAACATTTAGAATTTGTATTTAAATCATATAAAGTCAACATAATTAATATAGAGGTCATTTAGAAAAAACTTTAATCAAATGGTAGAGCTCGACCAAACGGAAACAGCTGAAAACAAAATCAGCAAAAATTCTAAAAACAACTTCAGTAAACATGCTTTGTTAGTGCAGACTTCCAGCAGGCTGTTGGACTACATATAATAACATAAGCATAGAAACTAAAGTAAAACAGAAATACAACAACAAATGTGACATTATGAAATGGAGGAAAAACTGAGAAATTGACGCTTCAAATCTCATCGCCCCGATGGTGCAGTGCGTTAGCGCGCGCTTGCACGGGTATCACAAAGATTTCTGATGACGCTTTTAGCAGAGTAGAAATTGCAATCAGATCAGCTAGTGATTTTTTCCTTTTCATATTGAAAAAACTTTGTTGTTGTTGTTGTTTCTTTGGAAAAATTCGTTAGAACAATTAATTGTTCTAACTTTGACCTTAAGCTCAATAAACGATTTTAAACTATCAAACAACTAGAATTTGTATTTAAAATCAAGTATGATTTAAACTATCAAACATTTAGAATTTGTATTTAAATCATATAAAGTCAACATAATTAATATAGAGGTCATTTAGAAAAAACTTTAATCAAATGGTAGAGCTCGACCAAACGGAAACAGCTGAAAACAAAATCAGCAAAAATTCTAAAAACAACTTCAGTAAACATGCTTTGTTAGTGCAGACTTCCAGCAGGCTGTTGGACTACATATAATAACATAAGCATAGAAACTAAAGTAAAACAGAAATACAACAACAAATGTGACATTATGAAATGGAGGAAAAACTGAGAAATTGACGCTTCAAATCTCATCGCCCCGATGGTGCAGTGCGTTAGCGCGCGCTTGCACGGGTATCACAAAGATTTCTGATGACGCTTTTAGCAGAGTAGAAATTGCAATCAGATCAGCTAGTGATTTTTTCCTTTTCATATTGAAAAAACTTTGTTGTTGTTGTTGTTTCTTTGGAAAAATTCGTTAGAACAATTAATTGTTCTAACTTTGACCTTAAGCTCAATAAACGATTTTAAACTATCAAACAACTAGAATTTGTATTTAAAATCAAGTATGATTTAAACTATCAAACATTTAGAATTTGTATTTAAATCATATAAAGTCAACATGATAAAAAATAATTTAATTTGTTTTGCTGCAATTTTTTTATTTCAATATTTACAGAAATTATTTTTAATCCAAATATCTAAATTGTTGGGGACTCGATTTTAACGATAGAGGTATGGTTCCTTTGGCAAATTTTCATGGAATAACCCATAGAATACGGAAATCATAGGGAAATTGTCGAAAAATAAATCGACCCGCCCTAATATATAATATATATAATATATATAATATATATAATATATATATAATATATATAATATATATATATATATATATTTATATATATATATATTGAACAAAAGTAGGGGACTCGATTTTAACGATAGAGGTATGGTTCCTTCGGCAAATTTTCATGGAATAACCCATAGAATGCGGAAATCGTAGGGAAATTGGTGAATTTTTTCACTCCCTACAAATCGACCCGCCCTAATATATATATATAAAATAATTTAATTTGTTTTGCTGCAATTTATCCAAATATATATATTTTTTATTTATTTATTATTTTGTTATTTTGTTTTAGCAATATCGCATGAATTAATCAACCGCATTCGATAAATTTGGGCTTAAACTCTTCGTTTTGAATTGTAAATTGAATTAAATAATGGATTGAGCCAAAAAAATGGCCATGAAAGTAATATTCTTGGACAAAATCATGAAAAAAATGGAAAAATGGTCCAAAATTTGAACAAAAATGCCCGTAACTTTTGAACCGTTGGACCAATGTTGGAGATTTTTTTGTAAATTGATCAAAATGAGCTCACCTTTCCAACGCAATTAAACCCAATCAATAGTTTTTGAGTTATGGATGTGAACGTGTAGGTAATATTTCATACGAACGTCAATTTGGGAAAAAATCTACCAACAAAAAGTAGGGGACCCGATTTTAACGATAGAGGTATGGTTCCTTTGGCAAATTTTCATGGAATAACCCATAGAATACGGAAATCATAGGGAAATTGTCGAAAAATAAATCAACCCGCCCTTATATTATATATATATATATATTAGGGCGGGTCGATTTATTTTTCGACAATTTCCCTATGATTTCCGTATTCTATAATACGGATATAATATATATATATATATATTAGGGCGGGTCGATTTATTTTTCGACAATTTCCCTATGATTTCCGTATTCTATGGGTTATTCCATGAAAATTTGCCAAAGGAACCATACCTCTATCGTTAAAATATATATATATTTATATATATATCAAATATAAATAAATATATATATATAATAATATATAAATATATAAAATAATTATAGATATATATATATTCAGTTAGCATGTTAACCAGTAAAAACTCTTCTGGTCTTTCTGTGTTTTGTATTTTTTCTATTGGGATAACTGTTGAAACATTCCAACTATCCGTAAATATTCCACTGCGAAGTGACTCGTTCACAACTTGTAGAAATCTGTGTCTGATGATGGGAAATGCATCTAACATTATTTTACTGACAGTAAACTAACATCTTTTTTTATTATTCATGGCTTTCATGATATTTTTTAAGTCCTCTAGGTTAATTAAATCAAATTAAAAAAATACACTCATTACTCTGCACTAAGTTAACGTAGTTAATATGAGCTAAAAAACATATTAATTTTATTTGCAATTATTTATTTGTTCTAAGTCCAAATTAACTTTTACTATCTCTCTTCTTTCTTAATGTTTCACACTGCTTTTTCCACGAGATAAATTTTTTTGCTATGAAGTTATTTTTTGCACTTTTCAATTCATCTCTATAATAGTTTCTGCAGATTTTATATTTTTTCCAGTCATTCGTATTATTTGTTATCACCGCCGTTCGATAGAGATTTATTTTAACATATTTCATTTCAAAAGGGTTTTGGTTAAACCATTTATTAATTTCACTACTTTGACGCACCCCCTTAGCACTACAAATTTATTTACGTAGCTACATATATTATCTCTGAAACATGATGCTATTTCGTTGTAATCAATACAATTCCTAATTATGACCATTCCACGATTAACTAAGGCTGCACAAAACATTTGTGAGTTATATTTAATTGTTTTAATCTTTTTCCTGATATGAATTTTTTATTGAGCTTTTTTGGCTTGAGACCACAATTTTCGGAATCTCACCAGAGGTCAAAGCATTATTTACAGTTTCATTTAGATTCAAAATGTATCTATCAATTTCAAATTTAGTAACAACTCGATCTCTTGGAAGAGACTTTCCCTCAGTACCTTCCATAAATACTCTGTTAATCCTCCATTACTAACTCATTAAAATAGGCGTGAATGAAACTCACAATTATAAGGATTCAAGTGCATAAATCTAAAATATGTTTAAATTCGAAATTAGTTTAACCTCATTTTAGTAGTTAAAAATAGTTTTTTAGGAACAATTGAAGAATAATAAAAACTAGAATTTTAAAATTTTTTGACTCGAATAAAACTTGAGAGCGGCCTGATTTGGACTTAGAAGGTCTTAATACATATAATTTAAAAAAATGTGAAATTTGAGTTTTCATTATTCAACTGTGCTGTTTTTTATTAATTTTATTAACTAATTCTATGCTCAGAATAGTTTTGAATGTAGTGCTTTTGGGTTTTGGGTGTAATCCACCCACGATAGTAATGGAGGGTTAAAATAGCCCACATCTATCCTAACATGCTATTATTAAATTATGCTCTGACAAAAAGTATTTGATGGCAGCACTACAGCCATCTGAAACAGCTGTTTATTTTATAATATTTCTGTATGCATCTATGCATCGACATTCGCAATTTTTAGGACGTTCTCAATTTATCCTTAGCAGCCTAATTATCAATGAAAATTTTTAATTAACTCCTTCAAACATCGAAAATGGCCAAAATGAGAATGCCGAAGCAGAAAGTGATTCTCTGTGGAGAGTATGGAGTAGGAAAGAGTTCAATCTTCAGGCGTTTCACCAACAATAGCTTTGTTACAGAGACAGATCGTAAGTCAACACTTGGACTAGATCACATCGATCGCGAATACATGGTTAAGGAGAAAATGATCAAGGTAAATGCTACATGTTAATGAAGAACCATTAAACCACAGATGGTCAAAACCTTCATATCATCATACATATAGCTACAACTTTGGGACACAGGTGGCATGGAACGCGTAGCATCTGTTACTTCTAGCTACTATAAATTCGCGGAAGGTGCTATACTTGTGTTTGCACTCGATAACGCATCCTCATTTCACGCACTGTCGCAGCATTTGCTGGATATCGTCACCTATGCCGAGAACGCAAAGATTTTCATTTGCGGCAACAAATCAGATGTGGAGGGCCGAGAGCCGCAGGTGAGCGATGCAGAAATTGAGGGCTTCTGCGAGCAGTGCCATAGCCTCATCAGTGCCACATACAAGACTTCATGCAAGACAGGTGAGGGTGTGGAGGAAATGTTTCGTGACATTTCAAGAATTTTAGTAGAATCTAATCGATCGAAGATGGAGCTTCAGGCCCTAGAACAGCATGGATTTAAAATTGATGCAGCTATAACTGAGGCAGAAGGAAATGAGGAGCCCAACTGTATTTGCTAGCAAATGGGGAACATAGAATTTGGTTAAAGCCGTAGCCAAATTGCTTAACACTACAGCGAGTAGGCGTCATTGAATGACGACTAAATACGGCCAAAGTGAAGGCGGTGAGAAGAGCCAAGTTCGAATGGAAATTGAATTAATACTTGTTAAGATTTAATTATTTAATAATTTATTATGGTTAATTTACAGTCTGGACTAACAGTAAGATACTCTGATAATGTTAATTAGAAATCAGTGCAATCAATAATGTTGTAACTGAAATTTAAAATTTGCGAATAAGACGCAGTTTAATAAAAAAAAATCTGCTTTAATGCTTCTTAGCCAAATAATAATTTATTTTAACTTTGAATATCATATGTATATGTTATCTTTTTTCCGTCCACTAATTTGCAGTGAAAATTTTCGAATAATTATTAATAACCGCGCATTAATCTTTAAACGTTAAGATAATATTACCGTTTTAAGAACAAATTCAACTGCAGCTTTTTCACAAAGAAATTAAAATAGTATAGTAACAAATGTATTTATAACACGTATATTAAGTATTTAACTACAGTACATATAGATTTTTTTAAGAATATTCTTGTAGTGATAAAATATAAATAAAAGTGTGTGTTTAAATTGGGTTTTATTTCGGTATATAAATATCGATGTATAAACATTAGGGTGTTTTAAGATTAATTACTTTTTCCAGATAGTCGCAGCTTGAACGCTTCCTCTTAACCTAAAAAACACACCTGTGAAGCGCAATCAGATTAATAAAAGTTTAGAAGTGACGCTTTTTGTTTTTCGTTATTCCATACAAATCGTATGGAAGAAAAAGTGCGTTCTATCGTTTTTAAATTATTTGCTTTTTTGCCTTTATTGTCCTCATATTGATATTACATACAATAATGGTAATAAACAGTGCTAGGAATCTCATACAAACGCACGTTTTACTGGACATCTAAAAATGGAATTGGTTAACTTATCTTTACGTATCATGAAATTTCCTTTAAAATGGCATTCAATCGCTAGCGCATATTTTGCAATAAATGCATGGTTCTGCATATTTTACAACAAATGCCTGTTTTTACATATTTTTTGCAAATATTTTTGCATATTTTACAAAAAATACATGAGGTTTTTGCATATTTTTGCTTTTTTTGATTTGCAACCATCTAAAATTAGTGCGACATATATTTATTTATTTATTTATTCATATAATATAAAGAAGCCTTGTTGGCCAAAAATAAATATTACAGTGGTTGTATTAGAGTACTTAGAACTACTATACAAGTTTATTAGTGTATGCTTTAAAACTACAAAATTAAAAAAGAAAAAGAAAATTATACTATCTTTTACCAGTTTCAATAACAGCTTTCCAATTTCCAACTTATATAAAATTATACATTATTTTTACAGTTAAAGTATAAGAAGATAAGAAAATAAGAAAAATAAGACCCTTAGCGCAGCGACACATGTATTTAATAGTTATGAGTTCTTAAAGCACATTGTTATAAGCATATTGTGTAAGTTTTGCTCTAAAAGTGTGAGGTTGTGCCGAAAAGTTTTTTAACGAGATTGGTAATTTGTTCCAACCGCGTGCAGAACGTATGAGAAAAGAACGTTCGAAAACAGACGGCACAATGTTAGGAATACGTATCTGTGGATTTCTTGTCGAGCGTGAAAATAAAAATCTACTCACTAGATAGTCTGGAAACCCCTTTTTAATTAATTTATAGAAAAAAAGTAATATTCCTATTTTAATGATATCTCGAAAGGAACAATTTAAAAACTTAGACACGTTAGTTGAGACATGATCACGCCATCGAATACCATAAACAAATCGAACAATTTTATTGAAAATAATTTCAAGCTTTTTGAAATTGTAACCAACGGTTCCAGAATAGACTTCGATACAATAAGACAAACAAGACATAAGAAGAGAATGAGCAATATTATATTTCACGTGTAAAGGTAGATACAAATTTAGACTATAAAGTTTTCTTAACGTCAAGCCAATTCTAAAACCGAGTGCATCAATGTGGTGCTCAAAGCTCAATTTACTATCGAGGAGAACGCCAAGACATTTCATCCTGTCAACAAATTCAATCTTATTATTCAATATGCTAATTTCGATTGAAGGAGTGTTAGACCTTGAAGGGTTAAATTTCATTGCTTTCGTTTTATTAGGGTTTAGAACTAACATATTAGCAGACATCCACATTGACAAGTTGGACAGATTGTAATTAATAACATTTTCAAGCACGTCATAAAACTGGCTTTCACCAGAAAACAGAATTTGAATGTCATCAGCAAAAACAAACATCTTACAAACATCATGATCCACAACACTAACCACATCATTAAGATACATCATAAAAAGAATAGGGCCAAGGACAGAACCTTGCGGGACACCAGATATATTGTTCAGTGAACTCGATTCATACCCATTATAAGACACATACTGTTCACGATCACTTAGATACGATAACACTAACTTACAAGCAGAGTTCGAGAAATTAAAGTGAAATTTAAGTTTATTTATTAAGTTAAAATAGTTAATCGTATCAAATGCTTTCGTTATGTCCAGAGAGACAAGAATGCTAATTTTGTTTTTATTTATATTATCTCTTATGGAGTCAGTAAGCCCAAGGAGAAGCGATGTAGTGCTGTAACCGTCTCTAAATCCAGATTGAACGTCATCTATTAGAGAGAATTGATTTGTATATTGCAAAATCTGTGACTTCATAATACTTTCCACAACTTTCGAAAGTGCTGGCAGTTTGCTTTGTTAAATAACTGCAATATTTATTTTTTAACCAATTATAAAAATATTTTTAATTGAATACTTTACCTGTTTTTAGCTCATATTTTAAAGTTTTAAGTGCATGTTATATGCGCATATTTTCGATTTTTTGGTGCATGAGATTCCTAGCCCTAGTAATAAACTATTTTGAGAGATACTATTTCTTAACAAAGTTGTTTGTACATATCATATAAACTGGTGTGAATTGTTTTTGTTTGTTGTAGTTCTATGTCTTTCTTCTAATCGCGTTCCTGGTGGATTGTGATGGTGATCGATGTTTTATATAAAAACTAGAGAACATTTCAAGAATAGCGACAATGGTCTTTTATTAAAAAAAAAAATGCAGAAATCTTCCACTTTCAATATCAATTATTCGAAAATTATGCCCCAAATTAAAAAACAAGTGACATTTAAGGAAATTATTTAACATTATTTTTGAAATTTTATTAATGTTTAATCTCTTGTATGAAAAATGTTAAGATTGGCACAAAAAGGTTTGTATCCAAAACTCGTAAGTCAAGTTATCAATAATTTTAAAAATGTATTGGATATTCTAATGGTCCAATTATGTTCACGTAACGCAACGCAAAAAAAAAAATTCAACATTGGTTTTTGTGGACATAACGCCTACATGTAGGACAGTATTTTTTCTCATGTAGAAATGAGTTTATATATTTATACCCCCACGTATATAAAAATGCGTAAGGGGTTTATTACCATTGTCACTCCGTTTGTAAAGCATAGAAGGAGGAGTGGCAGGTATAGAAAAATATATAAATTTTTCATCAGCATCACCTGAGTCGATTTAGCCATGTCCGTCCGTGAACACGATAACAGCCGTAATTTTAGAGCTATCATAACGAAGTGCGATTTATAATCTTTATATTATAAAAATACAGATCAAGTTCGAATATGAATCAAATCGGATGAAAACCACACCTACCACATATACAAAGTGACTTTATGAAACCAGTATTTTAGAAACAAGGTATTTTAGTTCCGCATTCAATTTCGTACGAAAGTGAAATGCATACATGCCTGATAAATATAATTTTTTATTACGATTGGACAAAAAATTTAGTCTTAAAAAAGTAAAATAAAAAGTTTTTATTTAAATTAGACATTCTTGGAATCATTTTATTAGCAATATACTAATTTTTATGTTTTATAACTTATTAAAGAAATCTTAACATAAAGTACAACAATAAACACAATCAATCTCATGTAATCTAAGCTCAAATAACATTTCTAAATAAATATTTAGGGCCAAGTTCTTCGCTTTTGGATATCTTTACCAGGTGATTATGCTAAAGTTTTCCAGTGATTTCGCATTTTTCACCTTTCGATAGCGCAATTTCACGGAAATCTTAGTATATAATAAGAGCTTTAAAGATTTATCGTGCGCTGTCATATTTGTATTACTTAGTTTTTTTCTTCTGCTTGTTAAAAAAGTTTTGTGTGTCAGAAGGTATTTTCTTAGTGTATGAATTATGTGTGTTCCAAAGTTTCAAAATTGGAAAGAAACTTGCAATTAAATATATTAAATTTAAAAAATAATAAATTAATAGCTTAAAGTATAAAAAATATACTATCACAAAAGTAAAATGCAAATATAATTCAATTATATAAATGTTCCATTTTTACATGTTGCACGTTTTCAAATGTTTTCCGATTTTTTTGGCCAATTATATGTGAAATGATATGCCAAGAAAACAAAACTCCATAAAATTACAACGGCAGAATTAAAAGTAGCTCATTGATACTGTCCTCAAGTGAAAAAATGCAGAATGGCACATTTTTATTAAAACATGACAGAATGTAGAAGTATTGGGTAAACTTTGCTGGTTTGGTTGGAAAAACCCATAAAAATCACTAATTAGCCATTCAAATATCCAGACCTGCGGCTATCCGGAGAAAAAAAAACTTAACAATAGTAAGATTTATCCAGGAATATTCAAGACTTTAAATTTAATTAAAATTTAAAGGTCTATAAGGGTCAAATTTTAGAACTTTTAAGTACCTAAAATTGAATTTTTGGTATTGTCTCCGATAAATGCATTTTTCGATTGTTCCCCTTTAGATATCTTTAACATGTCGAATTGACTGACTAGACATCCAGAAGTTAACAATTTGACCCTTAAACTATTAAAAACCTATTACTTTATCTTTAACCAGCCGAATTTAACTTATGTCCGCCTTGAACTACAGACAATCGAATGCTTTACTAGAGATATCCAGAAATAAACAATATGACCCCTAAAGAAAATACTCAATTAACTTTATCAATTTGCTGGAGCAGATGAAGACAATGTTAGATAAAGACTTATGACAACGGCAACTAAAAAGAAAATGCCAACGCCATATATCACAGCCTTCTCACGAAGGGCCCGTAGTATCATTGAATTGAGGGTACGAGAAGCTCGCCCCAATTCAGCATTCGTTTCTCTTAGGCGAGCACGTGCACTTGTCATAGTCTCACGCTGCTGATTTAAGTCATTGAGAACTTGCGCTCCTAACGATTCGGTTTCTATTGCTATACGGTAACCTTCAGTCAACCGATTACTAGTTCGTTCAATGCGTTCAGAATTTTCCAGCAATCTCTGCCGCTGGTCATCACTTATCGATACATCATCAAAGTAATCATCGGCATCGCCGCCTGCACCTAAATCAATTATAGTATTAGCAGCTCCAGAAAACTTCTTGCATCCATCTTTAGACGATTGATACTCCTTCTGGAGGCGCTTAAGTTCCACTTGGTAGCAATTCAGTCTACTTGTGAAGCCCTGGCGTTGCGTAGGATTTATTTCTCGTATTTCAAGACTCATTTGCTCCAATAATTCCTGAGCTTCCGTTATACGGGCATCCACATTAGAACAAAGTTCACGACGTTCATCTGTGAGTTGCGAAAGGTATGTTTTTATAGCGTTTTTGCCAGCTCCCACCTTTAACTTACAATCATTGAGTTGCTGTAGTCTTCCAATGTATGCCGTTATTTCTGCCACCAGTGCCGAGTATTGATGTTCGTACTGCTCCAAAAGAGACATACTAAGTTCTGGGATAAGTTCCTAATTCAAGCTTAATTGAAATTTTATCATGTTTCCTCAATTATTTTGTATTCAATATGGTCTTGTCAAAAAAAACCTTTATTATTGGCCGCATTCAACGCAGACAACAATTGGCAACTATTGTGTAAAAATTCGCTGAATGGTAAACTATTGGTAGCGCCACTAAAACTGATCAGGTAGAATACGCCATTTAATCGAGCGAAAAATTCTATGCTACACAACTGTTGAGTTAACTGTCAGATGCTGCTACTGACGCTGGTAAAGTAAAAAACATAGAAAAAACGAAGCAAATTTAAGTTAGAAACCTTTGCAATTGAATTAAATTTACATAAAAATTACATATAATTGGATTGCGGAGTCAACATTTGGCAACTGGTGTGTCAAAATTTAAGTGAGAAACCTTTACAATTAAATTATTTATATAATAACATAATAATAATTAAATTAAATAATTTAAAACTTTTCTGACGTTTAGAATAAAAACATATTCAGAAAAAATATCGCTCACTAAGATATCTCTACCAGCCTTTGACGTCTACAGAAGAGATGAGGAAGTGGAAAGGTGAATGAAGTCAGGCAAGAGCATTAAAAATTTAAAAATTTTTGTGACTAACTTTTATTTGACATTGTCCACATTCAGCGCAGACAACTGTTGTGAACTGTAATGGCAGTGCTACCTTACAGGCATGCTACACAGGCCAGTATACTGGCTCTGTAGTTCGAAAAACTTAATACATTCACACTTTTTTACAAATGCACTCACACTGGATTCACTTTCACGCCACTTTCATCGCTACTGGCAACAAAATTTCAGAGCCAGTGGATTTTGACAGCAGCGGCCAGTGTATGTCAAAAAGGAGGATATCAGTGTTGTTTTTAATTACTTTTGGTGGGTTTATTTCGGGTTTTCGTCGATTTCGTACAGGAAGCAACACTGATAGCTTATTTATAATTAAAAGAAAAAAACAAGTAAAGCACACGCAAACTGCAGTAGCAGCGAGAACCTTCGCATTTGATGGAATTTTTTTAATGAACTTTCACGAGCATGTGTAGCATGAAAGTTCGAAATTCATTGGCGTCGGAAGCGGGGGAAAAGGGGGCAGTTGCCCCCAACTTTTTTAGCTAGATAAACAATTAAAAAGGAGAGCTTCAAAAATTATTCAAAATATCAGTTTTTTTTACAACGATAATATTTTTGTATCATATATTTTCCTCTTCTTTCTCTCTTCTTCATAAGCATGCTTGCGGATAACCATTTTCTTTCTCTGTGTTTGCAAAAAGATAGAACAAAATGTAGAGTTTCTACTGTAAACCCACCACTTCAGTTTAAAAGCACCCAGTTTAAAAGCACATACTTAATACCCTACAAGAAGACTATCGGTTATTTAACTAAGCAAAAACGGTTTTTCTAAACTGAAATATCGGTTACCTCTTCATACCAAGTTTCGGTTATGCTAGGAAGAGCCTCGGGAAGAAATTAACCGAAACTCGTGTATACGTGTGATCTGGCATCCCTTTTTCACACGTATCAATTTCCAATACCATTGAAATATAGCCGTCTCGCTCTCTCTCTAGTTAGGGTTAACATAAATACAGGTTATAGGTAACCAAATCTCACCAGATAAATCTAACCGAAAACTCAGTTATATGTAACCGTTAGATATAACGTAAAAATCAGTTTTATCTAACGTACCTCTTAAAAAATAAAAATGCATGCAATTCGTTGGTGTCTTGAAACAAATGGTTTTAATTTATTATAACATTTTTTATTGTTGTTGTTGTTGTTCTTACTGTTGTTGCTGCTACTGCGAGCCACTTCTGTGCCGACGACTTTGGGAGTGGAATTAGATGTGGCGAATGTTGAAATGCTCACTGCATTCTTGATATTGGCAAGCGTGCTTATTGGCTCATCCTTCTTTGATGGGTAGCAGCGTTCCAACAGTAAGCAATTTAAAGATATTTAATTTTTTTATTGCAGAACTTGGTTTTTGTTAGCGAAACCAGGAATGGTAAACTACAATGGCGGATATGCAAAAATTGGACATGATTTTTAATAATGATACCTTCTCTTTCTTTCACATGCACTTGCTAAAATGTTCATATTTTTCCCTGTTTCACAATTTTTGACACTGAAATGAGTATGCGAATGTGGTTGTAAACAGAAAAATGTATGTGATTGTGTTAGAGTTTTGGTTAGCTATTTCTTGTAGGGTATGTAGCTTAATGCTTGTTAATTTTGCAACTCTGGTAAGAAAAGATTTGACATGTTCTTAGGGGCTTTCCATATTGGACGACATGTTGTACGATAAGTTAGATGGAAAGCTAATGGGACTATTTGTAAAGCAACATTATTAATAGCAAGCTCTCAAGCAGAACACATCCGGCTAATAGCTAAGCAACTTTTAGATGCCCTAACAATTGAGCAGTAATTTTGCATAGTTGTACAATATTGTACAATCGGCAGAAAAAAACCAAAAATTTCGACTATCGTTTTATCTTACGCATGGTAGTACATGTTGTACAATCTGCCATGTTGGTCCAATGTTTTGGACCATGCGAAAGCCCCTACTGCGAATTAGCTGATGAAAATCCACCTCGACGCTTTGAAGAAACATCAAATCCGGTTCCTTCAGTACAGTTGCCGTTATATGATCGGCTATGAAAAGATTATTTCGAAATTTTAGATCTTCTCTCAAATGAGATAACGGCTAGATTCGATCAAACAGGTTGATATTTTACTTTTTTTTTATTTTTGCAAGTTTACACCAGCTTCACTCAACCGACTCACTTTGATTTAACATTCGGTGAGTCGGTTGAGTGAAGCTAGTGTAAACTGGCACTTTGTAAATCTTATTGTACATTTAAACAGATCTTGACACTCTGGAATCGTTGGAAAATATTGTAATCGAAGCCTTCAATGGAAAAGTGCCTTCTGAACAAAATCTAAAAACAAAACTAGATCTTTATGCAGATGACTTTTTTGCAGAGGAAATTGCTAAAGCAATTGCCTGGCCAAACACCTTGAAATTGAAGTGGCATTGTATCCCAATTTGCGAAAAATTCGGATACTGTAAAAAAACTATTAAATGAAGTTGAAAAACTTATTGCTTTGCTTTTGACTGTGCCTGCATCAGCAGCTTCATCTGAGCGTTCTTTTAGTGCACTAAGACGACTTAAAACGTATCTTCGAGCAACTATGACCTAGAAATGACTCACTCATGCGGCACTTATACACATTCACAAAGATAAAACCGAAGAATTGAATTCGATGGAGGTGGTGAAAGAGTTTGTTTCTCGCAAGAACAGAAAGAAACATTTTGGAATAATTTAAATTGATATAACTTTTTGTACCTTATTGTATTTAAACCATGTAAAGATATACCTAGTCTTGCTTTATAAAAGCAACCATTATTTCTTATATTTTCATATTACCTGATCCTTTAAAGAATGAAAGATCCTTTAAAGAATGATCTCTAATATTTAAATTGGAAGAACTTTTAAAAATAATGAAATTTTAATATTTTTTATATATTTTTATATTTTTTTTATTTTAAACTAAAATAAAAAATTTGTTTATTCACATTCATGTTTCTTTGAAGAATTTTTGATGAACTTTTTTTTTGCACCACCATTTGTACTGCCCCCCATTCGTACTGGCCCCCAGATGAAATTAGCGTCCGACGCGCTTGTCGAAATTTTTCGAATCATTCGAACAGTACACGTATTCTTTCGCACTTTCACTGTCACAGGCTTGTGTAGCCGGCCTGTTAGTTCCCGATGTTTTATCGATGTTGCTACTCTACACGTCAGAAGTTAGATTCAATTTAATTTTTATGTAAATTTAATGACCGTTCGAACGCTCGATACCAGTGGCGACATGTTATAACTTCACTGTCGAAGCGAACATCGAAGCGAAGTTTTCGATCTGGCAGTATGTTGTAATGTTTTCGTTCGACAGGCGATTTGGTTTGTTTCGAAGTTATGTTCAAACATTTAACAGCTGCACGCAAGCTTTTTTCTGATACTTAGCATGCTAAATAACGTGAATCAATATTTTTAAAAAATTGTTTTATTAATAAAAAATGTCATTTAAACTAAAAATTATAAATTTGTTACTTTCAACATATAACATTGTTTGAAAAAAGTAAAGTCAACTTAATTTGAAGAAACATTGCTAAGGTAACCATATATGTACTTTTATTAAAGCCAATACTTTTATTATTTCACTAACTTAAAATCATTATTCAACATTTCTATGTTAAATAAATAATATATAATAATTAAAACCATGCTTAAATGGATAAATATTTCCATTTATATTTACTTCGCTACTCGATCACTGCCACCAAAATAAAGTGATATTTTATCGCAAATACCGCCTGTCGAAAGTGTTACAACATACCGACTTTCGATAATTTTGACAACTTCGAAGTTACAACATGTTGCTACAGGTGTGACAACATGTAGGATTATGTGAACCCCGTTGTAAGTGCTCGTCATTAGGGGTGTTCACATTTCAAACCGCTCATCAAATCATTTGTCAAATCGTTTGACCACAAAAGTGTTCAGACTCATCAAATTTTTCATCAAATTTCATTTTATCTTGAACACCGAAGTAAGCACATCGCGATGACGGAAAATTATTAATACCACTTGTTATTAAAATCGTATTGGAAGAAGAATAAATTATTTTATAAATTATTATAAATTATTTGCAACAGTTATTTATTATGATTTTGCTATTATTTTCTTCCGCTCCCTCTTTTACCGCGATGTGCTCAGGTTGAAAACTTTTTTGCACTGATAAAATCGTACTACACAATTTGACGAGTGTTCACACTCGTCAAATCATTCGTCAAATCAGCAGAAAAATCAAAAAATTTTGATTTTCATCAAACGATTTGACCAACGATTTGATGAGTGTTCACACTCGTCAAATCGCCATCAAATCCATACAAATTCTGTTGGTCAAATCATTTGTCAAATCAGTTGATGATCGATTTGATGAGCGGTTTGAAATGTGAACACCCCTATTAGGGCTGTTCACATTTCAAACCGCTCATCAAATCATTTGTCAAATCGTTTGACCACAAAAGTGTTCAGACTCATCAAATTTTTCATCAAATTTCATTTTATCTTGAACACCGAAGTAAGCACATCGCGATGACGGAAAATTATTAATACCACTTGTTATTAAAATCGTATTGGAAGAAGAATAAATTATTTTATAAATTATTATAAATTATTTGCAACAGTTATTTATTATTATTTTGCTATTATTTTCTTCCGCTCCCTCTTTTACCGCGATGTGCTCAGGTTGAAAACTTTTTAGAACTGATAAAATCGTACTACACAATTTGACGAGTGTTCACACTCGTCAAATCATTCGTCAAATCAGCAGAAAAATCAAAAAATTTTGATTTTCATCAAACGATTTGACCAACGATTTGATGAGTGTTCACACTCGTCAAATCGCCATCAAATCCATACAAATTCTGTTGGTCAAATCATTTGTCAAATCAGTTGATGATCGATTTGATGAGCGGTTTGAAATGTGAACAGCCCTATTTTTAGTGGCGTCATTTTGGTAGCGAAAAATTTCAATGCTACCTGCGCTCACTTATCATAAATGCAGCTGCTTTTGTTTGTCAACCCTTTAAAAAAAAATTAAATGGAAAAAAATGAAATTATTATTTTTTTAATGCAATATTTTGCTAATGATGGAATTGATAAATATATTCTTGAATATGCATCTGAGCTGATATCCTCTTCTAACACTTTGCTGCTGAATAAAAAAGAAAAATATAAGAAGGAGCTCAACAGATATTTTTTTGAGGTGACTTTGCCAAATTATAGAGATGACCAATTCATGGAACACTTTTGTATGAATTCATCAACTTTTGAGGTAAGTGTATACTAGGAAACATTGAAAAATTTATGTGACATTCGTTCTAGGCGCTGCTAAATGTACTGCAAATACAATTGGAAAACACTCCGCAGCCTTACACCAGCGTTCCTCTAGTCAAAAAAGTATTGTTCACTATATGGCTAATTAGTAAACAGGAGTCATTTCTTGCAGTAGCCGATCGATTCGACATACCGCAGAATTCAGGACACGGCATATTTAAGTTCGTCATTTCTAATATTGCAAAACTACTACCACAATATGTAAAATGGCCGAACGCATCACAACAAGCTGTATGCTCACAGAACTTTGAAGAAAAATCGCATGGGATAGCTGGCGTAGTGGGTGCTATTGATGGCTGCCACATACCTATTAATCAACCCATTGAAAACCCTCAAGATTACTTCAACAGAAAACGATTTCATTCCATTATACTACAAGGAGTCTGTGACGCATTTGGCAGATTTATTGACGTATATATTGGTATGCCAGGCCGAATGAAAGATGCTCGTGTATTTAAAAACAGTCCCCTGCATCAAAAGCTTTCCGATCCAGAGACTCCGCTACTAAGCCAAGATCAACACTTAATAGGAGATTCTGCTTATCCACTTCTTTTAAACTTGATGACACCATTTCGTGATAATGGCCATTTGGAAGCAAGTCAAACTTTATACAACGTAAGGTTAAAAAGTATACATTCAACAATTGAGCGCGCGTTTGACCTCCTCAAAGGAAAATTTTGTCGATTGAAGTACATGGACGTCTCTGACATGGATTTGGGAAATCGCATTATAGCCGCCTCATGCGTCTTGCATAACTTCATTTTAACAAAAAATATAGATATAGATGATGTAGATCCCATCGATGTTGAACTTGTAGAGAATTCGTTTTTAAATTATGAAAACGTAGAGGACAGAAACACAACTTTATCACCTAAGCGAAAAAGAAATCAAATAATGAACAAATTATATTAAATTTTTATATAGCATTTAACTTCTGTATAAGTATCTATATATATTTATATTTTTAATACTATATTAAAGTATGAACACAAATCAAAGAATTATTAAGAAACGGGTCGGATTACAACATCCTTGATTGAGTAAAATCTATTCAATTTACTGAGTAAATTTACATCGTAAATTTTATAGAGATCACTCGATCAAGAATGCAGTAATTCGATCAATAGACGTACAGTTTCTACAAGTCAAAGAATTAAATTAATTGGGCTAAGATTGTTTAAGCAAACCGTTTCGGTCTACTGGATTTTGATCATTTAATCTGGCAGTTAAAACACATTTTTTTTCTTTAATGGTAACTTTCTGTGGCCATACAAGCCTCTTTCTCTTTTCGAGGAATTGAACAGCTACAGACTGACTCTTCGTCATATAAAACAGTTATTAAATTGGTTGACTGTTGAAAAGCATATGCGTCTTCCGAAATCAGATTTTCATGCAAGATTTCGCTACCATCTTGCATGTCAAATGACGAAATAGTAGACCCGATGTTGATTTCTCTATCGTCAGAAAAAATATCTTCCATTGTTATTGATATTGCAAGCAAAAGCACAGAAAGGTAGAAAAAAATTGGTCTTTACAAATTTTTTTGGCACACGATAAATTCTCGCAAAGGGGGTCGATATCGTCTGTCCTCTCAGGGTATCCTGCATTTTCCATCTCCTTGCAAATCTCTTTCCATAAAACTTTATTTTTCCACTTGGGATTGTGATACTTTTCTTTACGTGCCAAATACAACTGGATCATCATTTTGGTATTCTCCGGGCTACAAACTTGCTGCGCACTTTTTGCACTGGGATCTTCGTGAATAACTGAAAAACCGACAAATTATATACTTTTACTACATTTACTTATTATATTAACATTATATTTAATTCTCCTGTGTAGTTTTTGCGTAAAACTTACTTTGTTTATGCAGCGAAGTTTGCAGATTCTCGTTACAACACAGCTGTTAAATTTTCCGCCGACGGAAAAATTTCAGACCACTCTCAAGCCATTTAGAAGTTATAGGGGTCCAAAGTTGTACAAATTGGCCTGAAAAACTTGGGATTTTTATTTTTTTCTTCAAAACTAATTATTATGGGTATCAAAAGAAAGGTTATGCTTTTACGTATTCAATGAGCCATCTATCTTAAAAAAATCCTTTCACTACTTTTAAAGATATAACAGTATATGTATATATTTCGTTAAAGGGCGAACCATCAAGTGTGCACAATACGTATAATGTTATATCTTCAAAAGTAAAGCATGGATTTTTAAGATAGATAGCTCATTGAATAGGTAATACCTTTTTTTTTTTGATACCCATAGTAATTAGTTTTGAAGAAAAAAAAATAAAAATCACAAGTTTTCAGGCCAATTCTTACAGCCAAAACTTTTAAACGATTTGAAAGCAAACTGAAATTTTTCCGGAATTGAACTTAGGTTTTAATACGTATTATTTAAAAATAAATTAAAAATTCGAGTTTTTCTCAAAAACAAGAAAATGCATATGCAAAAAATATGGAAATTAATAATTCGCCAAATTTAACAAATACGTTAACACTGTAATTAATATCACCAAAATTTAGACAATCAGAAAACAATTAAAAGGTCTGTGCTATATCGAGCGTACCTCTAGATTCGAATATCCTTCACACAGGACACTGTGGGTAAAAACCGAGAGTGGCATCGTGTTTGCCAAAATATTGTTAGTTCAATTCTGTATTTACTTTTGCTTTAAAACATGTAGTTTTTCTTAAAAAAATCAAAGCATTTTGAGAACGTGATTTTTTTACTATTTTTCTTAAAAAGCCACTTTGTCCTCGCAGGAGAGGAAGACATCCTTATATTTTACTAAAATTTTTGGGAGATCTTGACCACCCTATGCAACTTTTGAGACCTCTTAGAATACGATATAAATTTTTCGATACGCCCTAGTGCATATCATTATAACTTAAATTTTAAATAAATCAACTATGATTTACCTTTAGATTAATTCTTATCTACAATTTGCGTTTTTATTCACTTGAATTATTTATCAACTGTTACTTGTGCCAAGTGAAACTTGTTTGTAAAAGGCATGTAATTTTGCGTTCATAAAAGTTTGTATCAGTTTTCTTGCAAAATTTTTGTCATTATATGTGAACTTATGGATTAGGTAAGTCAATTCCGGGACCCCAGATTTCGGGATCCCGGACGTTTTAAGCCCCTTTAAATTTTGGTATTTTATTTCGGGATCCCAAGATTTTTAAATAAAAATTTCTATTACAAATGTTTATGTAAATGCAACCATTTCAATTAAAGTTGATATGAATATAGAATTAGAAAATCCTTTTATTGAAGCTGAAAATATTGTAAGGGCGATAAGTGTGATCACTGGAGCAAAGACTTTGCAAAATCTTAGAAGAATTTTCAACATCAGGAATTATTTATTTATTTATTTATTTATTTATTTCATGTGTATAATCGAAGCCAATTAAGGCCAATATGATTACAAGTAAATAATTGTACAAGTAAGTCTAAGTTTATATTTTACATTAAAGATGTTTATAAATTTCTATTATAGTTTAAAGTTCAATATGATATAGTATATTTGTTTTTCAATTTCAATACAAATAATAAATTGTGGAAACCCTAAATCTAAAATCCCTAATTATTTAATTTTTCACAAGACAACCCCTATATCAGACGAAATAAGACCTGCTGTTACGATTAAGCCAATTCACTAACGTGTTGCAAATATTTACGTTTGAAAGTATTTAATGAGTCTGAAAATTGCTTAAAGCTACTAGGTAAAAGGTTCCATACACGTGCAACCTTGATAAGAAATGACCGCTCAAAAATAGATTTGTAGATACGAGGAATTAATATTTGTGTGTTTCTTCGAGACCTAGTAAAACTAAATAAATTCCAAAGATAAATTGGAGTTTTAGTTTTAATAACTTTGTAAAATAGCAAAATTTGTCTCATTTCAATATAGTTAATAAAATTGCAATGAAGAAACATAAGAACATGTTCCGAAACATGATCACGAACTTGGATGTTGAAAGCAAACCGAATAATCCTATTAAAGATGCGACGCAGTTGGTTAATGTTGCACAGATTAGTACAAGAATAAATCTCTAACCCATATATGATATGGGGCATAAGTAGTGCTTGTGCAACACTAAGTTTAACTGGAGTTGGCATGTAGGTATTCATGCTATATAATTTATGTAACATAAAATTGATCTTATTACTTAACTTGTTTATATGAGCCTTATAGTTGAGGTTGGAGTCAATTATAATGCCTAAACATCTTAAGTGTTCTACGAATTCAATTTCAATGTTATTTATAGAAATTGAAATAGGTATTTCATCATTATTATAAGGCATATTAAATATAATAGCTTTTGTTTTGCTATAGTTGATAACTAATTTATTCACATCCATCCAATATAATATCTGATCAGTTGTGTAATTAATGCAAGCTTGTAGCGAGTCAACAAAGTCAAAGTTGGAAGAGAAGAGCAGGTATATGTCATCAGCATACAGATAGATATTAGAGCTATCTATACCTATTTGATCTACAAGACTGTTAATATAAATCATAAATAATAGGGGTCCCAATACAGAGCCCTGAGGGACTCCACTCAGCACATCTAAAGTATTTGACAACCGATTGCCACAAGAGACAAATTGTCTTCGACCAGTTAGAAAGGACTTAATAAGGGAGCATGCAGAGCTGGAAAAAAGAAAATCTTGTGCAAGCTTATGGATTAAGATATTATGGTCAACTAAGTCAAATGCCTTAGACAGGTCAAGAGAAAGTAGTACACTGAGCTTGTTCTGATTGGAGTTGTGACGTATCTTTTCAGTTAGTCCTAGTACCATAGAAGTTGTGTTATATCCATTGCGGAATCCAGATTGACATTGACTGAGTTTACTTAAATCGCTCAGATTATCATATATTTGGGCATTGAGAATACTCTCCACAATTTTTGAGAGTGATGGAAGAATGCTTATAGGCCGAAAGTTTTCAAAAGCACAGGAATTTCCTTTCTTTTTAATCGGAACCACTCTTGCTGTTTTCCAAGCAGTGGGAAATGTTGACGTAGTAATTATTGTATTAATAAAGTGTAATAAATACTGCTCAATAAACGGGTATATTATCTTAATAAATTTTATGGGAATATTATCAGAACCAATGGAGTTCGACTTTATTCGATATGTAGCTAAGTAGAGCTCATTAAGAGTGATGTTTCTAAACATAAATCCTGTGCTTGAATCAGCGTCAAAATCACTATATGCATTATTGGAGCGTACCTGAGAAGAGACAAAAAAAGAGTTTAGCATATCTGGATCAACATCATCAGAGAAGCTATTTTCATTCACACATCCATCTCCTCTCAGCATATTCCAAAGTTGCTTTCCATTTACGTTTTGGAAACGTGCAGTTCCATACTGGATTTTTGCTTTACGAATTATAGACTTCGCTTTGTTCCTATATTTTGAAAAAATCTTCCAGTTACTTTCGCAGTTATTTTCAATAAAAGATTTATAAGCCAAATCACGCAAACTAATAGCATAGACTACATCAGGTCTTTTCATGAAGGGGTCCATATCTCCGGTTTTCAGAGTTTTTTTACGGATAGGTACCATAGAAAAAGAGTCAGATATTACGTCATTAAGGCATTGCAGTTGCTCATTTACGCTATTTGTTTCAAAAATGTAGTTCAAGATAGTATTATTTATTCGACGTTCTAGTTGTTGGAAATTTATAGCATTATAATCACGATATTCAATAAATCTTTGTTTGTTTTCGGCAAGGAAATCAACGCTTATGTAGATAAAAGCATGCCGCGATATATTAGGACATTGAAATTGACCAGAGTACTTAAGCTTGCTAATGTCATTTAGTAAAAAGAAGTCAATAAGCGATACTGAATTCCAATGGTAATCAAAATGTGTTGGTAGGTTATTGTGAGCATAAGACAAGTTTGCACAGGAAAGCACCTCTCTCATTGTACTTACTGCAGAGGAATTAAAAAGGTTACAATTAAAATCACCCATGCAAATAATATTTTCGTATCTGCAGCATAAATCACACAGGATGTCTCTTAGATTTGAAAAATTGCCGTGTGGTAGATATATGCAGCCAACAAGAATACGTGCACACCTTAAGTTAATTTCAACAAAAATACCCTCAATAGTTCCACTAACTGAAATCTCATGTATGATTCTAGTTTTAATATTATTAGCTACATATATTCCAACACCACCACCTCTCATGTTCAAGCGATCATTTCTGAAAAAGTTAAACCCTGGAATCTTAACAGCTGTATTCGAAATATAGGGTTTTAGCCAAGTTTCAGATACTCCAAACACATCTAAGCATGAGTCCTTCAAAACATTTCTTATTTCATTAAATTTAGACGAACGGACAGAGGGTCTCAAACTTTGTGCATTTATATGTCCAATGTTCAAATTTTGTTTTCTACTTAATAAGCTTAAACGCAGCTGTGAATTGTCGCTAACAACAGGTCCAAGATTATAGTTAATTGACATTAAAAGGAAAAGAGGATGTCCTGAGAAAAACTAAGCTTATAATTATTGGGAACATGTTTTAGAAATGAAGAAAGATAAGTAAATTAACTATTAATAAAATACTTATATTTAGTGTTACTGTTAATGAATGCTGTAATACTGTGATACAGTAAGAATACAGAAATAATTAAGTTAATAGGAAAAAAAAAAAAAATTTATTGTTCAATTACAATGTCAAACAAAGAATTCAATTCAATTCAAATTTACAACTTCGATTTAATTTCAAAATTCAAAAGTAACATTAATGTTAACAGTCGGTTAGAAAGTATAGAAAAGCAATGGATGTAATTTACACAATTTAAAGTAATGTGAATTAATAACCATCTAAAGCATGTACATAAATAACAGTGCAAATATAAAGAAATTTAAAATATTGTAAAGTAATGACAATTTAAAATTATTAATTATACATAGCAAATATGAGTAGCAAAACAAAGTTAAAGAGGAAATAAATAATTAATTCAAAACTATTTAAGGTAGCGATTATGAGTTTATAAAATTATAAGTTAAATTATCAGACTCAGACCGATGAACCCCGACAAACCCAATGCCAAAACCCTCCTGAACAACAACACGGAGAAAACGTTCACTCTGCCAGAACTCACATCGCACCACGATGATCATACTCCCAACAACAATCAATCTTATAATTGATTGATGTTAGGAGCATGGTCATCAAAGTGCGCTATGCATTCCGATAAAGTAAAAACCCTCTCCATGTTGTCACTCAAAAGAATCCTAACTCTAGGCCTATCCGAATTCATCAACCTGAATCTGATAATTTTCTTAACCTTACGTAAGTTCCGGCAAAAAAAGTTAAGCTTGCTAGTATCCGGTGTAAGGTGGTCATTCAAATAAAGCCTTGACTGAATATCAGTCTCTATTACATCATCCAACTTAAGGTTGCGATTTTTGAAGTAACTTCTCATAAGCGCATCCCTTTTATACACTGAGTTAAATTTTACTAGGAGCGATTTTTTGTTGTTAATAAAGCAGCAATGATTAATATCATATTCTGTTAGGTTTACTCCCAAAGCTTTTCCAACATTAATTACACAATTATTTAGGTCAGTCAGAGGAATTGGCAGACCAGATATTATGATGTCTCCTCGATTGAGTCTTTTATGTAGTGTCTCGTTCTCAGCTTCCAGGGTTGAAATCTTATTAGAAGTTGATTCGTCAACCAGCTTTACCATTTTGGTACAATTAAGGATTTCATTCTTAACTTCATTTAGTTGTTTTGACAAATCACTCTTAAGCTGTTCAATGATTTGGTCACATTTTGTTTGTACATTGGCCATGCCCAAGCGCAACTCCTCTCGAAAACTCAATTCCTCATTAGTAGCTTTTTTTGGGGGGTCACTAATACAGGTTTTGCAAGTAAATCCGAATGAGCCTTTACTTTTAATCAAAAAACTCATTTCTTCAGCACCTACTTCAGCACAGGAAGAATGAAACCATTGTCCACATAGTATGCAACCAACACTCGCTTGCCCTCTTGATATATTTTTTTTGCAAATGCAGTGACTACCAGATTTAGATGACATCTTGAACAGGTCAATTAAACGTAGCGGGCAATATGACAGCACCAAGAAAAGTAGCTAGGGAGCAGGAGCAGGAACAACCGATACAACAGCACAGAAATAGCAGCGAGCGGGAACCACAGCAACAGCAAAGTAAAGCAGTGTAACTTAACACTGGTAAGCAGACAAAGACAGCGAGGTTATGTTGACACCCACATTGAGATGTCAAGAAGTTTTAAGATTTTTAGAATTTAGCACTGCAATAATCATGAACAGGAACCACAGCGATATGAAGCAGACTAGTGTATTAAGTTTTATTTAGGCTGAAGCAGAGTTTTATGAGAAATAGTTTTTCTTCACTATAGTTTATTCTGTAATAGAACGCACGGCACATAAATAGTGAGGTTATGTTAACCACGCTTAGACAGAAAATTAGCAAATTAGATAATGTAATAAAGTTTACAAGGATATTTTAGAAACTTTTCTGGAACTTATGATGTTTATTAATCTAATAATATATAATTTCACATTTAATAGTTGTTGTGCCTTTTATTTAATTACTTTAGCGATATTTCTAACCGACCAGCAAATTTTGCTTACTTGCGCATCGCGTTGCCAACCAACAGCAATTCCAATTTAAAAATTGTCAGATATTCTGACTTATGAAATTATTTTGGTTTTGTGGTGAAGGCAATCGTGATCGAAACTTACAAATTGCTTACGATTATTGAGCAACTATTTCTCCAACCAGTATAGAATCAACAAGAAAAATAAGATGCGTTGATCAGTTTGTCAACGGTGTCAAAAAAAAAAAATGTTTAACATTTATATAATAATACCTTAAACTGTTCTGTATCTTTTTTTTTTATATTTTTTGTTCTTTAAATTTATTCAGTTCGCTAATTATTAATATTTTTTAAGTTTTTTGTGTTTACTAACAATTAGGGTATTCACAATTGTGTGGTATTGTGTTTTTTTGCCATAGTTGAAAACCACGAATATGAGCGCCATTTAAAATAGAATTTGTGGTTGGAAACCTCCCACTATAGCTTTTTGTTACTATGCAAATAAATTAACTATCCAATATTATATATTTTGTAATACATGGTATAAAAAGTTTAACTTGCATTTAGAGCTTCTTCCATTTTTGCAATTAAAAAATAACTAGCAACCGATCAGTTATTTATGGAACTTTAAAAACCATTGGGCTACAAACCAATATCATTGGGCTACTTAAAATGACCACACTTTTGGTTTTTAAAGATCTAATGTAAAACAACAAAAATATAATAACCGCTTGGTAAAGCATCGTAGCACTGTAGCTTTTCATTTTAAATGCAGCAAATTGGCTTCAACTGTAGCCAAACGGCAAAGCTGATATATAACAGTTAGCCAAGCTAGAACAATAACTGTTATATACGGCGGATATAACAAGAGCGGTCACACGATTTGCGTTGCTTCTATATAAAATGTTTTATACAAAACTTGTTACCTTTGTTCAAGTGGTGATCACAATGTCACTAGGTTTGCATCTCTGATTCTTTTCCGTGTGATCTGGCATTCCTTTCTACCACACATGTTTAATCGATAAGAAAAAAGTACGTCTGAACTGCTCACACCAATAACAAATTCAGCTGTGTACTCTTCTCTCCCCATGTAATTATATCATGACCACCCATACCCTAGAGAATAAAACTGACATTTTTTTCTAAATAACAAAAGGCGATGTGAAAATAAATTTATTTTATTTTTTCAATACAATAATTAGATTACGGCTGTAAAAGTTAAAACACAAACACACATAATTCTTATTAAAATCTATAATGGTATTCACTACATTTGTTAAGCCCTTCTAACTTGCTAAACTTAACAAATTTGTTAAGTCCTGTCAAAATTTTGTATGGGAAAAGACTTAGCAGCTTGTAAACAAGTTAACAAGCTCAGCACCGTGTTTTTGTTTAGCAGATACCATTTGTTAAGTCCGAAACGTAAAACTTATTGAGTGTAGTGATGAATCGTTTTGGGAATGAGTTCTAACTAGTACCAAATTATTTTTGATTTGCAGCTTCAAAGTAAAAAACTTCCTTTTATTTATAAAAAAATAAAATTTTGTAATGGGGTTGGTAGAGACTTAAAACATTTCAAAGTTTCTGAATAGCAATTGTATCGAAAGTCTTAACGCACTGTAATATAAAAATTAAAATACATTTTTCGTTACTGAGTTCTGGTTACACGAGTAATTAAAACAACAGATTTTTAGCCGTCAGCTGGTTTTAACATATCAGCTTAGCACATGATTGTAAAATGTCTTAGCAGGTGCGTTCACATCAACAGCTGCAAACTTAAACAATTTAGCAGATTAGCAGGACTTAACAAATTTTACTGAATACCATTTATGTTTTCTTCATGCAATGCAATGCAACAGCAATAGCTTCAGCGACAGCAGCAGTTGTTTAAAATGTTTTCAGTTAAAACTCTTGGCAATCCAGGCAATTGATAATGTTTTTTAGGAATCTTTCTTCAGGTTTTTTTCTGAAGAGAAAAATTGTTATATTTTTTAAATTTAATTTATTTAAATATATCATTTCGGTTGCTCTGATTATTTTGTTTGGTTTGTTTATTATTTTTCGTTGGTTCCTTATATTTTTGGCTGTAAAAGAGCAAGATATACGAACATGCATAACTTACCTTGTTTAACATCACATAAGAACGTATGAATGTGTTATAGTGCATTATTTTCTGAAAAATTTCTGACCTCACAGAATGCAGAACTTTTTAGATTCTCAACTGAATTTACAGAATGTTGACCTCTTTTGAGCTAAGAAAATAACGTAACAAATGTAAAATTTTTTTAATTTGATATTGGCTGCACTGGTGTTTTGAATTCCGATGTATTTACGATTGAGGTTATGTATAGGGCCGACTCATAGAAATAAAAGATAAAGAAATGGTGTTCTACTTACACACACTAAGCGTGTGTAGAAGGAATTTTTGTCGCTGAGGAAGCGAGATAGAGCGTCATATTTTGACATAAGCCCTTGCCGAGCAAAAAAAAATTGTTGCCCGCCATTTTTGAGCAAGAGCATCGGTCAAAACACAAGTTCTGCTTCATGAGCGCATTCATTACTTAGGGAGGCAAGGGCCTTAATTTTTTTCACATTGGAATAAGTTTTAATAGTTATCTATTTGTTTACAATTTCTTTAAAAACTTGACATGAAATTAAAGTGGATTAGAGCCCTAAATTTACAAGCTATAACTAGGTATTTTTATGTAAAAAAACTATTTAAAAGCCAACAGTTCGGAAAAAACTACACAAAACTATTTATTTTAAAGGAGTTTAATTTGATATGTATTTTAGTTGATCAGTTTTTGTGTTATTTTAATATCAATTAAAAGGTTTATAAAAAATAGATTTTTGAAATGAATTATTAATAAATCATTAAAAGTAACTTTTGTCGTTTCAGTTTTATTCTGAGTTCATGTCTTTTACTTTATTTTAGTAATGCTTTTCTCTGTAAAAAAATTGGTAACGCAACATATTATATAACGGTGCTACATAAAAATAAAAAAATAATTTACGCTTTTCTTTACTACATAACTGAATGCGGCCCTGTTTAAATGTTTTTGTGTTTGTGTCAACTTCACTGTGTTTGTAAAATACTTCACTTCACTTCTACTACACCGGTTCCTTATATTTTACTTCTATGGGCCGACTGCATGGAATTCTTAGCAAAAATTCAAGCTGTTCAGTTTTATTAAAACTAACCACTTTAATCAAAATTATTTTGGATTCAATTTCAAAAATTATTGAAAATTTCAACCTTTTGCTGCTACAATTTTCGCAGCACATAATATTAATGTCAAAACTAATATTTTTTTTTTTTTATGTTGGTATTATAAGAGAGCAATATGCAGAACCACCGAATTTTACAAGTCACAAAATTCTGCATTTGTTATAGTTTTGCGGTCAGAATTTTCGAGAAAAGAACACGATTTATTTTGAGGTCAACATTTTCTTTAAGAAAAGAACGGAAAAAATTCATAACTCTTGAAGAGGTCAGAAAAAATGCAGAATTTTTTCCAGAAAGGAATGCTCTTTTAGTGAAAACCAACTTTTGTTTCATTGCCTGCATTCAGCGGAAGGAACTTTTTCACAACTTTCAGGCTGAATAGTATACGCTCACAGAACATGTTCCTTGAGATGTCACAATTTATATAGCGAAAATATAGCTACGTTCGATGACTGACCCATGATGTAAGAAAACCAGGTGTTAGTGTGTTTTTGACAACACCATGAATTTCTTTGCTTCTGTCAAAAAATTGTGAGCGAAAGAGCGGAACCGTTGATAGTTGTCAAATTGTATTATTTGTTTGAGTTGCTAGATGATGTGCTTTAGTTTTTATTGTGCGAATTAAGTGTTAATAAATAATTAATGCAATTAATTGTGCTGTGTTGTGTTGACCGATTTGCCGAGTTTGTCATTGAATGTTTTGGCCATACAGAAACGTGGGCTGGAAGGTGCCATCGACATTATGCTTTGGCCAGCATGCAAATTATCTTGCATTCACATCTTCTTGTTTTTTGCATAACGCACAGCGTCTCATATATTTTTTATTGTTTTCCATATCACTTTATTCTCACTTTAATCTCAGTAAAAATTTTATAAACTTGCAGAAAGACACGAATTTAACAAAATTTGTTTTCATTGCAATTCACCATCAGCTGTTTTTGACAAGAGCGGGGAAATATAATTTTATCATTTTGAGAGAGAAGTGTCAAAATCACTAACACCTCTATTTCTTGCACCATGGACTGATCTAGATTAAAATTTCTGACTTCTGTAGTGAAATTTCCAAATATTTAACGATAATAGTCGTTGTCGTTATCGGTCATTAGCTGGAAGGCGTCTCATTGGGGAGTTTGGCCACACCAAGATAAAAATGCTCAAAAAAGCGAAGAGACTAAAATTGAACTAGTACGAAAAATGTAGTACTTCGTATAACGTATCCAAAATGTTACGAAATTTCATACTTGTGCAGCATTGATCAGCTACAACTTGGCATCACTGACAGCAGCCATTTTTATTTTCACAGATAAAAATGTTGATGAGAAATATCGCGTTGGAAAAATTTGTGACGTTGAAAATATATTAAAAAATTTCTTAAATGGTTTAGATTAAAATATAAAACTGTGTTAAAAGTGTTAAAAAAGTAAAATATTATCAACTTCTTGCTGGAAATATTTAAAGTTGTGGAAAGAGGTGAGCATACTGAGGAAAATGTTATGAAAAGTGTGGTTGTGGCAGGCAGACATTTTTTCTGTATCTGAGATTTTGCTAAAATTATGCGAATTTTTTTCAAATAGCGCAAAATATAAATCGAAATATCAAACTGTACAAAAATCTGGTTTTATTTGTTTAATTTTAGGAACACTTTTATGTTTTTATATTGTGTAGTTAAAAAAGAATGATTAAATTGAAGATTAGAAGAGAAGTCAATTAATTATTGTCGGTACACATAAGAAACGTTTATAATGTTTTCATAAATTCATTAAAACAGCTTGCGTGGAAAAATCGATTCAAAGACGATCAAGTGTTCACATACATGCTCATTTACTCCGCTTTAAGCCTCATGGTTTTTAAATTGAATTATTTTAATTTCAATGATGTATGAGCGTAGTTTTAATAACAAAAGATAGACATGAATTTGCCGTAGTTATAAATATTTCATTGAGTTTTGATCAAATTATATAAGCCAATACAAAAAAACTTACCAAATAATCCAATACTTTTACACTTTATATACCACACGAGCTACCTGTATTTGATGATAAATTGTATATATGTATATATACATTTTTTGGGAACTATTTTCGCCATTGATATCATTTTTACAATCTTATGCTGCGCCATGCAAACAAGAAGTAAAATATTTTATGGAATTTCCTTTCGATGGCAGCTTAGTTTGTTTATACCTAAAACTTTGACATATTATATAAGTTCCCATAATTAATTTAATACTTCACTTTATTTACCTAAATTTAAAATTTGACTAATTTCTACGTAAATATGCGCCATGTTATGCCTTTACCTTGATGTCACAGTCTCGTAAATTCAATATATATATAGAGTCAGGCAGGTGTTGAAGTATTGCATACATTTTCAGATTTTTATTGCCACGTGTCTTAAAGGTGTGTAATGTCATGTGGTCTCGTTTGTCTGAAATACTTACATGGCTATCAAGAAAAACTGCAGTCAAAAATTTAGACAATTTGTTTATACTAGAATTCGCCAGTGGTCGAAATTCGACCTTTTCACTGTGACCTTCGGCCTACACTGTGACCTTCGACCTACACTGTGATATGAAATTGCTTTCGTTCTCATTTGAGCGTAGAAAAGGGTTAAAAAACGAATCTATTTCTATTTTCATTTTGCCGCTCAGTTCTTACCAACGACTTTTCATACAAAAATACGTTGTACTGAGAAAAGCTGGATTTTTCGAGATAACCCAATAATTTTATTTCAGAATAACGGAAAATTTTTTAATATACTATCCGTGCAAAATATTACCAAAAAAGAGCTTGCATATACCGTTATTATTCTCAACAAATGACTTTTCATACAAAACACGTTGTACTGAGAAAAGCTACAGTTTTCGAGATATTGTCATAATTTTGATGTCGAAATAACGGATATTTTACAAAATTTACTGTTTGTAAGAAATTTCATAATCCCAATATATATTCTGCCGTCATAAAGAAGAGTGCGGCATCTACATATTTCAATATTCTGAAATAAACGACATAAAGTAATTTATCTAAAAATCACTGAGTAGCGTTTGGATGATTATAAATATGTGGTTCTTCATGATAGTTAAATTCAGTTTGTTTTACAAATTAATGATATTTACCGATTTTATTAAAATTGCAAAAACTGTGGATCACTCTATAAAAATAAATGATCACATTTGTGCTTATATTACATTTTAGTCTAAAATATTAAGCAATTGAGCAAAAAAACGCAATTTTTATTTTATTTTCTTGAAGATGAAAGAAATATGATTAAGAAAAAATAAAACTAATTTTGATGCCCATGCTAGATGCCGCGCTCTTCCTTATGACGCCAGTATTCGTACATGTTACATAAAAAATGTTTATTGTAGAGTATCCGTAAGAGATAGCGAGAAATGTTTGGCATATTTTTTGTACATCTCAGCAATGTCTAAAATTTCCTCCTACACCTCTTATAGCTTAGATTTTAATTTAAAAATTCTGTAATGAACGCTCATATTTTAGGTCAAAGGTCACAAAAATTATTTTGTGCACTACTTCTCCCTGCTCTTATTCATTTGAAAGAAAAATTATCCAAATCAGTTGAGGAAATACGAGAGAAAATGGTATCGAACTGTTTTGCCTACGTCTATTTATATATAGATTCTCTACCTGTTTACCTTTCGATGAAATATAGAGAATGCAGGCGTAGAAGTAACTGTTCTTGTTTATAAAATGTCTTAGACTAGTTTAATGCCAGATTGTAATTAAAGGTGCTTTAAACAAGTTTTTAACAACGTACATATTAAATATTGCACAAAAACCAAGACATTACGGTTAAGCTTTAAAGAAGCAAACTACACAACAGAAAAGTAAAATATCTTTCATTGCATTGGATTATATTGGATAGAAAGTTAATTTTGAAACTAAATATTCTCGAGTGTACTAGAAAAGCTAACGTTGCTGAGGACTGACCCCAAACTATAATGCAAGATTATACCATTCTTCTATTATTAGTGCTCGTAATATGGAATCGATTCCTAACAACACCGATCACCTGCCATTACCTCATTTAGAAAAGGCCTGGCTTAGCGTGAAACAATTCGTGACGTATTATTCTTTGAAGTTCATACATAATATAAAGCTAGGCAACTTACCAAACTACTTAGTAATAGAATGACCTATAACAGTAAAATTATTAATTACGAAACTAGGAGTAGAGACCATTTTTTCTTCCAATAGTTGGAAACGAAATTGATAAAAGAAGCATGTGGAGCATTCTACGTGTAGCGGACCACAACAAAAAATTAAGGGTGTCGGATTTTGGAAAAACTAAATTTTTTTTAAAAAAAAATTTTGTAGGTAAATATTTTTTATGTGTTAATATAGAAAATTTATTGCATATTTAAATTGCAGGATCAAATTAGAAATTCGAAATTATTTCATTTCGAAACCGGAAGTTCGAATTTGGAATCGAAGTTTTTTTCGATTTTTTAAATTGAAGCCTGAAATATGTAGGTAGGTAGATGATAATACACAAGAAGTTTCATAGTGGGATTCGCAATGGTTTAGAATTTATGAATTTTTAAGTACGTCTTGCGCATGTCGTATAGTAGTACTACCAAAAGCGTAACCATGTGCTGGCGAAAGCGAAGTACTACGACATACGCGAGATGCATATACTTAAAAATTCATAACTGCTAAACCATTGCGAATCCCACTATGAAACTTCTTGTGTATTATCTACATATTTCAGGCTTACACGAAAACAAACAAAAATAAAAATATTTTGCTCGTTCGTAGAAAATATATGTTCGTTCGCAGAAAATAGATGTTCGTTCGTTCGTAGAAAATTGTTCGTTCTAGCAATTTCGTCGTCCGCAAATTATTGTGTTGAATATCACAAAATTGAAATAATTGCATAAGACTGATTTTTAGGCAAACTTTTCGAGGTAATTTGTTCGTAGAGTATAAAATAAATATTTTGTTCGTTTGTAGAAAATAGATGTTCGTTCGTAGAAAATTGTTGTTCGTTCGTAAAAATAAAAATTAAAATTTTCGTTCGTTCGTAAAATTTTTCGAACAAATTATATTATTTGAACGAACAAATGATATTATGTTCGTGCAATACTCCGACTTCAGTTTTTAAGTTAAAAATGTTAAAACAAATCCAAAAAATGGTGAAATTCTTTGAATTTCGATTCAAAATTCGAACTTCCTGTTTCGAAATGGAAAATATTTCGAATATGGAATTTGATCCCAGAATTAAAAAATACAATAAATTTTCTATATAAATCCATAAACAAATTTTTTTTTTAATATTTCTACTACCTACAAAATGTTTTTTTTAATCGTGTTTTTCAACAAATATAATTTTTAGAAACCAAGACATATAAAAAAGTCAATTAATGCAGTTCTTTAAGGAGAACATTATGGCAATTCGAAAAAAATCCGACACCCAGCATTTTGAAGTTGAAAAATCGTGTTAAAAAGCAAAGAAGCTGAAGAAAAGAAATATAGGGGCTTATATCTAATTGGGAATTTATAATGGGAGAGAGATTTAAGAGGGAAATAGGGAATTGGAAAGGATACGCTAAAGATTGCAATTAGTTCTTATGTTTATCTTATTGGCACAATTTTCTTACAATAATAAAACAATTCATTCTTTAATATCCTTATGCTATCACAATTTTTTACGCTAATAGGTAATTTTTTTATTCTCTAACACCATCATAGTATATGGACATTTCCACAGTCTACCCTGACCAAAAAATTAATACTTATTAAAAAAGTATTATTTGATGATATTATCTAAGAGAAACATTTTAATTTTATTAATCTAAGCAATTTCTACATAAATTCATTAACCATGATGATCAAATCATCTGCACTGTTTCACAAATGTAGTTTTTCTTTTTCACAAATGTTGAATTAATAAAATCGCATTACTTTATTAAGTTTATTTTGCAACTTAGAGATTTGTGAATCAATCATCTTAAAGAGAATTGTCGGACAGTATATAAAGTGGGGCTCTATCGTTGTTCTATATACCATGATTTTGTATTATTTGCTAATATATTTACATGCGCGGAACATAAAACCCATCTTTTTTGTTATTTTAGTATCAACACACTTCAAATGTTCCTCAAACTTCAGCTTATTATCAATGATTGATTATACCTAAATACTCCAGTTGATCAATCCTTTGTAGTGAAAAGTTTGCGATTTTCAATGTCACATGATCTAATCTTGTCTTCTTATAATAATATATTTAGTTTTATATATATTAATTTTTAATTTTTTATGACACAATTATCGGCCCAACTCTAAATGATTTTTCCGGGGAATCGGAAAAAGGAGTTTTAATTTTTAAGATAAAGCTCAAAAACATTTTGAAAATTTTCAATGCCAATTTGTTCATCAACCGTCAATAGTTATGAGTATAAAAAATTCTGTGATATCTGTATCTGCTATCTTAAAAATGAAAAATACCTTTTCGACTCCCGGAAAAAATCATTCAGAATTGGGGTGTATAAATTTAATTTAAGTCTCTTTGTATTTTGACTATTGCTTCTTCTAATGTTGGAGCACTTATCGTCAGTAAAGCATCACCCACAATTAATCGAAGTTTACTGTATTTAATATATTTATTAATATTATTTATATATATTATAAATTGAATTGCTGCCAGGACTGATCCCTGGGGAAATTCTATTGTATCGTCTATTTCTGATGATACTGCATTTCCTATAACAGTTTTTTGTTTTCTTCCACTGAGATAACTTCAAAACCAATTTAATGCTACGTTACGTACTCCAATATTGTTAAGCTTTTTCTATAAAATGTCCCTGTCCACAGTTTTTAAAGCTCACACTGATACTGAAACTTTTTCTCTGATAGGCTTTCCTTCCACTCTGTAATTATCAAGTTTGGTGAGGTTTCACATGAATGCTTAGATCTTAAACCAGGCTGTTCCGGTATTATAATTTCAAGTATTCTAGCAGTTGATCTTTAACTATTGTTTCAATATTTTTTCATCGCATTGTAACGTATTTATGGGCCGTATTTCTTCAGTTTTAATAGTTCCTTTGACCTTCTCCACTGAGATTATCGTTGATGTTTTCCAACTGTCTGGAGAGATACCCCGGCTAAAGATTTCGTTGATTAGATAAGCATACACGTGCCCCAAATAATCAATAGAGTCTGTTATAACACCTTTTAGTTTTTTTTTAACTTTGAAGCAGTTTGATTTATATCTTCAGTGGTTATTGTTTTAAACTCAAATAGTATTCTATCTAATATTAAAATAAGACATCTGTAGAAATAAGATAAGAAATGCAATTGTATGATATGAATCGTTTATACCATTTGTAGTTGTTATTGAGTAATCTTTTTTAATCAAGTTGTGCAGTGTTACCTTTTATCTAGACCAAAAGACTGTAATAATACGAAATAAATAAACAGGTAGATATAACGTAAGAATGGGGATTTACGCAAATGACTTCTTTTGTAGAAGTATTTAGGTGGCCTTTTTTTCGAAAATATTAGTGATCGTGGGTAAAATAGCTTGAAGCGCTTGCTCTTATTTATTGAAAGCACTAGTTCAATGGTAGTATCACTACTAACGAATTATTTTATCTAAGTGGGTTGGTCTTGCAACTGGCTGCCATCTTAACCTAACCTAGCTATGGTCGGTTCAGAGTTGAAGGGGGGCCAAGTCAAAACAAATTTTTTTCCGTGTTCTTATGCATGCCATTCTATATAGAATTATGTGCAAAATTCAGTGCTGCATAAAATAAAGACATCTCAATTTTCGTTACGGAATAACTGTAAAAAGTTCAAGTCAATGGCATTACTTTTGCACAGGATTCGATATATGCCATGGACTTTCTCCTCACAGATTTTATGACTTGACTTACTTCAACTCTGAATCGTACATATGAAAACAAGTGTTTAACCCAATTTTCCATATGTATACATATTCTAATTTATTTATATTTTTTTTTACAGGCATAATAAATAACTAAGTGTGCCATTTCATCAAATAATTTGGAGCAATTTGCTCCAACATTTGCAATAAATCAACAACAACAATAACTCTGTCGTCAACAATTGTTCATTGTATTTAACAATGGACATAGCGCTTAAAACACAAGAAGAAAATGAAGAGCGAGTTGCGGAGGAGTATCTATCAAGTCTATCAGACTTGAATTGTAACAGTAAACCGCTCATCAACATGCTTACAATGTTGGCGGAAGAAAATATTGAATACGCTGCTGTTATTGTGAAAGTAGTCGATCAACATATTGCTAAGGTTATCATCAACAAATTTTATAACTATTATTATTACTATTCAGGCAGTTTTATTAACCTGTTAGTTAAAATTATTCAGTATCAACCACAACATCAACAGACATGCTTTCAAATTTCTTTAGTACGATATCAATTTTCAAATATTGATCTTTTGATATATTTTCAACAATTTATTGTGCTTACACACTTAATCGTAGTAGTTCACAATAAAATGATAAAAAATAAATTGTTTGATACTGGCTGATACAACAATTAAAATAAAAATGGAATGACTGAATAGGATATAAAAAAGGGCATAAACATGTATTGATAAAAATATACATATATCAATTTTCGTTGCACACAGAGTGCGCATAATGAGGCTAAAGCGGCTAAAATAAAAAGTTTATACATATACTATATAAAACTAACGTACAAACAAATATCTTGCTTGAAACCCCAGCATTCAAAACACAAAAAAAAAAAAAAATAAAAAACAAAAAATAAATAAAATAATTTTACAATTGTAGTAATGTGTTGTCTTTTATTTCACTCCACAAAATTGCAACCTATTTTAACGTACGCAATTGATAAAGAGTGATGTTTTTAATAATCGTTTTTCAAGCTTAGACATTATTTATAAGTAGAATCTTTTCATTTAATTGAATATATTTTATTGCAATAGTTCAATAATCGATTGTATTATGGAGTATTTAACTTAGTTCAAATAAGGTTCAACAAAAGTTCGCTTAGTTCTAAAAAACCAAAATTAAAATTTAATAAAAACAACTCATTCAACTTTAACAAATTTGATATTCCATTTTTCTTACCTTGATTTGCTTCTTCGTTGTTCAATATTCTACAGTACTTTTACTTATCAGCTTATTTTTATTTATAAATATATACATTTTTATTATTCGTTTAGCTGATAAATTTTATTTGCTAGTTAAATATGTGGTGAAAACCAATTGCTAGCAGGTTAAAAGTGGACACAAAATTTTAAGGTGTTATTTGTGTAAAACAAAAATATTTAGTTTGGTACAATTATATTAATATGTATTAAAAAATAAAACCAAATTAAAAAAAAACAATTGATAGGCCTTGTAACGCCTTAATTAATTAGATAACACTTAATCAAAATAATTGCATCAAAAACTTACATAATAGAATCGAAGATACACAGATCACTCTTCAATCTTGTTAGAAACTTGTTAGAACTTGTATGCCAGGTTGTCCTGAAAGGAACCGTTGCTATTATATATGCTTTTCTGTAGATTGATTGGGGTCGAACGGTTGACTTTGGAGTCAAGCTTTTACGTTTTTGTTTTAACTTGTTTTTATTTTCTTAAAATTTTAAGATAATTCTACATGTTGCATTCCTTTCACTGCTTAGTCGCCTATTGGATTAGTTAATTTTGTCTTTACAACTGCAAGTATTTGAACTGCAAGTATAGATTTAGGCATGTTCTGCATTTTTTCGTTAAAACAATTATATTAATAATTTAATAAAATACAAAACGAAAAAAGTGATATGTAGAACACCATATATCGAATTCAATTATGATCTAATTTCACTACCATTCGGAAGTGGAATGCAGAACATGTCTGATTGTCTTAACTTTAGTCTGGCCTTAAATTTGAAAAATAATCAAATCCTTCTTTCATAGCAATAATCATAGTTTTCCAAATAAGATTTCAAGGCAGAAGTTTAAATATTATTCAGATTTCTTTTAAACAGACCTGAGTTCTAAGTTAAACTTAAAATTGAAAAATAATTAGTCCAGACCAGTGGTGGAATTCCCAATAGTTTATCGATCTACAATCGCTATTGTCTACCAACAAAGTTTGTATCTCATTTCTCTTATTTCCAAAACTACGCTTGGCTGCAGTATTTTCTAACCAAAAATTTTGTTTGTATATATACAAAAAATGACAGTATCGGTATTTGATACTTATACTTTAACACAAGGCGGTAGCCACAGTTTTCCATGGAACTTTTCATTAAAAAAGTACTTCCTCATGCAAAATTTATTACATTGCATCGACAATTTCCAAATTACTGACTTCGATCAACGGATTCTGGTATAGGGAAAAAACTTGTATCACCGTTTGAAGGCGTGTTAAATATAGGTTTTAAATTTACTCTAATGGCGTTTTCGTTTCTCGAAAAAATGTTGCATTTTTTCTGCCCTCTTTCTGCCATTTTTGAGAATTCTGAATTTTTTCTACTTTTGAGGTCAATATTTTCGAGAAAAGAAAACCATATAATTTAAGAGGTAACTAGTTTTTTTTCTCAAGAGGGCAGAATTTCCGACAGAGAAAGGACAGAAAAAAGGTAGCATTTTTTCGAGAAACGAAAACGCCATAAATTAAGATATTTATTAACATAAAAAGTGAGACAACTACTAAGTGTATACCTTTGTTATAGTTGTTGTATTCACAGATCTATACTGCCGTCATAAGAAAGAGCGGCATCACATTTTTCAAAATTCTGAGAAAACCTCTCACAATTGTCACAGTTGTAAAGTCAATATTTCATGGACAAGGAGCGGAATAATATGAAAATTTAGTTCTTCAGAATAGTTAAACCTTGTAATAAAGCAATAATACAAAAACTGTAGCATTAAACAAGGTAATTGTCTTGGTTTTGTTTGTTTTGTCTCCGAGTGCAGGCTATTACAAATATCACAGGGGAACAAAAAAGGAATTTTTTTTCTGCGGCATACGTTTTTGGAGCCAATTAAGATACATGGGATGATGAAGTTTTAATCCTATAATTCACATTGTTTGAATTGACTCTGGTTCTCGCGATAAACCGCTATTTTAAAAATTAAGGAGGTTTCATCACAGATTTTAACATAACTCCAGAACAATTAGTCTGATTTAGTAAAATAAAAAATCCAAACATCCGCAGCTAAATTGCCTCCAAGTAACATCTACAATGTTTTTTGATTAGCCTAATAGTTTCGGAAATATTCAGAAAGTTCTTCTGAAAAAACATTTTTTTATGCAAAATTTAAAATTTTTTGTTATTTCATATTTCATAAAAAATCAAAAACGTCAAAATATCTCTTTTTTGATATTAACTTATAAACACACATATGTTACAAAGAAAATAAGCCACATTTCATTAAAATCCATCATTGCCTATGGGATTTTCTTTGGTATTTTGGTTGCGCTTATTAATTTCAAATCCATTTAAAATATAAATCCATAAATTTAAAAGCATTTTAGAAACTATTTCAGAATACTCTGCAACTTTATGATTCCCAAAAAAGTTTTTGACTGCTGATAAAAACTTATCCATGCTTCTGATTCGACCTTAGCAATGTGCTTTGTGAAATCATTGCTGTTAAGAGTTCGGATTTGTCGCCCATCAAAGACGCCTGCTTTTAATTTTTCCGAGCTTTGGCCAGGAAATGTTTGGCAAATATATTTGTAGCACTCGCCAATCTTATCCAAAGCTTTTACATTTCTATCCAAAGTTTCTTTAGTTCAAGTTTTATATGAAGTGGTGGCAAAATCATTTTTTTCTCGACTTATTAATGGATTTGAACGATTTTATTTATGCCTACAGTCATATTTGTTCTGAATGGCCAAACTTTCCTAGTGTAGTGCTTATTTTTCTCACGACTGTCCCATAGACAAAGAAAACATGGATATTTAGTGTAGCTACCTTGCTGACCCAATAAAAAGTTAACCATTTTCAAATCAAGACACACTGACCGTTGGCGTTGAACATATACAATTTTCTCTAAAATAAGTTTGATATTTTGATATTATTCTTTAAGTTTTGTTGAATGTGCTATCGGAATTGAAGCTAATTTGTTGCCATTATGTAGTAACACACATTTTAAACTTATTTTTGAGCTATATATGAAGACCGACCCATTGCATTTAAAAGTTCAGGAATATTCTTACAGTATACAATTTTCTCCTCCTTTGCAAAGTATTGAAGAATATCTCGTTCTATAGTCCGGTAAGTTTTAACTGATACGCCAGGCTGAAGACAACGTTTTTCTTTAAGTCCTGATGCTAGAAGCTCCGCTGATTTTTGGATAGATTTAGATCTGGAATTTTCCCCTGTGTATTTATTTAGAAGTTTTTTATCAAAATGAGATAACATCATTAAATGTGAATTAAGGCAAAATATGCAAATAGATTTTAATGACATATGGCTTATTTTCTTTGTAACATATGTGTGCTTATAACTTAATATCAAAACAAGAGCTATTTTGACATTTTTGAATTTTTATGAATTATGAAATAATAAAAAGTTTAAATTTTGCATAAATAAAAATGTTTTTTCAGAATAACTTTCTGAATATTTCCGAAACTATTCAGATAGTCAAAAAACCTTTTAGATGAAACTTAGATGCAATTAAGCTGCGGATTTTTGAATTTTTTATTTAATCAAATCAGACTTACTGTTCTGGAGTTATGTTTAAATCTGAGATGAAACCTCTTTCATTTTTAAAATAGCGGTTTATCGCGAGAACCGGAGTCAATTCAAATAATTTAATTAATAGACTAAGATCTTTAGCAATGTATAAACTAAAATTGACTACCAAATCCCATGCCACAGAATCAGTGTTGCCCTGTGTATTCAAAACTATATGTCGTGTCTACATATTTTACGTCAGTATAAAGAAAGCACATTTTGTTTATTTCTATTCGAAATCTGCTGGATCGGAGCGATCATATATTGTTTATGTACTATATAATCAAATTAAGAAAATGTTTTATATGAAGCAAATTTTAATTTGACAGAAAAAAATAAATTCAGTTCTTATTTTATTTTATTGCAAGAGCAACTTTAAAATTGTACAAAGCAACTTTTACAAATGGATCCGAAATTTTGTAAGTGTTGTTACTTCATTAAGTTATATATTGAGCCCAAAATATATATTTTTACAATCAGCCTTTTAATTGACTATATGAAATAAACAGCGAACCAAAGGAAAATTCCGGATCTTAGAGTAGATAAGATGTATAAATACGGCATTTTGGCTCAGTTTATGCAGCTAATGTGTTTAATCCTGGAATTATACCTAAAATATGTGTATTTAAGGCAATTTTAGTTAAATTATTTAGACATTTTTATTTGGTAATCTCAAAAAGGGTCCTACCCTTGAAAGAAAAATAGAATAAAATAGATTTTGATTGTAATGCTAGATGCAGCATTCTTATGACGGATGCATAGTGAAAATTTCATGAGAAATATTTTTGTTTTTGTAGAATATTTTAATTCCCAAGTGTTATGGGTATTTTTGGCTCTTTAAAGGAAAAGATCTAAAAAAGCACTCTTAAACAAAATCTTAGAGGGTTAAAATATTTTATAAAAATGCTCCTTGGAAAATTTCTCTACAAGTCTTCTTGAACAAGATTTATCTACTATTTGATTGAAAAGTTGCACTTCTATGGAGAAAAATAACTTGTTTTAATTACTCCATGACTGAATTTAAAACATCATAGTTTTAGGGAGTTTATAGATATACGCTGTATACAAATCTTGTCCAAAGAGAGACATTTAAAAAAAAAATAAAAAATTTCGTAGAATATTTAAGCTCAGTACTACGTAGTCGTACTACGTTTCACGGTGATTTTTTAAACTATTTTAAAAAGGATCCAAAAAGACCCATAAGAAAGGAAGCTAGAGGGTTCAAATATTCTAAAAAAATATTTCTCATAAAATTGCGCCATAGATTTGTAGACGCACTAACTATGTCATAGACATATATTTGGGAGTTTTCCTAATTTTTATGTTAATAATAGCTTCATTCAGAGCAAATTTAAAACACTTAGGCCGTGTTCATATTAAGCGTTTTGGTCGCGATTGCGACACCGCTATCACGTTTTTGGTTTTCGCAAACGCGGCTGAAAAATTCTGAATTTTGCATTAATACATTAATCATCATCACTAAATAAAAACAAAATCATTAAATACATTAAATAAATAAATGTATTGAAATACATGCAAAATTCAGTTTTTTTCATCCGCATTTGCGGAAAAAAATGTGAGCGCGGTAAGGCAATCGCGACAAAAACGCGTGATATGAACACTGCCTTATAGGGGCTTTCCATAGTGACTGGTGGGACAGTTTATTCCAGAATACCTAATGTTTAGACCTGTAACTTTGTATTTTGATGTAATATAATGATCAAATAATTATTTTACAATAGATTATGAACCGACTTATAAAAATTTTACCGAAAAAAATAACTCATAAATATTTTGGTGATATTTCGTTCATTTTTCATTCATTGGTTAAAGGAGTGTGACTGGTGGGACAGTCAAAAATACCACACCTTCGCCTTCTGCACTTTCAATCAAGATTTTAGCCCAAATACTATGCATAGCCAGATGTCTTTTACTATACTATGAAATGATAAAATAGACTTTAAAATAAACTAAAAATGAGCACCAAGTTTAGTTTCTACAAGAAAATATAGAAAGTATAAATTATGACTGGTGGGACATTGTGGGACTGGGAGGAAAAAATCGCACGACTCGTTCACAATAAACAACTTGTCATAGTGAAAATAATACTTAATCTTGTTTTTTTTTTTAAATAATTTTTACAGATCATGTAAATTTAACTATTATACATTGCTTTAAGAATAAATTGGTTATAATCATATCAATTTAATAAAATAACTCATTTTCCCCATTTCCCGTGGAATGCCCCTATATTAAAAATTATGAAGATGTGCAATATTTTCATTGTCCATTGTAAAATGTAATTGTAAAAAAATTATTTCAAGGTTGTTTTTCAGATTTCTTTAAAACTCATCTTACACAAAGATGCAATTTTTGGCTCTTTTTGAGCTTCATTTCTGAACTGATACCTAAAAAAGTACCAACCAAAACTATATTTTTATATATGAAATACAGAAAAATTAATTTTTTTATTGAATTTTTTTCGAATATGTATTAAGGGAATGTAGCACCTAAAATTTTTTCATAAATGAAAATTTTTTGATAGAATATGTTAGAATGAACCTTAAAAGACACGATTTTAATAATATAAAAGTGAAATTCTAAAACAAAATTTTGTGAGCATATTTAGCGAAGCGCGTCCAGCTCATTTTTTCAAGGTATTTTTACCTTAAACGCTATTTTCTCAAAATATTATTAAAAGTAAAGCATTTATCCGATCGTTTTGAAATTTTAACATGTTATTCTACACATGTAAATGCTCAGAATAACCTACGGATGAAAAAGTCGGCATTAAATTTTTTGAGTACAACAGATTTTTTGGGGAAAAAATGGTACATTTTTTAAGAAACGCCGCCATTTTGTTATTTTTCAACTAAATTTTTTTGATTTTAGGTCATTCCATGGCCGCTTTGATGCTGATTAAAACCCCGTGTTTTTTATAAGACTTTCTTAGGGAAGTAGTCCTGCACTTCTTTATTCTTAAAAAATAAAATAAAATATAAAATATATTTTTTTTTAATGCATATAAATTTTTATAAGTATATTTTTGCCATAGAAATTATTTTACTCTTGAAACTAATTTTATCCTTATTTTATCCGCGTAATTATAAACTTTTAATAAAAAAATAAATATAATTAAGTAATTAATTGTGAACTCTGATGATTTTAATCACACAGCAGACTAGACAAGCCTGTTTCGGAAATAGCTACATTTACTCTTCGTATTAGTCTTGAGTGATTCTGCTGTGACCAACCCATTGTTTTACGTTAATATGATTTTGACACTTTTTTGAAGAAACTAATCGGAATAACATATGACGCTGAAAAACAAGTGGATCCTCTTTTTGGTCAAACCTTAAACTTTATCAGACTTGTGTATGTACCAAAGTTGCTCTTCTCTCTTTTCACGATCCCCCTCTTGGTAAATTGCTTGTTTGGCTAATAATTACCAGGCAGAGTGACTTAGTTTAGCATTATTTTTGACCGAAAAATAAAAGGCCCACAATAAAAGTTAAAGACAACTGTTAATATCTGACTTTTTTTGATAAAAACCATAACCGGTACGGTCCCTTAATATTAAAGCTAAGGCCAGTTAACGATATTGAACATTGTAGTTTACATGTTTAGGAATTTCACTGAAGATTTAATAGCTGAATTTTAAATGCAATGATATTCGCTTCAGTAGCGAAATTCCCAAACGATTATACAATTGTTTTAGGTGCATTAAATTTGCTGCAGTGCTTGTTATAATGAAAACCACGATACGAAAAAAGATTTTAGAACCAAATTATGATGGTACTTAGAAAGACAAAACGAATAAAGAGTTGTCCATAAAAACGCCAATATTACGTAACTCGTTTTTTCCGAAATCGTGTTTTCAACATATTCTAGTAGATCACTCAAATAAACCTTCCTTAAAAAAATCAATGAGCTATGATTGCAAATTTGTAGCCTAAAAACTGCATTTCCAAAGTTTTTCAGATTTTATTCAGTTTTTTCCTTCTCCTGTAAAAAACAAAAAATTGATACCTACAAATATTTTTTTTTGGTTATTTTTAGCACTATTAAATTTGTACACTACTTTTGAGGTATTTTGATTACATTTTTGATGCATTCCTTTTATTGCATGAAATAGGAATTTAATATTTTTGGTGCAGGATATACAGGCGTTCAAGCACATAAAATATACTTTCAAACTTTTTCATTATAATATTTCTTTAATATAAAATCAAAATAATTATAAAATCCAATGCTATTGGCAATGAGAACTTACACATTAAAAATTCATAAAAATGATCTTGCCTTATGGACGAAGACACCTGCTAGTTTTTGTTAATAATATTATTACTTCAACATTTCCAGTAGCCCGGAAAGTTGCTGAAGTCGTTCCTGTAGATACCCACGATTCGCTCGTCTCATTCATTGGATAACATCAGACCGATAAGTATATTGCCATCTCTGTCTCTGTATATTGCAATAATTCAAGTTATGGAATACACGAATCGTATGAGCCTTGTCGCTGACTGTCAGTCTGAGTTTAGCCACTCACCACTCACCGCTACGCTGCTACTTGATCTAACAGATACTAGTAGAGAAAATATAAATTCAAATAAAATAAGCGTGCTCATCTCATTAGACCTATCAAAAGCGTTTGATAGGATCGATCATGACAATTTTATTAAAAAACTTAAAGTATAATTTAACTTTTCCAACTCCTCGTGCATGCTTATACCATCCTATTTGAGTAGTTGTCAAGAATTTGTCTCCTAAAATGGATGTGAGTTTAGCCTACTAAATATTGTTTCTGGTGTCCAACAGGGTTCTGTGATCGGTCCACTTTCGTTTGTGTTATATGCCAATGATTTAATTGGAGTCCTCTATGCTGGTACATACATATAACTAATGTTCTCAAATGATGCTCAATTTTTAGATGTCCTCAAATCCACTGTAAACTACAATCAATCACTTGTTTCCTCGTGGATGTTCGAAAACTTATTGAGTATCAATCCCTCAAAACCCAAATGTATCCAGTTCAATTCATCAAGCACCGTTACAAACAATTTGAACCTTACAATCAATGGTGTGGAAATTAGTTCTGTTGAAAAATGAAATGTCTTAGTGTTATACTTGATAGTCAATTAACTTTCGAATCACACATAAATGCACTAAGCTCTAAAGTAGGGTTTACTTTAAGAAAACTTATTGCACTAATATGTTCTTGCCGTTGAATGTGAAATACACTCTAGGCCATGCATTACTCATGTCTTGTGTAACGTACTGTATTGAAGTTTACTCTGGCACGCTGGCATATAACATTAAACGTTTTGAACTGATTGTTAATAATATCGTTCGCTTTGTATATGAACTAAAAAAATATGATCTTGTAACTATGTATGTTAACAAATTTTTTAAAAGATCTTTTCGTAATTTTCTAAACATTAGACTGATGTACTCTTTCTACAAACTTATGAAAGCTAGCGCTCCACCACGCTACATGGTGAGCAAATTTAGCTTTAGTCGTTCTACTCGAAACAAACAGATTCTCATATCGTTCATTTGATACGATCATTTCTAGTACGAACGTCACGCTGCTGGAAAAAGTTACCCGCAAACTTACGCACATTCTCATTAACTCCAAAAACTTTTAAAAGCAACATTATTAATAATAATAACTACAATTAATATGTACCTAATCTATTTTCAACCGGTTGAAAATACAGTCAATGCCGGTTTGGAACCACTAGATTATTAGATTCTGCATTAATTTTCTTTAAAATTAGGGAAGCCATTTGTATTCTTAGGTACATTCAATTTTTAAGTTTACTCGAATGAAATATGATTTGTAATATGCTTATTAGCCAATAGGGCTTATTTATTACAAAATAACCAATAAATAAAAATAATATTGTTGGTGCATGAAAAACACATATTTTAGCATATAAAAGAAACCTAAAATTATGTAATGTAATCAACAAGTGGCGTAATTTTTTCGCATGTATTTTATAAGTTGTATATATTACATAAATAATTATTATAACACTTACATCTTTCTAAATATATACATACTTTTTTCCATATACTTACTGCTTTATTCTTTCTTTTTTTTTCTTTCTTTTTTTTTGATTAGAAAAATATTAAATTCATAATTAGTTAAGAATACTTACTTAAGATTAAAATTGAATTAAAATTAAAATTTAAAATTTAAAATTTAAAATTTAAAATTAAAAATTAAAAATTAAAAATTAAAAATTAAAAATTAAAAATTAAAAATTAAAAATTAAAAATTAAAAATTAAAAATTAAAAATTAAAAATTAAAAATTAAAAATTAAAAATTAAAAATTAAAAATTAAAATTAAAAATTGAAAAAGATCTGTTATTTATAGTTCACAAGGAACTAGAGGCGATAACAGTTACATTAGTAAACAAATTAAAAAAATAAAATATAACAAGAGTACGGTGGGGTCAAGAAAAAATAAAAAATTTAGCGAAAAAACAAAAGAAGTGAATGAGAGATTTTTAAAAAGTTTAATAAAAATAATATAAATAAGTACATGCAGAGAAACTCAAAAATTTAAAAATAAATAAATATATTATTAAAATTAAAATTATTGACCAACACTGAACATTAAATTAACATCATTATAATTTAGTTGAAACAGCCATGATTTTATACTACCAAGAAACAAGGATATATTACGTACAGCTGTGGTCAAAATAATAGCAGTACTCTTATATTGAGACATGTTTGTATAAATAATACTTGTCTACTAATTTCGAATCCGGTAAACCCATTATCGTTCCTACATGTACTTTCAAAGCTGCTTCGAAATCTGTACTCAGTTTCCTTCTATATTGTAAAAATTTCCAGATACAGGTTGTTTTACGTTTTTGGGACGTGTTTAGTATTATTGATCTAGAATCTAAACTACTGACCATAAAATAAAAAATCGTATTTTGTATTTTAGAAAAAATATCAACTTCTCAATCAACATATCAACCACTATCGTGTCATGTGCGGTAGCGGAGCAAAAAAGTTTAGATTATCCCAACGAAATATCAGCAAATTTTGTATCTTTTATTTTAGCTATTGATGGAAAAGTTGATATTTTTTCTAAAATAGAAAATATTATTTTTTATTTTATGATTAGTAGTTTAGATTCTAGATCAATAATACTAAAAACTTGTCAAAAACGTAAAAAACCCTGTATCTTGAACATTTTACAATATAGAAGAAAACTGAGTACAGATTTGGAGCCAGTGTTGAAATTACAAATAGGAATTATAATGGGCTTACCGGATCCGAAATTTGTAGACTAGTATTATTTATCCAGACATGTCTGAATATAAAAGCACTGCTATTATTTTGACCGCAACTGTATACATCTTATACCAATGGGCAGACAATTGTAGAGTTTAGGGGCAACTGAAGTATAAAAATGCAAAAATAACTGAAGTGAACGCTGAGGCACAGATACTCAATAAACAAAATGTTTGTTTATTGAGTATCTGTTTAACAAATAACCAGATTTCAGAAAGAATATCTTTAAGACTTGGAAAACATACAGGTGCTTTAAAGGTAAAATGTTTAAGTTTTTAACCCTATATCGCGCAATAACGCCAATTTAAATTTTTTACCTAAAAATCTATTAAACAGTCGGGGAAATAAATAAAAACTACTTTTTTTTAAATTAATACTTTATTTCTAAAAAATATTTGCAAAAGATATTTTTTTCAGTTAAAAAGATTTACATATTGCAGGGCATTTAGCATTGCTTTTAATATAATAATTCATGATTAATGCAGTTTAAACTGGCTTCAACTGCAATTAAACTCACCAAAAAATGTTAATTTTTTTATTATGCAAAACCACACTGTTGCAGCTAAAAACAAAAAATAACTGTTGATTTATTTACTCTCTAATTGGAAAGTTAGAGTTTTTTAAATGTTCGTGAGTCATTTATTAGAATTTCGAATTAATTTGTTCTCTTTGAGTTATTTTTCCAGAACAATTTCTAAATGTTGCAGATCTGCAACACGGCGCGATACAGGGATAAAGAGAATCAAACTGCTATCAAGGCGAGGGGTCTATTATAATTATGTATCGATCCTCTGAAACCAAAGTTATGCAATTTTCTTAGCAAAATATCATGGTCACCCGTGTCAAAAGCTTTAGTAATATCTAGGAAAAGAGCCACAGTTAACTTTTTATCGTTAAGACCGGAATACACGTTCGAACAAAAGTTCAAAAGAGCATCTTCTGTTGATAGACCAGATCTGAAACCTATTGACATTTATTAAGAAGATTGTTTTTTTCCAGAAATTTAACGATTCGATCTTTTATAGCTTTTTCAAATACCTTTGAAAACACAGGAAGAAGTGAAATGGTTCTATAGTTATTAATGTATTTACGATCACCCTTCTTTTAAAGAGGTATTATCTCTGCAGTCTTCATAGCTGCTGAAAATATACCTGTTACAACAATTTTATTAAACAAATGACTTAAAACATCACATATAAAGAAAGGCATTTTCTTTATAAAATTACAAGACAAGAATCTTATTATTATTTGGACAAGAATTTGAATTTTTTAGCGACATAATAATTTTATAAACCTCAAACGAAGAAATTGGTTCATAGAAAAAACTCCTAGCTAGACAAGGTTCATTGAAATGAATTCTCACCAACTACTTCATTACCTACTGAAACAAAAAATTTGTTAAAAAATTGGAACATCATCAATAACCAAAATTTGAGGGTCATTATTATTAGTTTTTTTGTTGAGTTTCCAATTTCCATTTTTTCTTAATATCACCTTTAACCTTCAGGAATTAATTTTTATAAAAGTTATTCTTGTATGAAATTATTTCTTTAGCAATTTCCTTGCAAATTGATTTGTAGGAAGCAGTTATAGAGGAATCATTTGGATATTTCTCTTATTTATTTATTACGCTTGTTTTTCGTTTTTATTTTTTTGAGCAAATCATTTGATAGCCAAGGTTTTAATTTTTGAGAATTAAGTGATTTTCTCTTTTTTGTTTTCGTACAAATTTTTACATGTTCAATAAGTTTTTTTAGGAACCCAGAATAAGCCTTATAGGCATTAAATTCATTACAGACTTCGAACCAATTTTTAAAACACTGAATAATTCAACAATCTATCTTTTATTATTAGACATTTATAAAAAAAATAATTTAAGATTCAAAGAAGGCCAATTCCATTTTTTATTGTTTTGAGAAAAACACAAAAAACTTATACACAGGTCTAAATAAAGGATTGTAAATTTTAAAAATTTTTAAGTTTACTTTTTTTGGTAAATAACGTTGTTAAGAATTATTGTTTGACTTAACTAATTTTGAAACTCAATACATTGACTTAGCCACTTTTGAAACTAAATTATTTATAAATCCAGTTGAACTTGGCTAGTTTGGTCGAGTTCTATGCCAATTCGAGAAAAATGTTTTCATAAAATATCTGATTTTTTTTTGACTTGGCTATTTTTGAATTAAAGTCTCTCACTTGGTGCTTCAAATCAAGTTTTCTTGTTTTGTATTTGTAAACGAAAAAAATTTCATTCGGTACATTCATTCATACATAAATTCATACACAAAAAAGTATTGAAGGTGTATTTCAAAGAATATTTTTTTTTTTATGAAATGTTCATAAAATATGTTAAATTTGTCGAAAAAGTGTTAAAAATAAAATTACTAGTTACTATAAACGTACTCTATAAAATTACATTTTATAGAAATTTATATGAACTCCAAAAAGTTCTGTATACAGTGTATACACAGTGTGTATTATACACACTATATATATATATATAACTAAAGTGTAAAAATACCCCAAAAGTCTGAGTATGATGTTAATCTGCTGAGTATGATGTTAATGTGCTTATGAATGATGAAATTAGTAATTCGGACATTTAATTTTGTTTAAATAAAATTAATTTTTCATAATAAATTCTTAGCCTTAGCAATATCTGAATGATAGAAGAATATCTGAATGTAGTACATTGTATAAGTCTATTTTGGATTAAATAAATATTTTTTTAATATCACATAAAAATTAAATGGAAAATAGGCTGATAACCATTAACATATTCAACATATGCTTTTTTTTAAATTAAGCTGATTTTTTTATGGAAATGGTGTCTGGTTTGGACTAAGTTTTTGACGCCACCTTATTCAAAAAGCATTAATATTTTGAAATTTGAAAGAAATGTTAACTGTTTACTTTCAATCTAAAATACACAAAGGAATGCAACAAAATAATTGAACTCAACAGAAACTTTTAATTCCAAGCGAACTTTTGTTGAAACCTTGGCATTTTAAACACACAAGCTATGCAGCCAATGGATAGTTATCTTTGGAGTTTATGAGTACATTGACGCGGCATAATTTGGTTTTACTTCGTCCGCTTATTGTGGAACTCGATCCGAGTTGATAGAATCCAGACATGTATTTGATATTCAAGAAGTTTCTACGTATTTTCTCTTTAACTTAATTTTATACAGGTTTCACCAGATATTAAATTGCCAATACTATATTTAATCGATTCAATTGTGAAAAATGTAAAAAGTACATACGTCCAACTCTTCAGTCAATGCATTGTGAATATTTTCTGCGGAGTTTTTGAACAGGTTTGTTACCACTCATTTATTTACATGTCGTTTTCAATGTATGAGTTATGTTTTTGCTTTTTATTTTTTGTAAATATTTTTAGGTAAATGAGAAGGTACGAGAGCGTATGTATGCCTTACGTGTGACCTGGTATGAAGTATTTTCAGCACAAAAACTTTATGCATTGGATGTTAAAGTAAAGCGTATGGATACTAACTGGCCAATAACGGCCAAGCAGCCTATGCAACCATCCATACATGTTAATCCGAATTTTTTGAAAAATGTAAGGAATAAAATTCCAATACATAGTTATAAATTTAATTCGATAATGTGAAATTTATGTAATTCTTCCATTTAATAAAGGTCAATGCAGCACAGACGATACCAACGGATATGGAAGAAATACTACATGCTAAGACGCGTGAGCTGCTGGAACTTAAGAAAAGAAAACTAGAACTTGAATTGGAAGCAACTAAGAAACATTTGGAAGAGCAAGAGAAACAATTGTCAAAAGCTGCTGAAAGTGTTATTCCACCACCCGCTGAAGCTACGGTAGCGCCCATGACAGGTGCAGGTGTCATGGTTGCAATTGGTGCAAGGCCGCCTAGTATGCCGCCACAGCTAATGCCTCCCACACACCTTCTTCAACATCACCAAATGCCACCACAAAATCAAATGCTGCCACGAAATCCAATGGTTCCCGGTCTTCGTCCACCCGGCACGTATCAACAATTTCGCAATATCAGACCTAACATGATATCCAACGCATATCCCACAAATATGCCTCAGGTAAGATGCTTCGAATGCTAAGTTTTCTATGAAATGCTCCCTCCCTTTTATAAATCGAAATGAGTTCTTCATAAAAATCTCTCGTTATTGCACAGTTATTGAATAACGCTTGATTTTAGGCTTTTCCGCTGAACAATGCTGCAATTAAGGCAAAAGTACATCCTGTCACGCCCTCTTTGTTGAACTCTGTACGCCATAGAGATCCACGTTTAGCAGCACGTCAGCAGTCACATCAACATCCCTCGCAAATAGGTCGTGGCATCCAAAAACCTGCAGTCTTGAGTGCTGGTCAACCACAAGTTGAAGATACTAAAAATAGTGAACCTGTTAAATCATTGGCTAGCAGCAAATTAAATACGCGCAACGCAGATACAGCAGCTGGAGCCCCTGCAGCTGCTGCGAGTTTGGAACGAAAATCACCTTCAAGACATTCATCATCGACAAGTCGCAGTTCCTCTTCAGGCAGGTCCTCCAGCAAGTCCTCCGTGCGTGATAAGGATAGGGAACGTAAACAAACAGCATATACTTCAGAGCATCGACGGAAGAATGGTGGTTCCAGTTTAACTGTCAATCAAAAGTCCAAATGTGAAGATAAGGATGCATTCGAAATTGCACCACTGTCTTCAGCATTTAAAAGAAAATCTTCATCTCCAGCATCATCACCCAACAAAACAAAGGACTCTAAACGTTCAGCGAAATATCGTAGTAATACGCATGTACGAAATAATCGCAATAACCGTTCCCGCAGTCCATCTGCAGAAAAAGCCGCCACAGCGTCGAAAGATGTTGATCTTCGCATAATACAAAAGAGAAGTTCGCCTGAAAAACGCATAAAATTATCAACCTCTCCAATACTCGAAGAAAATACAAACACGGACGTAACAGAACGCAAAACAACTGCAGCCGTAGCTGCATCAACATCAAATGATTTAGACAAAAGTAAGATCTTAAATATTTTTATAGCCAGGAACTATTTAAAAACATCACTTATTATTATTATTATGATTATACCAATTAATCCCTTAAAGTGGAGGACATTAGTTTTGACTACACTGTGATAGGTTGCATCAGTTTTAGGTTTTGGTTATTAAATCTTGATACTGAGGTTGCGTAGCTTTTCTAAAACTGTTTTAAGTTGCTCCGTAATAATTTCGTTTGAATTATTGTATATTTTTGGCTGCTGCAGTTTGAAATTCTTGTCATAGCTAAAATAGATTGCAACATTTTTTTTTGTGTTGTGTGAAGCAGGGTGCGTAAAGCAATCAAAATGCGCTCCCGCTCTTCTGAGTTATATTTGCTATGAATTTATAAATTTAAAAATTTCAAAGCATATGCGGATAAAATATTCGCCCTTTGAACTTCTTAGCTGCTTTCCTCGTTCTTGAGTTCGTGCGCTGTAAAATTGTGAATGAGCGGCATCGTGTTGATGGAGATGTTGAGTTTTTATCGCTCGTGAATTTTTAAATGATAAACTTATTTCATCGCTCGCTTTCATTTGATACGAAACTTTATTTGAACACATCGCACATTTACCTTAATAATATATTTAATTAAAAAAACATAAATAAACATTATATTTTATGAAAATATAAGAAACCGAAATAAATTACAAGGATTTTTTAAGAATTTCTTAAGCACTTAAAAACAATAACCATGCATACCTTTTGAACTTCTACCGAGCTCTAAGTTAAAATACTTTTTACGAATAATACCAAAAAGATAGGAAAACAATTTAAAAATAAATGAGCGAACGCAAAAATTTCAATGAAATGAAACTTTCGAGCGAGAAAAAAATAAATGCATAACAAAGAGAGAGCGTTGTTCAACTCAGTTTTTTGAGGAGCACAGCCTTCGAACGAATACTATTAAAGAGCGAAGAAAAAGTTTTGATCATTTTGAACATGGTAAAACTAGACAAGGTAATGTTAGGGCGGAGAGCCGGCGACCGAAACTGTCAAAACGAAGTTGAAAGCTCATACAAAATGTGCAATCAATGATGTACTGAACACAAACGACGGCAGCGACGTTACAACATCTGTGAAATTATTTTTACATGATTTTTTTATGGAGGTGAATTTGGCGAAAATGTCGCTACAACAACGCAATGTTGCTGTCGTGGGTATAGAATTATTTCTAATTTCACGGCTGACAACAGCGCAAATATAAGGGTTCGTGTATGCGTGAATGAAACAATTGTATGATTTCTGCAAATTAATTACTCTTTCTTCATGTCGAATCGTAATGTTGTGTAGTCGTGAATGTGTTCTGTGCATGAAAATGATATGAGAAAGCAAAAATAGCAAAATGGCTGAGTTTTGACAGTTATGGTCACTATGAAAGAGAGCACATTCAGTCCTAACACTACCTTGTCTAGTTATACCATGATTTTGAACATTTCACGAAAGAGCGCTCCAGTTTTTTCTTCACGATAGCCCCGTTCTTACTTCAAATCGCTCATCAAATCGTTTGACCACACAAGTGTTCATACTCATAAAATTGTTCGTCAAATTTAAAATTTGTCTTGAACACCGAAGTTAGCACATCGCGATGACGGAAAATTTTTAGTAGCACTTGATATTAAAATCGTATTGGCAGAAGAAGAAATTATTTTATAAATTATTATAAATTATTTGCCACAGTTATTTATTATTATTTTCTTATTATTTTCTACCGCTCCTTCTTTTGCTGCGATGTGCTCAGGTAGAAAACTTATTTGAACTGACAAAATCGTTATACACTATTTGACGTGTATTCATACCGGTCAAATCGTTCGTCAAATCAGCAGAAAAATCAAAAAAATTTGGATATTCATCAAATGATTTGACAAACGATTTGATGAGTGTTCAGACTTGTCAAATCCATACATTATTTCTGTTCGTTCAATCATTTTTCAAATCATTTGATGAGCGTATTGATCAATGTGAACACCCCTAATGAGGAAATCAAAGTGTATCGTTCGTCAATTGAATAATATTGATGAGAAGGAGTGCAATTTTTCTCTTCACTGGAGTTTTTTTGCGAACCCTGGTGTGAAGTCAATCAATTCAAAGGAGTCGTCGTGGTAGGTATAGCGAAAAATAAATGATTGGATGAAATAAAAGTTTTGTAAGTTAACTTTTGTAATGACTGAAAATATGTTTTAAATTTTTTTGTATTGGATTGTCATATTCTTTTGTACAGAATATTTTTCACGTCAGTATATTTGAGCATTTTTTTATTTATAACCCAGTCGTGCCATTTGTAAGGGTTTTGCAGAATTATATATCATTTCCACATTACACATATAATAGAAACGTAATGCACACTACCCGTTCATGTCGCTGTAAGCGAGCTATTAATGCGAATTTTTATTGCGCCTACTAGAACAAAAGAAGTTACTTTGCATTTTGATTTATTTCATCTGTTTTCTGGTATCTTTGAAAATAATAAACTTTGAAATTTATTTTTTTATTTTTTGGCAATCAAGATTTTTGGCAACCTTTATGCATAAAATATTGAAACCGAGTGTAAAAAATGTTTGCAATATATTAAAATATGGCAAAGGTAAGGTTTATGTAACAAAAAACTGCATCTTTAACATAGTCTGTAGTCAAATAGTAATGCTTATAAATAGAAATCTCAATATCAGACGTCCTTCGATTCTAAGCCTAATACTAGTGATTATTTTTAGAAGTGAAGCAGTAAACACGCTTTCGCCTAGGCAATTGTTTGAAAATAATGTTCAAAAGCAATAGAAAGTGTAATGCGCTTGTCAGTAGAGAAATAATTACCATTCTTATTTTTGAACTATCGTCGAGTAAATGTAGTCATCGAAAGCTCATTTTCACTAATGAATCGTCGTCGAACATAATTTCGACGATAAGTTTCACTTCCGACAGTAGAATTTCACTCCCAACCAAACTACTTTATCGGTGCTCTCAATTCTCTAAGACTTGTAATTTATGCTTCAAAACAAATTTAAATAAACAATTTATGGTGAGTAGTTAAGATTCTACATCAATAAAACTAAATACGTGCCAAAAACGTTAAACACCCTGTATATTGAAAATTTTACAATATAGGAGGAAACTGAGTACAGATTTGAAACCAGCGTTTAAAGTACATATAGGAATGATAATGGGTTTACCGAATACGAAATTTGTAGACTAGTATTATTTATCCAAACATATCTGAATATAAGAGGACTGCTATTATTGCGTTCGCAGCTGTATAACGTAACGTGAAGTATACGAGTACCTCCTTGCAGCAGAATCCACAAGGTTTGGAAAAATCAGCGCGTTTGCAACTGACTCACAGTGGATATTGAACCCTGAAAATGGGTATCAATACACTTAGAAGACGGAGGGAACTTTTGTCTTTTTTTAGTTAGAATGGGTTTAAATAAGAAAGAAAAAACTGTTCGTCTGCCTGTCCATACGATTACAGCCATAACTTTGAAGCTATCTTAATGATATTTGGTATTTAAGCTTGTATCTTAAATGATGAAGATCGAAAATGAACCAAATTGGATGAAAACCACGCCTACCTCCGATACAAAATGACTTTATCAAAATGGTAAAATCACTTCAAATTCCACAAAACTTAGTATATGGACTTGAAATTTTGTATCTAAGCTTTGATATTTAATATCCGCTTTAAGTATGAAATTCAACAAAATAGGATCAAAACCACGCCTACCTCCCATACAAAATGACTTTATCAAAACGGTAAAATCACTTTAAATTCCACAAAACTTAGTATATGGACTTGAAACTCTGCACACATGTTCTGATTTTTAATATGCATTCCTTTAAATTTTATTTTTTTTTAATTAATGCTCTCTTTTGCCTTAAAATACCCCATTGTGTGACGTAGCAAAGAACCGGTACCGAACTGATTATTGGTATTGATGGAAGTTTAAACGTTCCAACTAACCATACGAAATAGCAAATTTGTCAGGTTAACGCTATACCACTTACCATCTCTCAAGTTGTGAAAGGAATTATAAAAACTAAATTCTTACCTTCTTCCATCCTGCCATGTTTGTTAGGTGGCTTACAAGCGTTAAGTTTTTCGATGAGGTCCTTCCAAAAGGCATTTTGTTCATCGATTGGCCTTTTGGTTGAATCTCGAGCGATGTCTTCTATGGCCATCATCTCGTACATCTACAGTATGAACTGCATTCTTTTATATCTGATTCTTGGACCAACATATTATTTATTTATGTCAATGTATTTGATTTGTATGTATTAGTGCTCCAACTAATGTTATAAACAGAATTGGGACTGCAGGAGGGTGGCGTGTAGTCTGTCAATATAGTACAATGTATTTCTTACGTTAAAAACACAATCTACATCACACGCTGAGCTTGTCGTGCGGCTACAGAAAACGCTGCTGCCGGAAAATTTTTATTTTCTAATTTGACAGGCGTTTATTGAAAAACAAATAAAAAAAGCTGTGTTCAGACGAGAATCAAATGATTGCATTAATCAAAATTTGTGGTTTGCGAGAGCGAAAACTAACTTCAAACATAATCAAAATTTTGATGACGCTCAAGACCTGAATCAAGTAGTCAAATATAGTAAAAAAGAAAAAAAAAGGGATTAGCTTAATCATTTGATTGTCGTCTGAACATAGCCAAAGATTTTATTCCACACGCCAATAGTTCTACACGCCAGTGGAACTTACACGTCGCACGCCCGTAGCCCCAATTATGTTTATAACATTAAGCACGTGCTTCGAACTACACGTGTACACGGAAGTTCGAACTCCGTGAAGTTCGGTTTTGAAAACACGTGCTTGAACTACACGTGAATGTTAAAAACGTACTACACGTATATTACAATAAGTTTGGCCACCTTTATGTAGCTTTATTGGAACTTGTTGGCTGATATTATGGCCAATGGGATGTACTGGAACTACTCACGTCAAGGATGAGATATGGTATCAATTATGGCACAAATGGAGACCTTGGACAAGAAATATATAATTTTATGGTTTTACTCCTTGTTTTCGTTATAGTGCCGGGATAGTTGCAATGATGCGATTGTCAATCGAATGAAAGTTTTTTGACGAAAGCGTCCACGAAACCCATAAAAAAAACCTAATGACATGCGATAATTGCAATGCATCTGTTGGGTCATAGAATTATTCAATTATTGATTTTGTCATTGTGTAACGACTTCCTGTTTCCCATGATCTCTAGCTGGGATAGATCAGCCTGTGTCCAAGGTCGCACAATTATTTATTAAGACAGAGACACTGTTTTAAGGTTTATTTAACTTTATTCTTTATTTTCTTTCTTAAACGTTATAAACTTAATTATGTATTGAATAAAAAAATAATTATATCACCGTAACTGGCATGTCCTATAGTTATTTCAAAACACAGTGACGTATGATGTATTCGTATCTATTTGGGCTTACTAATAATATTACTATCCATGGTGTCTTAGAGGGTAATTAATAGACTGAAGATTGCTCTTAATCAGCCTAGTAGAGACTTGAAAACTAATAAACAAGCGAAATCTATAATCTGAATATTATAATAAACTAAAGATTCATGTATGTCTGTGCAAGACCAAGGATTATTCTTTATCAGCCCAGTGGAGACTAGTAAACTGATTGAACAGCACCACGAACTTAAAAACACGTCTGCTGCTCTTGAATAAATATTTTATTCTCCAAATAATATATTGGTACTTCTGGTCTTTTCTTTTCTTTTTCCCAAAAAGGTACTTCTGGTATCTTTTTGTAGCTTTGGCCCAACCAACATAATGTCGTTAAGACTTCGACCATTTGTTGATTTTGCCGACGCATCATATACCACTCTAAGCTTAGTAGTTGCACTGCATTCTCGTATCACCGCCTGGTGCGGAACATAATACTTTCCCATTTTTTCTTTTTCGACTAGCCTCATGTGTCCTAATTTTATGTATTCGCGCATAAATTCTACATACTGCAATTTCAAATGTTCATTTAGATCCAGTCTTTTTTCTAAACTAAGAAATCGTGCTACTGCTTGCTTTCGTGAGTCACCCAGCTCCACATCTTCTTTGAAAGGTATTTTGACTATATAGTGTCCGTTGTTGTCTTTTTTCACTGATTTTGCAAATTTTTCCATACACAAATCGTCTTCAAGGACCATCTTTGTTTCACTAATCTCTTCCATCTCCCAATATTTTTCCAAATTTTTTGTCATTGTCGCTAACATTTTCTTATTTCGTGATTGGATTTGAAGAACTCCTGACGCCCAATTTTGTAGATTGTCCTAGAATCTTCCCGACCTTTCTGATACCAGGCTCCATTATCTCGCTATAGACATCTGCTCCGATCACGATGTCAATTCGTTCATCTTTATTAAAATTGGGATCAGCTAACATATAATTACTCCATGGGCTGACATATTCAAATGCTTCATTTAACTGCGTTTTAGTCAAATGAGGTAATACAAATGCTTCTGCTCTGAATACTTCGTTGTTCATAAATCTTGGATAAATTTCAACACTGGTAAACAAGCGAAAACTATAACCTTAATATGGAAGATAAACTAACACTCAACGAAAACTAAGAAGGAGGTTTTCTTTCTTACTATCCTTCACGTCGCTGTGTTTTATTTGTAAGCATCTGTGCTGTGAGCTCTGTTAACGTCTCTGTTAAAAACTCTGCTGACGTCTCTGTTTTTAGCTCTGCCAACGTCCCTGTTGCTAGCGTCTCTGCTGACGTCTCTGCTGCTAGCTCTGCTGACGTCTCTGTTGCTAGCCCTGCTGACGTCTCTGTTGCTAGCTTTTATGACTTCCCTGTTGTTAGCGTCTGCTGCTAGCCCTGCTGACGTCTCTGTTACTAGCTCTGCTGACGTCCCTGTTGCTAGCTCTGCTGCCCTCGTTGTGGCAGTATCCTGATCAGAGATCTGCAACGGATAGCTTTTTTGCGACTCTGAGTGTATCCGCAAAAAATAAGTACAAAAACCTACTCACCCTAAGCGCACGCAACTCGACTCATATTCTCTTCTACGAAGCTAGAATGCGGCGGCTCAGATAAATATGAGTATCCTAAGTCATGAGTCGGATCGGGAAAGATCGGATTTTTTCCGTTCATAGATACTTATGGTTGTTGTCGTCTTGCTGATACTTATCCTACTTGCCGAAATACTCATAATCGACACAAGTAGCCGAATCACTCGGCTCATCTGCCACGGATATGAAAGAGAGCTCAGTAGAGCGCAGCAGTAAATAGTGAGCGAGTTTTTTGTATTTGTTTTGTGCTATTTTTTCCTACGCATATCTTAATGCTGAATAACAGATATGTTATTCTTGTGTTGCTTTTTGTTTTTATCTTACACAGTGAAAGCTGCGCATGAGGTAACGTTGTTTAGGATTAAAAATAATACGCAGTTTCGATAGTATCGTAAGTGTCATTCATTTTCTGCAATCAGCATTTATTATTAAATTTGTAAAGTATTTTTTTATTTTTCTGTAACCTTAAGTTACCAAATCACATGCGCATAATTTAAATTAAACTTCTTTTGCACGTGTTAACGCACAAGAAGCAAACAGACACGTGCGCCGCACAGTGGTTGAGCCACATACAAAAGTTGTCAATAAATAGAAGGACTCATCGTAAACCAATAAAATTTTGTGTATTATTTGGAATTTGCTTTATTAGAATACACACAAAAATATTTTTAAATGCGCCCTCAATCAAGCCTACCTCCCATACAACACAAATATTTAAAACGCCATATTTTTTTTGTCTTGAACCAATACAAGAACCATTCTGTCAGAAAACTTCAATATATGTCTATCATAAAAAGGTCTTTTTTGCCACTCCCACCTCCCATACGATCTACTACGATTCCACTTTACGTGTTTTTCCGTATTCCAAGTGGTTTATAGTATTCCAAGATATAATTTGTTTGCTTTTTATAAAAACAGAAAAAAAATCATTAAAAAAGCTTATCGTTTCGTTTTTATTCCAAAAAAAAGGAGTGAACCTCATGCTTTTTGCCACAAATTGGCGCTGGTTGTAAATTGATACTATCAACAGTTAAAAAAGATAATAGCATACGTTTTAGCATTGTGACAAAGTGAGCACAGGTCGTGTAGCAAAAAACATGGCTTGCATACACGGAGAAAACTGTTTGCTAAATTAGTATTGTGGTTAAACAAAACTTGGGCTTGATTCTCAGCCACTTCAAAATTATGCTAAATTTCAGCAAAAACTAATCAAAATGTGCTATTCCAATTTATAATAACTAAGCAAATATTTGCTTGAATTAAGTAAAAATTTGCTATTCCCATTTATAATAACTTAGCAAATATTTGCTTGAATTAAGTAAAAATTTGATTTTCAGTTTATAATAACTTAGCAAAATTTTGCTTGTATTTAATCAAAATTTTTCTTTTTCCTAAATACAAATTGATTCAAGCAAATTAATTTTTTCCGTGTACGTATTCTAATTCTGTTGTTTAGAATCAAAGAATATATATTTCACTTTCAGCTAATTGAAGATGTTTGAAGAACATTTCTTGACAAGGGAATTTAAATGTTTAAATAGTTTTGAAAGCATTTTATTGCGAAATTAATTAAAATGTTTCATAGTAAGCTATAAGATAATGTGAATTAATTTAACTTTATACATATCACATTACTGTTTTACTAATTCAATTTAATTGTAATTATTTAAAAAAATATTTAATATATATTAACATAGCAAATTACTAGACTGAGAAACACACTGTAGAATACTTAATTACTCTGTAAATATATTCTAGTATTTTAAAAGAAGAATTATAACATTTTAAACCATTTATCGTATTTAGTTGGTAAATGCTTTCACTATTTACATTAAAAATTTAACGATTTTAAATAAAAAAATATACCTATTTATTAATATGCCGCACTTTCGTAAGAAGTGATCGTTTAATAAAAAAATGCCTAAAAGTATACTAAAGAAAATGACTATAGTAATAAACCTTGAGACTAAACATATCTATATTTTCTTCGAAACGCATTTACCAAATGTTGTTTAAAGACGCAAAAAACTCTCTGTTTTTTTTTTAATCGCTAAACTTAAAGTCCAATAAAAGCATTTCTTTATTTAATATATCGTCGACATACGAAGATCATTATGTTTTTGAATTCTAAAAATATTTTCTGCAAAAAAAATTTACGTTTTTTCTGTCATATCAACTTTGCATAAAAAATTTTTTGCAAAAAAAAAAATATTTCAAGAATGCAAAAAACTTTTTCAATAATGCTTTTTGTACTTAAAAAAAACCAGAGTGCAATACGTTTTCTCAATTGTCTGTAATAACTCTTGAAAAATATCAATATTTTACGAAATTTTTTCAACATTTTTACATCAATCGTATTTTAAGGTGTCTACACAGAAAAACCTATATACATATATTTCTGATAAATATTTTCTGATATATATTTCTGATAAAAAAATCACAAAAGGAGATCATCAGTTTTGGTATTTATTTCCAACTTCTAACCAGTGTGCGCCGGCATTTTGATTTTGTTTTATTTTTGTTTATGTCTAACAAACCAAAATCACAAGCGTTGTTATTGTTTTTTCTTCCATAGAGTGCAACAATAAAATACCAAGAACGAGTTTTCGAAAAAAAAACAAACAAAAAATGAGAGCTCACATGGCCTATAGACACGTACTTACGAAAAATGCATACGCAAAAAAAAAACTAATTAGCGCTAAGAGACGTTCGCAGAGAAGGAGCAGTACTCAGAGTACACTCAAAATACATTCGGATCGAGCGCCTTTGTAATAAACTGACTCAACGCACTCATTGAAAACGGCTCGAAGTGGATCGGATCATGCCGTTCTCGGATATGAGAATGTACTTATACCCGAAAAAATGCTAATGAGCCGAATGCCTATGAGTATTTTACACATATTATTAAGTATGGATAGAGTTGAGAACAGCACGACACTCGGGTATGATTTGAGTATCCGAATTCTGTCGGATACTCGTTGCAGTTCTCTGATCCTGATGTCTTAGCACCGCACTTTAAGTGTTCACTCCACTATTGATCTTTAGCAACTCCCCAATATCATGCCTGTACATTCCTTTTATACTCTCGTTTCCAACCAACGATTGTCTTGTCGTCATGGCAATCAACGCATGGCCTACGTGACTATGTGTTAGTTGTTGTTGCTTCTTTATTCTACTTGTTCAATTATCCGATGTTTCCGTTATTGTACTAAGTCCGTACGTACAGGGTGTTTTGTTCTCAAAAGTGAAACAAAGAAAATTAAGATTGAAAATATTATAATTGAATTATTAATAATTGGTAATTGCATATATATATATATATATATATATATACAGTATCGGACAAAACATTTGCAACTGTGAAACATTTCTTAAAAAATCATAAAAAATCCAAATATTTTTGAAAAATAATGTTTATTTGATTTGAAAAGTAACAAATATGTTTTAATACTTTGTTAAACTGAGGTAATTAACGTGAAATGTTCTTCTTTAAAAAATAAAAACTTTACTTCACATCAAATCTATAGATGGACTAGACAAAACATTTGCAACTAATTAACATTTGAGCAAAAATATTAATTTCAATTAATATTTAGTAGCGGATCCATTATTTGCTATAACTTCCCTGCAGCGACGTGGCATTGAGCTTATTAAGTTGTGAATAATATCGATCGGAATTTCATTCCAGGCCGTTTGAATCCGTTGAAAAAAATCTATCGAATTTTTCACATTTTCATGGTTTATTCTGCGTTTTACTATCTCCCAAAGGTTCTCAATGGGGTTAAGATCTGGGGATTGCGCGGGCCACTCCAAAACATTAATCTTATTTTCGCTAAACCAAGTTTTTATAAGCTTAGACGTGTGTTTGGGATCATTGTCTTGCTGGAACGTCCAGCGCAATGGCATTTCCCATTCAGCAAATGGCATCATCACGGTCTCTAATATACTTTTGTATACATGCTGATCCATAATGCCGTCAATGCGGTAAATAGGGCCTACTCCTGCATTCGAAAAACATCCCCAGACCATAACATGCCCACCACCATGCTTGACAGTTTTGACGCAGTACGATACTTGAAGTCGTTTTCCTCTGGGTCGCCTAACCCTGGTCATACCATCACTGCCAATCAAATTGAATTTCGATTCATCCGAAAAGAGGACCGATTTCCATTGTTCAACTGACCAATTAAGGTGTCTTTTTGCAAATTGAACACGTTTGCTTTGGTTCCGCTTTGAAATCAAAGGTTTTCTGGCTGGGCGACAAGAAGGTAAGCCAGCATCAACCAAGCGACGACACACAGTTCTTGAAGAAATTGGCAACTGGTACTCTTCGACAAGTTGTGGAGCAGATGCAAAAGGTTTTTTCTTCACATGTCTCACTAGCAAGTTGTCAACTCTTCGTGTCGTTTTACGTGGGCGACCTCCATGGTGCTCCACATAAATTTTTTTAGTTTTACGATACCGAGATATAATTCGCGAAATTGACGACTTATGCACTTTATACTTTTCTGAAATGTCTTTTTGGGAAAGTCCGCTATTGAAGTCATTAATTATATTCGTACGGAGTGCTTTTCCGAATTTGTTTGGACTCATTTTTTCGAAATAGTTATTTTTTTTTTATTATGTGGCTGCACAACCTTTCTTGCAAAATTGTTTTACAACTAACCTGAAAACTTCACCAACTTAGTTAGAACTTGGAATGTTCTGCATAATTATCTGTTGGAGTAACGGATTTTTGTTGTTGCATATGAGTTGCAAATGTTTTGTCTCACTCAAAATTTTATGAGATTAGAATTTTAAGAGAAGATCTTGCAATTTAAGAGAGGAACATGAAATATATATATACGCTTGATGGTTTAATTACAAACAAAAATTACATGCAAAAAAATAATAGTACACTGTAAAATATTTTATATTTTTATCGAAATCCTTATTTTCGTAACGAGTTGCAAATGTTTAGTCCGATACTGTATATACAAGGTGGCGCAAAAATAATCTTGCGATGTTTTTTGGCTGTAATTAAAAAAAAAATTAAAAACTTTGATTCTTCTTGTGGATTATTTTTATTTGGTCTTTTAATTTTTTTTACATCAAGTCGAGAATATGATGTCATGTAAATGGCCGCCGCCACAGTTGATTGTCATTTGAACCCTTTTTATGGCATCACTTCGGCCAAAACTTCCGGCGATAGGTCCTCACATTCTTGACGGATATTGTCTTTAAGAGCTGCAAGAGTCTGAGGCTTGTTGACATAAACCCGCGACTTCAAAAAGCCCCACAAAAAGAAGTCTGGAGCGGTCAAATCAGGCGATCTTGCTGGCCAGTGCAAATCGCCAATACGGGAGATTAGGCGCCCGGGAAATGCATCCTTCAACATATCGGTTGTGGCACGTGCAGTGTGTGCCGTTGCACCGTCCTGTTGGAACCACATGTTTTCCAATCCCAATTCATCAAGTTGCGGCAAAAAAAACTCGTTGATCATTGCTCTGTAGCGCTCACCATTCACAGTAACCGTTTGGCCCGCGACGTCTTCGAAGAAAAAAGGTCCGATGACTCCTCCAGCGAAAACAGCACACCATACAGTGACTTTGAGCGGGTGTAATGGCTCTTCGTGGGTTACACGCGGATTTTCAGTGCCCCAGAAGCGTAAATTTTGCTTATTTACGTACCCGCTAAGATGGAAATGGGCCTCATCACTCATGATTATTTTTGATGAAAAATCATCTTCCTCTTGGTGGTGATTAAGGATGGCTGGAGCGTATGTTAGACGCGATTGGCGGTCAGCAGCTAACAGCTGATGCACCGTCTGGACTTTGTACGGAAACATCTTCAAATCTTGTACCAAAATTCGCTGTAAAGACCGTCGACCGATACCCATTTGCGTGGCACGTCGTCTGGTCGATGTCGACGGCGCTTCCATGGCATCCTCGGCTACAGCAGCAATATTCTCTGCAGAACGGCTACTCCGGGGTCTGCCACGCCTGGTAGCATCTCGTGTTGTGCCAGTCTCTTCAAGGCGAGCGGCTAAACGTCGCAGTGTTTCACCAGTAGGCGTTGGACGGCCAGGAAATCTGCGACGAAATTCACGTTGTGCCAAAGTCACCGACCGATTATTGGTCAAATAAATAGTCACCAATATTCCGCGTTCTGGAGCAGTGTAGCGTAACATTGTTTATTAACGTGTATTTCGCATGTGTTTACTACACAAATGTCAAAACAGAACTGACATTCGCAAAATTTATAGCATTTTCTGATAGGAGGATTACTTTTGCGCCACCTTGTATATAAGTTAAAATCAATCTTTGGTGTTTTTTTGTATGTGCGATCAATTTTGTAAGGGACAGAATTGGTCGTTACAATTGTAACTGGTTTTGGATCCTTTTGAATTCTTTAGATAGAATCATTCTATGGGTGATCATCATCAAATGGTTGCACTGGAATTATCTGAAGTCTAAGGGCGTCATGGGGTTAATTATAGATCCAATGGGTCCTCTGTACTGAAAGGATGATTCCAAATATGTTTCTGCCAATTCATCACAATATTTGTAAGACTTCCTTACGTTATTTTGTAGTATTTTACGTAAAGCCACAAGACATGGCCACATAAAACCGTAACACATTTCTTTTTCACCTTGAAGTATGTCCAAAGCTTCAGCAATTGGACTTAAGCATTCGATAAACTCTTGTATACTCGAATTTACAGTCTTTTAGTGAGTTTCTTAAGTAAAGAGCTCTATGTAATTGCAAACTTGTGTCTTTTATCGAATAAATTTGTTTTAAGGAATCAAATACGCTATCCATCTTGTCATACGTGGCTTTCTTAAGGAATGTCCTAAAACATTTCGTTTTATTTCGGCTGATTTTGGACGGTTTGTAAATTTATACAATACATTACATTTTGCAATTGAACTGTATATAACTGTATAGTCTCCGTTGTTTTAAAATTTTTTAAGGACGCGATTAGCATCTGTTGCACATAAGTTTAACGAGTGAGAGCAACACATTAAGTGTGAGGGCAATTCAATGTATATTATTTTATCGTTTGGGTCATCGCTGTTAATAGAAACTGCGCTTTCGGCAATGATTAAAGTATCTAATTTCGTCAGAATTTGTGTCCAAATCCTCTAAATGCGAAAAGCTTATGCTATCATGTTTTATACCAAATTCATGAAATGCTTTTATGAAATTGCTGGCATTATCTGTCACTGTGGCAACAATTTTCTTAGAGTCCAAATTAAACTCATTGTTTATTTCATCTAGTAGTTCAGCTATGCGATCATAACTGTGCGTTCCAAAGAAACTGCGGCAAAATAATGTCTTAGATTGTCTACATAAGTTACTGTCAATCCAGTGGGCAGTTACTCCGAGAAAATTTTTTTTGCGTCTTGACCAAATATCGGTCGTAGTGCAAATATATTAAACTTCTTGCAACATTGCTTTAATCTCTTGAATTTGTTCATTGTGAAAATCGGTTATTTTACGGTTTAGTGTTCATCGGCTCATTATTTGGATATCATATTTCGATATGCTTAAATTATTTAGCATTTGGTAAAAAATGGGTTTTCCACTGCACTTAGAGGTATCACTGAGTTAAATAAATCTCATGAATTATGAATAAAGTACTTCACTACATCCATGTCGAAACCTTTTTGCGATATTTCGTGAACACCTCGGATGGATGAACCTTTTCCAATTCGCTTTTAATTTTTCTTCTGTTTACATATCTCTGGTACTCTTCTACGGCTTCAACACCATGTCTTCTTTTTAAATAGTTAGACTTTGATGTCGGTGAACCTTTAATTTGCACGATTTTTGGCAAGCACTTTATGCACGTGGCCAATACGTTCTTATTCTCACCGGAAACGTATTTAAAATATGAACCATCAAGTAGCGTAAGCGTGACATCCAGTATTTCGGTATCAAATGTATCGCTGCACATTGCATTTGATGAATTTAGAAGCCAAATGAGCACCGACTTTTTTTCACAGTTTTTCCGTTCCAGAAAAAATTCAAACTGCCTGCAAATTCGGGTTTGCTTAGTTCAAAAAACTTGTCCAATAAAGTTTTCGTAACAACTTTCAACTCTCAAATAACTTATTTATTCGAATAACTGTCGAATAAAATTTTATTCGAATAATGCCCATCTCTGATATAAAGCATTGCTTTCATGGGATCTTCGTTATAGAGCTAATAACTTGTTATTAGTAATCTTATTATTTTTATTAGTAACTAGCTGATATACCCAGTGTGACTTGGTAGTTCGTATAAATAATTATTCAGGGGTGTTATGGAAATCGACAATTGCCAGAATCGGTTTTGAAACTGACACAGATTTTATTTTTGTCATAGAAACCTATTATCTATTAAGAAACACAAAAACGATTTCGGAAATGAAACAAGTTTCTAAATAGATAATTAAATCTGTGTCAATTTCAAAACTGATTCGACAATTATCGGTTTCCATAATACCCCTAATTATAAACCTTTATTCGCTTTTAATTTTTTGATTTTGAACAAAAGGATAAAAGTAAATCTTTTGAAATTATCGCATATATTAGTTCATTCACTATTTATAATTAAAATTTAAACAATTTTAGTTTAAATAAATTTTTCATAATATACTTTTGAAAAAATAATTTTAATTGATTTCATGTCATCAGTGCTTGAATTAGAGCTAGTCTTCTATTATGAACTGATACCAAGTTCATAATAGAAGTGAAATGCATTTTGGATATCATGGCAGTATAAAATTAATAGCGTGAAATTGTATGAACTACATTTTCATAAGTGAATTATTACATAGAACATAAATGATTTTTTAATGTACCATTTCATGTTGAATACTCTTAATGCCCATTAGAATTCCATGTAAACGTAGTATAAAATGTGACAGTCTGAATGTGTAGTAAAAATGACTTGAAAGTTATTTTTACTTAATTAAAAGTGCACAGCAAAAAATAATGTTTGTTCAGCCTAGCTCATTTTTAAAACAAAAACAGTTGCTCTTTTTATATATCTAAATTTGATTTTCTTGCGAAAAACTAGCGTTGTGATTGCCATATGGTTTAAAAATTTAATTGTGTTTGGAAATTTATGTTTACAATGCAATGCCGTTCACTAGCAATTAATTTTAATACCAGTTCGAAAAACAAAGCAAATGATAAACCATATTTGAAAACAAACCATTTAACAAAAAAGTTTCAACTATGCAGGGGCCGAATTACAGCATCCGTGATCGAGCAAAATTGTACAAGATTGATAGGCACTTGTCTCTTCGTGCCCTTCGTAATTTTGCTCGATCACGGGTGCTGTAATTCAGCCCCAGGTGAAAAACATTAAGTGTAACGGCAAGAACCCACAAATCGAAATAGGGTGCAAGTATATGCTAACTACTGGAATAGATTTATCTGCGTTTATTACGATAAAAATGACGCAATCTAGATATTGTATTTTGCCAATTTTACATTTTTTCCACAAACGAAATTAATTTTTTTGTAAAAGTTTTTTAAATTTGTAATAGAATATGAATTCACGATAACTTTTTCGATGAAATAACCATATAAAAGCAAAATCCGCACATTCCATGTATTTCTTAAGATTGGATTAACACAGTCAAACAATATAATAAAAAAGCTTAGGAGTAGGTAGGCGGGGGTCTGTCTCAAGAAATTACTTTTAAAAGCAAAGCATTTTTTAAAAATTATAAAAAACAACAAGTTAAATTTCAATTCAATTCAATTTCAATCATTTCAATTTCAATTTTGTATCAAACTGAAATAGTTTTTGGATACAAATTTTATACGTCATATGAAAGAAAGAGTATATAAATTTTCGGTTTTTATTGTTTTTATAACAAAAACAACTTTTGCACTATTTTTTTGACCTTTTTTGAAAAAAATATTAAAAATATAAATAACGGCTAACGGTACCGTTACAATAATTTTTTCAAGTACTTTGAACTTTTATACAAAAAAAGATTGAATGAAATATATTAAAAAATAAGGAAGATATTTGCGTCGTAAGTTAAAGCTTTGAATTTGTAATAGTTTTTTGGCTGTAGATAACGATGTTGTATATAAAAATTCATTGCACTAAGATTTTCTATAGTCAAGAATTTGAAAAAATAGTATTCCCCTGTACTATATCTTTTTATAAATTTGTAATCCAAATCTTTTGAGCTTATATGATATAGTTATTGCTTTGTAAACCTATTTTAATTAACAAATATGTAATTATTAAGAAAACTTTGTTAGTTCTCTTACATTTCGTACATAAAGTTTAATATCAATAGAGTCCAATTTAAGTTCAAAGAGTTGTTTTCCTACTCGTAAGAGATCTTGTGAATTGCGAACATCGTTAAATTTTCCTTCCGCCAGAGGCTCTTAACCTTGCTTTACAGGTCTCTTGCCGTTATTCATATTTTGTTATAGTTTTATAAGTGGATTTTTTTCTATAAATCATTTTTTGATCGAGGACATATAGAAGTTCACTGGTCCTTCTTTTACCATTAATTTTTTCACAATTCTTTTTAGTTTGTAATTTTTTATTATGTCCTCACTACGCGCTAAAAATATCAAAACTTAAACAATTTTTAAAATTTTTTCAATTGAGAAATTTTCAATTGATTTTAAATAACAAAAAGCTAAAAGTTGTTATAAACAACGAAGTTTGACCCTCAAGGAGTGTTGACATTTTTGGTGGCCTATTTTACAATGAAATAAAGCCCTAATTTAAAAAATGTATAAGGCCACAAAAATCGAAATAACACCCCAACTATTCATACTTTTATTGCTTAATATTATTTTTGTGGCCTTATTGCATTTTAGTCTTGGGGCCTTATTTCCTTATAAAATAATGCCCCATTTTTCAAAAACGAAATTAAGCTCCAAAATAGGAAATCATATCCCAATTATTTGTGTTATTGTTTTGTATAGAAATGTTTGGGGTCTTATTTCATTTGTAGCTTGGAGCCTTACTTCCTGGGGCCTTATATCATAGAGCACTTTTATTGGTGATAAAAAATAGTCGATGTCCCGACCAGAAATCTGGCAAGTTTGAGAAAAATCCATCCAGTAGTTTTCACGTAATGCGCATTCAGACACTCAATATTTTTAAAAATTACATTTTTGGAATCTGGAGATTTTTTTTACAGTTTTATTATATGTACAGATTTAAATTTTTTGCTAAGGCATTTTCGCACTCCTTTACGTTCAGTTCCGGAATTGGTCTATAAATTCGGAAAATCAGTCTGTGAATAAAGGGTTTTTGTTTTTTTTTCTTAAATGAATGACAATATAAATATAATTGCCATCATATTGTTTTTATTGCTTTACTCTTTATCAGCTATATTCTTCGGCCAGTTTTTTGTCAACAGTATTGTTTGAATTTAGTTTCTATAAACTTCTATATACTTTTTTATCTGTGATTTTAATGTGATATTTGCTGCAAATATGATTTGTTATAATTGTATTTAAAATGTAAAATTTAAGTTAACATATTTAATCATAAGTACTTTCACCCGAAAGTATTTAAAAAAAATATATATTTTTAAGCAAAAAAAAACTATTTAAAAAATATCTCAAAAATAAAGTTGTTACAAATTATACACCGTACTTAGCTGTTGTTTTACTTATAGGCTTTACTTTCTCTCAGCTGTTTCTCCACTTTAAGGGATCCCTTAAGACTTGTTAGATAACTTAAAAGTACAAACAATAAATGTAACACTTGTAATTAAAAATGAAAAACATAAATTGTGATAAAAATGAAAAAAGTGTATTTTTAATGCAATAATAAAGATACGAAAACATTATTTTTATTATAATACTTTATTTAAAATGCCACACATAAAAGTTTTTAATATATCAACTATTTATTTACTAATACATTATATCCATATATTTTTATGATTTAAGTTTGTATGTTATAAGTACTAGGTCTGTTTCCGTACTCGATTGTAGTAACTTGCAATGTGCTAAAACGTGTTTCCGTACTTTTTCTAGCTCAAAACTAGCTAGAAGAACAATCATAAAATCACTCTCCCGAACTCGAAAGTTGTTCGAAGTGTGCTGGAGAAATTTCTTCCAGCATTATAAGAACAAACATAAATAAGAATAAGCAGCAAGAAGAACAAGCAAATGTAAAAATTTACATTTCTTGCTTGCTTATGTTGTGTAAAAAAGAAATGTACAAACTATTAAATAACTTATTAAATGCTTATTCTTCTTCTAAATGCTAAATTATGTTATTCAAGGCAATATTAATGCTTTAAATAATCAAGGCAAGTTTATTTGCTTGATGCAAAAACAAAAATGACAGATTTAAATTGGCACTGTTTACATATAATAGGTAATCAGCTTGAAGTCGTTTCCGTACTTTTGACACTATTCTCAAATTTAATTTTACTCTCGCAGCTGGAACTTTACTCGACTTTTACTCGACAATGTGTACGGAAACACACCTACTGTTATATATATTAAGTATGTTATATGTATGCACTTGTATTTTTAATTTCCTTAGTGGTGATGATGATTTTTTTTACCCTTTAAATGCACTCTTAATTTATCTCTTTTACTTATGTTTTCGTTTCCGCAATAATTCAATGTGTCTTTTGTTTTTTTATAAATTTTTTTTTGTTTTTTTTTTTTAAACTTAAAATTTGTTACGTTTTAACTAATATGAAAATTGAACAAAAAACAAAAACAACCAAAAAACACCCAATTGTAGATATAGAAGAAGTTCTCGTCTTGCCAATGCCGATGCTTTCTTGTAAGGACGTAGATTTGAGGCAATTAAATGCGTCCTCAGCTCTAACAACAGTTAACCGAGCCGTAGTAGTACCTTCAGAAAAAAGTGCAAATGTAGCCATCGCCACATCATCACCCAAAGTGTCATTTAAAATACAGAAACCGTTTAATATATTAGAAAAATCAACAGAAAATTTATCAACAGTCACAACAGAAAAGGACGCCACCATTGGTGTTGCATTAGATACCTTCAAGCCAGAAAAAACAAGTGCAACTGATAATGATGATGATAAAACCAAAATCAACGCTATAACAACAACAACAACAACGACCATGGTGCAAGTCAACGATACTAAAGCAGATATTATAAAAAACGAGGTCACAGAGGAGGATACCAAAAAGAGATCATCCGCAGAAATGTTGGAAGAAGAAGTATTGTTGCCCAAAAAGAAAATCAAACAATCAAAACTTGATACGTACGTTTGTGAAATAATATATTTATACTACAAAAATTGTAAGCATTTATAAAATCTAACATTAAAAATAATTTTTTTTCTTACTTTAGACTGTTTGGCACTGAAGATGTTGACTTACGCACAGTTCCACCACAAATGCTTGCTGTGCAACAAAGTCATAAAATTACCAGCAGCAGTGAAATTCTGACACCACCACCTCCACCTCCACCTGTTATTTCAGACGATGAAAAAATGCTTAAGTCAGAAGTTATTGAAAGCATTACTAATAATCAAAAGGTAACGTTTACTCATACTTTTCTATACATTTTATGTTGGCTCCTAAACTGTTAAAATTTTATATTTTTTCCATTTGCAGACTACATCAAAGCCCGATTTGCCAGTTAATAGCAATGTGAATGCACCACCTTTAAAGAAGTCTAGCTTGGACGATGTTCGCGCAAAATTGGCAAAGGCTGCTAAGTATAATAAGCTTGGGAAATCTGGTAAGTTGAAAACATATCGCGAAGAAGAATTTTTTGATTTTGCAATGACTAGAGTAAATACAATAAAAACTTCATTTTTTAATATTGGTTGAGAATTCGTAATTGGCTATTAGCGAAGATGTATATTTCATATATTAGTTGAATTAGTCTTTCACTATCCACACATTTTAGAAAAACCCACCAACTACGTAAATCAACGTAACAAACTGGCTGAATTGCATATGAATGAAGATACATTGGAAGCAAACGATGACAAAATACGCACAATTATAACACAAGCCCAGGAATTACACGAGTCGGGATCCATTAATCAGGAACAATATAAAAATCTTGTACAAACTGTTATGTCCCTAAACGAAACCAATAAATTGAAGGAGGCGAAGCGAAGAGAATCTTTAGCAGCTACAAAAACAGATGTCTCCGAAGAAGCTGTCGATGAAACAAGTCTTGAGAGAATGGCGGCTCGCGATGCTGTTTTGAAGAAGCGAATTCCAAAGCTTACCAAAAATCAAATTTCGACCAATGATAAAATCAAATCAAACGATGGCTTACTGTTGTTGAATGAACAAAAAGCGGAGGGCTCACCAATTTATGAAGATAAGGCTGGAACACAACCCGACAGCCATGCAACAGCATTTAAACAAAAGAATAAAGAAAAACAGCCTCGAAGCAAACCCTCCAAATGGGGTGAACGTGTTGTCGTAGAAACGCCACAACAACACCCAACGGGCGGTCCATCAGCGAGTGGACCCACTTCGAATTGGATACCGGGTCCAGGATCGGCTTTTAACAAACGTGCTGGCTTCGGCGGTCGTGCGCCACATCCACCAATGCCACCAATGATTCCAAACTTGCGATTGCCACAAATGACTTTGCCATCGCCATGGCAAATTGGTTCAGGCGTCGTTCCACCACCTTTCGCTCCTACACAAGTTCCGATACTCCGCTCTAGTGTGCCCCCGCCACCACAACCGCCTGTTGTTGGCCTACCGCCCATACCAGCAGCACCTATCATACCAAAGCCATGCAACTCCATTGATAATCCGCAAGCCGATATGGTGCGCTCCATCACCATAGATGGTCGCACTAAGGAGATTCGCATTTATGATAAAATTGCCATTGTTTTTATGGATCTAGATCAACCGCGTGAAATTGGCTTTCAGGCAGGTCAGCGTTCTATAATTATCGACAATATGGAGCCCCTGGCATTGAAGTTTAACGATGATTTCAAGCAGGTAAGCATTGATGGTGAGCTGCATGGAGTGCGCTTCGGCTTTCCTTCGCGTGAACTCTACATCGACGATCATTGGTATGAAATATATTTCGGTGGTCCTGCAGTATCAATACCACTTAAGAATAAATTTCATATGCTTAAAGCTGAAGGTCCGCCACCACAAGTTAACATTGGTGCGTTGCGTCGTGACTTGGTGTTGGGCAAAATAAATATGATAGTCGATGCCCTGATAATTGTTCCAATCTTTTTGGATGCCAAACAACAAATGTTTCGACTGGGCGACAAGCAACACACAATTCAGTTTGCGGACAATCTGTTAACGGTATTGCTCGATGGTGAGGTCACAGTAGTCGAGTACGGAGGGCTGCCAAAACGAATGTCCCTCAGTGGCACGGAACATTTTATACGTTTTGGAGCCTTGCCACAAGGCATAGTTCCTGGCAAAGTATTTATTAAAGATATGATTTACGTAAAAACCGAACCCCCAACTGTTCCAATTGAAGTCATACCTGAAGAAACACCTGCTGTACCGACAATGGAAGTAAAAGATGCCGAATCTGTAAGCGATACTAAATCAGAGATGGCTGTGTCAGGCATTCCTAAAATACCAGCTGCTTCCCTGACTAACTTTAATATAGATGAACTGTTTCAAAAACTTGTTTCATCTGGCATTCTGGGTGCAGCAACCGCTACTCAGCCTGCTGCTGCTGCAGCTGCAGCAACAACGGCAGACACGAAAACAGAAAAAGAACCCACAGCACCAGTGGAGGAAGTTCCGCCACAAGAAATCATTAAGCCCATAAATCTAAGCAAACCCGAACATATTAAGACGCGCCAGTCTGCTATTGTGTCCACCCTATTTTCTGGTATGCAATGCAGCAGCTGCGGTGTGCGCTTTCCACCGGAGCAAACCATTAAATACAGCCAACATTTGGACTGGCATTTCCGTCAGAATCGACGAGATCGTGACTCAACACGCAAGGCTCACTCACGTAAGTGGTATTATAGTCTCAACGATTGGGTGCAGTACGAGGAGATAGAAGACTTGGAGGAACGTGAAAAGAATTTCTTCGAGAGCCAGCAAAATGATTTGGATATCTGTGATGACGTCTCAAATCAACGTTCAACAAACTCACCCGCGCCAAGTTGTGCAGCTGGTCCCGAAGATGTGGATCGTACTTGTGATGTGTGCCATGAAAAGTTTGAGCAATTCTACAATGAGGAATTAGAAGAGTGGCACATGCGTTTGGCTGTGCGTGTGGAGGACAAAATTTATCACCCTCTATGCTACGATGATTATAAGGTACGTATGATATTTTTACTTTTACGATCAAGCAAATTTCTAACAGCTTACTTATATTCAAGGCGTCCCTTAACCCTCCTGAAGAACCGCCCGTTAAGGAGAATGATGTGGAAATAATAAATGCCGATGATGATAATGCCATGGATACTATTATTAAAATTGAAGGTGATTATAATAAAGTTATCATTTTGACTTTAGCTTTTTTTATTAATAATTTGCGGATATATGAATTGGAAAAAAATCCTAACCTTGAAATTGTTAAAAAGTTTGGATCTCTGCCAAGATCGCCCAAAAATGTACATGATCGAATATTTTATCGATTTCTAAATTCCATTCTAAAATAGGTGATAGTTTGCTGGTTGCCACCCCATAGATTTTTTTTATCATAACTCATCATAAAGTTAACGTTTTGTTGGTGAGTGGAAGAAAAGCGACAATGCGGAGATAGACATCATCAAAATTTTCAAAAAATGGAAATTATGCATGAGATTTCCAAAAGTATCTAAAATTGAGCCCCTTGAAATTTTGGCTTGCAGTTTGCTACCCCTTGAAAATTTTGGATTATGGAAATTCTGGATTATGAAAAAAATTTAATTTAGTTGTGTTGATTTGGTGATTAAGTGTGATAGTTAATTAGAAATAAATTCAGTGGTCAGTCATAAAATCATTAAAGCTTGTGCAAATTATCGATTGCTTTAATAAATCTGTTTTGATAGTAAAAATGTGTGAACGCTTGAGCTGTACTAAAGCCATAAGAAAAGCTATTATTTAGATCCAAGCGTCAGGACTTTCAAGAAACCATTGATTACGTTTAAGTAAAGAAAACGGTGCGTGGAATTTACGAAAGCTCATGCGAGTTCCACTGAAAGTCAATGGAAATTTGTAGTCTGGAGAGATAAAACTAAGGTCAATCTCATTGGACCTATCGGTACAAAATTCGTAAGGAGACCAAAAAAGGCTGAGCTTCATCATAAAGCATGATGGCAGGCCGACAAATGTTTGGGGATGCTTTTTCTGGAACGGAGCTGGTCCGATTCATCGAATTGATGGCATTTTAACCAAAGAAAAATATTTTAAAATATTACGTGCTGTCAGGTTGTTTTGACATTTCAAGGCGGCATCGATAGTCTAGTGGTAGCGCGCATGACTGTCACTCAAGGGTCCCGGGTTCGAATCCTGGCCGGGCCATGGTTCTACGATATAACCTTTCTTTCCTTATTTCTAATCAAAAAAACTTTAAAACATCAGTTTACGACGATAACTTGTAGTTGGTGGTGGTAGGAAAAGTTTGTGGAGAGGAAAGCTTAGTAACTTGATTTGACTGAGGTCAAGGCATAACACTTGCTTCAGATTTAATATCACATGTTTCTACAGCTTCTGCCACATTAAGCACATCCTATACAAAAGTTTCACTTGATTATCACCTTTCATTCTGTAGTATTACAACGCACCAATAATATGGTCTGAATAGGCTGGTCTAAAGACCTGCCGCCACCTTACCTAACCTTTGACATTTCAACAAGATAATGATCCCAAACAAATGGCAAAATTGACAAACAAATTCATTAAAGATAACTCAATCAGATTACTCGAGTGGCCATTGTCCAGTGCAGATTTAAATCCTGTAGGGCACTTATGGGGAGACGTCAAAAAGGTAATATGTGCTCAAAATATCTCAAATTTTAATTTATTTGAGAAAATCAAGATTGCGTGGGAAGATGTCGGAATATATTACGGTCCATCCAACGCAGATGTCGATAAGTCATCAAGCAGAAATTCTATCCTACCAAATATTGATTAAAAAATACATAAAAGCAGAAAAAGGTCCTATATTCTATTCGTATTCGTTTCTAATTTTCCGGTAAAGTCAAAACCGTTGCTTTCTGTGGCTTTGGACCACGATTCGATCTTGCTTTGGAGCTCTCAAGGGTCCGACCAAAGATATAACCGGGGGGCCAAGCTGCAAGCGAAATTCGAAGACGAAATTGTTCATGAGTCTGCAATAACGAGCCACACAATCATAAAAAAAATTACACTTGTGTGTGTATATATATATGCAAAATAGAAAGAGGTGACAACCTGCAAGCCAAAAAATTGGAACAATTCATGATATGTTTGAATTATATAAATTGTATGAAAAATGCTAAAATTATGAGCACAGTAGATTTACGCAGTAGATTAAAAGTAATAACTATTATTTTTGACGTCGTAGTCAGTTGGAGTTTAGGTTATGACACTTCTAAAATGTCAAAATACATCCTCACCCCTACTGTATACGTAGCCAAACAAGTTATACTTTCAGAAATTTATTTTCAAAGCAGTTGATAAAATTTTTAATTTACTAAAATTCCGTACTCTTCCCCATTTTTATATTTTTTTTTGCTCTACAGAAGATGAAGCTAAGGTATCAGTTACCATAAATGACGACGATGACTTCGATGATGATGTCATTGTGCTGCCCAACGAAGAACCTTCGGTAACAGAAATCGTTGATGATGATGATGAAGATGAATATATTCCCGTCAATGTTACTCGCGAAGAAATGGGTATAATAGATGACAAAAAGGATGCCACAGCTTCAAAAAATAAAGATCTAAACGATACCGTGGAATCTGATGTCGAGATACAGGAGCCAAACATACCGTTTACCGATTTGGACACATACGTAGAAAAAGAATTGCCCGAAACCGATGAAACATCACAAATGTCCTTTAAGAATGTCAAAATAAAGGAGGAACCTAAAGATGATGAAGATGATGATGAAGACGATGGCTTTGAGGATGTCGGCACTGTTGTAATCGCGCCAGACGAAGAAATATCGATACAAAGTAGTGGTACGTTTATTATAAACACACAGAAATTGCATGTATATCATATATATTTTTTTTCCATTTCTAAATCCTTAGAGGGAACACCGATCCACACAATAACATCCTCAACATCAGCACCCTCACCCACCGGTGATCGTCCACCGTCAGCGGCATCGCAGCATGATCCCACATCAACAGATTGCGCAGAAACAGCAGATGTGAATATTTCATTGGATGGTACAACCGATCTAGAACCAGAGGATGATCATAATCTATCAACTGCTGGTCCCGCACCAGCCATACCAGTCACAAGCCTAGTGAATAAGATTAAAATAAATATAACTAAGAATATTATATCCACAAATAGTTCAAGTTCAACAACAACAACATCTACTACAACTGCAAATAGTCTTAATTCAAATGAACTGAATAGTGTTAATAGTAATAATGGTACTGTAGCATCAGCAACAGCAATATCTACAATACCTGTTTTGTGTGGTGGCACAAGCTCTACAATTACTTTGGCAAAAAGTAGTGGAACACCACCAGCAGATAGCGCGGATAACGGTGCACATTATAGTGGTGGTAGTGATGGTGGTAGCGTTAGTGCAATATCGGTTATAGGTTCGAATATGAATGTAAGTAATATTTCAGTAATCGGAAGTTATAACAGTTCATCACACTACCATCACGCTGTGAGTAGTAGTAGTAGTAGTCGCCAACAGTCAACTGTTGCTAAAGCCGCCCAAGTTGCACCTGCTCCAACGCCGGCACCTGCTAAAGCTATTGAAAAAGTAGTTCAAGCAGAAGAAGTTATAGAGTATAAACTTAAGCCCGCTTTGGAGAAAGTGACACTGAAAAAGGAAAAGAAGGTCGAATGCGGTGTTGAGACTTCGGGCCTTTGTTCGATTATGTAAAAAGAATGTAAGAAAAAAAAAATGCTGCATTATTATGTTGTTACTTTTAACTTATGTACTATGTATTATAAAAGCTCCATTTTTAGTTTAAACAATTTGTAAATATTGCGATGCATACACTTCTTTTTGAAAGCAACATGGAATGCTCGATTCTATGTAAATAATTTATTTTTAGGGTTTCATTTTAAGTTTACCCCTTTTTCGGTTGTTTGTTTATTTGTTTGCTTTGTCACTGAAATATCTGCACAGAGCGTAATTATCTCTTTCTCTTCATGAAGTTATTCCATATAAATTTAAATGGATGTCTTCAAATCTTTGACACAAAAACTAAATGTTTTTTGTTTTTTATTCAAGGAAACACAAACCAATAACAACTTCATATTTACATCACAATTTTAACAAAGCAAACATAATAATAATGAAATAAAAACGTACGAATGTGATAATTTTTTTATATTAATGAATCATAAAAATCAATAGACAAATTGATTAATAAAATGAATAAAAAATTAGCAGCTATGTTTTATTACTTATTTATGTTAAGACGATTGCATGAGTTTATGTTATTATTTAAATTAAAATGCATAAAAAAATTAATAAAATTTCATAATCATAAATACAAATGCTGGTTTTTCTTTAAAATATAGAACATATAGGTTGAAATTGAAGCAGTTTTTTGGGACTTTTAATCAATATATGTTTCAAAGATGTTTGACTGTGTTATTAAGGGTTGGAAAATCTTCGCATTATCTATACATATAACGAAACTGTAAAAATATCTACATTGAATATGTTTGATGTATTTATTTAAATCAGAAAAATTATAATACAATTATAGTTTTACTATAGTAAAAGTACTGGCTGTCAGGGTCTTCGACTCGACTATGTCTTAAAATTATTTTTGCGCTGGTGATTTTGAAGGATCTTGAATCCAAAAATATATTTTTTATATATTTGTTTCTCGGGAACTACTTGGAAACACTTGATGGATTTACCTTAAACTGGGCATGTAGGTTCCCTACGTCGTCGATTGACTCTTGAAAAAAATGGAAAAGAAAAACAGTGAAAAGTGTGTTAAAAATTTAAGATACATTTTTAAATCACTTTGCAACCCCTGAATAAAATGCATTTAGTCTGTTTTTAGTATATAAATACTTAAGATAGGTTGCAATTAGATGTTTGCAACCGAAACTAGGCTATGCAAAATTATAGGCACAACCAAGATTTAGAATTTAATCGTTGTATAAAAAGGAGCGTAAATATTTTTTATTATAATATTGCTGTTATTCTATTATAGTCTGCTTTAAATTTTAATATATTACTTGTTTTTTTGCGTAAAGGTTTTCGTTACTCATGCGGCAGTAAAAATCTACGAAAAAACAATTGAATTTGGTCCTAAATATATAGGCACAGTTTTATTGAGGATTAGTATTAGTATCGAAATTTCGATAATCTGGTAACACTTTTAAAAGCACACGCTTTTAAGTTATCTTTGAAAATTAGTTTTTGAAAGTGAAAAGTCGAACAGTCTGTTTTATATAAATGTTTTCGTAATTTTTACGTAAAATGAGCCCAAAGCAAAGTGAAACATCATAATCACAGCGAAAAATAATATTACATATGTAATCAAGGAAAATCATATGCTGAGATCGGAGAAGTAATGGATCGCAGCCGTTTTACTATTCGCACAATTGTAAATCGTTTTAAAGGTAAAACAAACTTTGCTAATGCGAGGCGTAGTGGTCGCCCGCGTAAATTAACAGAGAGATAACGCGCCCAAATAGCACGAAAAGTTAAAGTGGATCCTAAAATAACATCGACTCAAATTGTGGCAGACATTAAGGAAGATTTTAATAAGAACGTTCATTCTAAAATTGTTCGAAGAGTGCTGCATGAAGCCGGGTTCAATTCACGTGTAGCTAGACGGAAACCAAGGTTGCCAGTATTGTGGGAAAAATCCCATTCGTGGTAATTTTTAATTGGTCTTGGGAATTTTTTTTTTGGGAATTCCCATGGTATTTTTTAATTCAGCGTGGTATTTTTTAATTGGCGTGGGAATTCAGCGTGCTATTTTATAATTGCATAGGAATTTGTGAATTTTTTCTTAAATTTTTTTTTCACTTATATTAAGCAAAATCTTAATCATAATATTCGATGATCGACGTATATATACAGTAGAGTAAAGCTATAAGCATACGCTGTACATTTGTTCGATTTTATCCTTAATATAAACGATTAAATTACATTTATGTTTTAAGAACAAGTTGACATCACGAAATTGCATAAAAACTAATAGCGCAATATTTTCTGAAAAAAAATTCTGACCTTAAAATTCTGACCTTAAAATTCTGACCTTTTCTGAAAACTCTACATTTCTGCACGCAAGCGTTAAGCTTACAAACATTGTTTTAAAATTTAAAAAAAAAGTGAAATGTATAAGTACTAGCAAAACAATAACAGACAATATTTGCAAGTTTACTTATTAAATCCATTGGTCAGCAATTATCTCTTAAAATCAAAATTAAATCACAGTTGCCATTATACGCATTATATGATCTGTTTACTCCACGTTTTTGTGTCTTAACTTGCGCACGTCGCAAAATAAGCTTCTGTTAAAATATCGCTCTTACGCTATTAACATCACAAATACGGCGTTCATTGAATACCACTATTATTTCTTTGGCTTTTTAGTTGTAAATAGTTAGTGTAAAAGAAGTGTTAAAAATGTGTTCGCACGTTTTCCATCCCTGATATATACGAACATAAAACTAATATTATTCTAAAACGTTCTTAATGAATTAAAAATATTTATATCTGAATTCACAAAGCACAAATATTTTTAAAAACTATAGTTATTTTATTTTGTTTATTTTTTATTTCTGAAGTCACTTATGTATATTATTTTATATTAAAAATAAGTACCTAAATTTTTTAAAAATCATTTTGTGTTGAAATTAACTGTTAAACTCTTGACAAAGCACAAATATCTTTAAAAAATGTATATATATTATTTTGTTTATTTTTTATTCTGAAGTCACTTTTATTATTTGCTATTAGAAATAAGTACCTAAATTTTTGAAAAGTCATATTGTGTTAAAATGAGTTGCTTATCAGCTCACAAACCACAAATATTTCTGAAAACAATATTTTTAGTTTATTTTGTTTATTTTTTATTATTTTATTTTTATAAGCATAATTTCGCTTTAGAAATTATTAAATGAAAACAAACAAATAAAATTCACGATCTCAAATATAAGACTAAATCATGTGATATGTATAGCAATTAACTTTATGTGAAACAATTTGTATGTTATTTATTTGTTATAGTTTTGAAACAAAGACAATAATGCAAAATTTTTAACTATGGACGTGTCTATTTATTTCTGCTTATTTAAATGCAAAAATTTCTGGTATTTCTAAATTTTTTAAAATTGCTATACATATGGGATTTGTCGTAAAACACTGGGACCAAGTAAAACACTTGGCATTTTTGTGGTAATTTTTAATGATCGTTGGATTTTTTTTTTTGTATTTTTTAATTGCTGTGGTGATTTTTTTGTTTAGCATTATCATGGGAATTTTGGTGGTATTTAATTTATGTTACTTTGGGAAAAAGGTAATTTACGCGGGAATTCTTCCAAATTTTGGCTGGCAACCTTGAAGGAAACTATTAATATCTGATATTAACCAAAAGAAAAGGATAGCCTATGCAAAACAGTTTGATTATGAGCCATTCAGTTTTTTAGATCAGGCAAAAAATCTTTTACCAAATTATGGCGGTGGGAAGTTATGGTATGGGACTGCATTTCCGCGGGGGGTGTTGGAGAGCTTGTATTTATGGACTGTGTAATGGACAAGTCAGTTTACCTCAACATTTTAAAGGAAAATATTAAGAAAAGTGCTGAAAAACTATGCTTACCTGAGTCATTTACATTTCAGCATGATAATGACCCGAAACATAAAACTCATGAGGTAAAAATGTAACTTGCTTTTAACACGGCACATGTCTTGCCACACCCACGCAGTCACCAGACCTAAACCCCATCTAACATTTATGGGAAGAATTGGGGAGAAGAGTTAGAAAACTACTGAAAGCGGCGTTAATGGAAGAATGGCTTAACATTAGCGAAAATATAGCAAAAAAATTGGTACACTCTATGCCAAATTGACTTAAGTCAGTTATAAGACAAAAAGGTTGCGAACTAATTATTAGTTTGTCTCTTATATACTTAAAACAAAAGCTGTGCCTTTACTTTTGGCCAGTAAAAAATCTTTTTATTTAAATTGTTCCTTTTATTTTTTGCAACCTATGAAAATTTTTTTATTTTTTATTTTTTTACATATATTTGTTGTAAGCTCATGCTATATTCATGAAATATATAATTACAGCCGTATTCATAAAAAGTTACAAACCTCTTGTAAACCCTTTGTAGGACACATGCCTAAAAACGTTATTCATAAACGTTCAATAACGAAAAAAACCTTTTGTAACAGCTTCACAAATGAGAGAATTTTAAAATAGGAACAAACCTTCTGTAAACCTCCTACAAAGCTATTTTAAATTTGAATGCTTTCAATTGAGAACAATCTTCTCATTTTGTGACAAACTAAAATGTCAACAAACAAATAAATAAATGAAAATAATTGTGCTTTGTGATCAGTTTTACCATATGGGCAGATAAAATTTTTTGCCAGTTTTTTTGAGAGGGTAGACAGTTTTCCAGTTTTTGCCTAAAAAATACAGTTTTTTTTTTATTTTGGCCAGTTTTTCAAGTTTTTACGATTAAAAGAATGCTTACTAGTTTAATGAATTAAATATAATAAAGAAAATAAGTTGTATGTTACTAAAAAATATAAGTAACATTTGAAGCTGCTACTACTACTTTTCACGCCCTTTCAAAAATTTAATTATGTGGTAGCGCTGTTGCTATTATTGTTGCTTTCGTTGTTTCTGTTCTTTTGTCTCGATTTCCACTCGTCAAGTCTTGACGGTCAATATATATGTATGAATATATATGTTTTGAAAACTACAAAGAAATTGATGTAAATGATTCAAAGTTTTTAAATAATCCTAAAGACATTTATTTACGAGCCGAGGTATATTCAGCTTTAAGTTCTACGCATAAATTATTCGAATCAGATGAAATGTATTTTAGAGAACATTGTTTAAGATTTTATGTTGAGCTATGCAATTGTTTATTACAAAAGTTTGATTTTGGGAATGATTTTCTAAAATATGTCGAACCTTAAGCACCTACGAACAATTTAAAAAGGCAAGATTTCACTATTTTCAATTTGTGTATTTTTCTACCTAATGTATTCAGGAAAATTGCAAGAAATCGACGATGAGTTGCATGAGTTTATTTATTTCCACATTTATTTCCGTGATTTGAATTTACTGAATGAAAATAATATTGAAACTTTTTTGAAAGCAATTTTTTATCAGAAACGTGTAGATAATTTTTGAGTCTTTCCATTACTTAGAAAACTAGTTTATGTTATTTTAACGATACCTGTAGCAACAGCAAACGTATAAAGTATTTTTATTTACAAATTATTATTAATGCCCCTATCACCGTCTGCGAAACGAACAAAAATTAAGTCGAATTCGCCAAGTTGGTATCACCGTCGGCGAATGTTTAAATTTAATTCGACTGAAACGTCAAAAACAGGCGAATGAAAAACTTTGTGGTATCACCGTTCGCGAATTTCGCAGATGTCATTCGACATAAGCGTCAAAAACAGACGAATAAAAATATTTGGTGACAAGCCAGCGAATGCGTTTGATTTCTTTTTATTTTGCACATAAAAATGGAAAATAATAGAAAAAGGTCAGTAAATTGCATAGTGTGTATTTTTTGTGGTTTGTTTTTAATTTAAAGCAATTAGTTATTTATTTTTAGTATGAAAAAACAAACAGCCGGCAGTTCCATAAAATGGTCCATAAAATGGCTCTTATCCATACAGGGCAAATATTACGCTCAATAATCCAGACAACTTCGCTTAAAACTGTGGACACCGTTGATTGCGCAAGACCCAATTCAAAATCGTTTCCAACGCTCTTTTAGTAACTACCCTCAGCAAAAAATCGTAGAGTACTAGCTAGCTTCAAAATAGGAGGAATCGCACAACTTCGAATTGACTGCATGGAGTCTTCAATATTCTGCAACACAAAGACAAAGGCTTCCTTGTTAAGCCTAAAATATGATTGAAACCTTTAAGAGATTTTAAATATTTCAATGAAGATCAACCGGGCATATAAAAATACTCACAGGTCGTCAGGAATCTCTAGCGGATTGGATTTATCCCTAATATTGCGTCGTAATCTGCACAAAGTTTTTGTTTCCTCAGTTTCTCCAAAGAATAGCTCCTTGCTGCTTAACATTTTGGTATATTTTATTATTTATTTGTATTTATCGCGGCTTTATTGAAATTTGAGGTTCGAGTTTGACGTTTCTAAGCGAATTTTGATGTTTTCTGCTTTGGCAGCACCGTATCTGAGGCGAATAAGTAGGTTCGCAAACCGTGATACCACAAAAAGAAAAATTCGCCAAATGATTCGATTCAAGTGAAGCATTCGATTCGCAGACGGTGATAGGGGCATAAAACTAAAATCAGAAATAAATTGGAAATTCCCATGTTGTGTGGGATGCTTTGAGCTAAAGATTTTTTAATGAAAAACTATTGGAGCTGCACAACTTTCAAACAATCATCAGAAATAATAATAAAGGTTCATCAAAATATGTATAAAAAATAATTTAATTTTTCAGATTTCATCTGTGAATGTTTGATTTTTCTTAAAACGTCTTTCCATTGCAAAATTTCACAAATGGTTTGATATAAAATTCATTTCTGATTTTGGGTTTATTACTACAGATTTGAGAAAAAATGCTTTCTGCATTTGCTGTTGCTTCAGAAATCGATAAAACAGCATAAAAAGTTACAACTTTCCTTTGTTAGGTTTTTAATAAATGGATAATTTAAATGATTTTAGTTAATGAATGCGATTGTTTTTGAATTATTTAATTATTCCTTATTTCGAATGCAATAATAACTATTTTAAAGCACACATTTTTAAAATATGTGTTTTAATTATGTTTTTTTAGTTCCAGTTTTTTAAAAAAAATAAGTTTTTTCCGAAAATTAAAGTTTTTAAAAAAATATGGCAACACTGTTTTTGATTTAAAGGCAAACTAAATTTTAAACAAATTCCTGTCAATATATCAAATTCACAAACCTATTTTTCTCTTTTTTAAATTTTTAAGCAATGTCATTCTATTTATCAAAGTCACAAACGAAAATTACAACTATTCCTACTGTAAAGCATCAGTATTCTCACTTCAACTATAAGACTCTTAAAATTCATTTTAACTTAAAAACGTTTGAAAGCTGTTTTAAAATATTTTTATGAATACTTCGTTAATGTTTTCTTAATACAATAATATATCAGTTTGTTTACTACGTAGAGTGTGCTTATACTTTTGTCCTGCAATGTATATGTTTTTAGAGTTTGGCAATTTCTTCAGTTGTATTGTCAACATTTTTGGAAAATTTTCTTTTACAGCACCGCGATTCTACACAAACCACCGCTACTTTAGGTGATATTGAAAAAAAGAACGCTCTTCTTTTTCTGTTTTTTTCTGCTGGAACTTCGTTTGCAAACAAGAAAAATAATGATGGATTGAGTGTTTTAACATTTGAACATTCAAATAATAACATGCAAACTCTTAATTTATTAGATATCGCCATGGTGTAATTATCCAGGTGAAAGGGTTTTTTCTCCACACCATAAATTTGGCTATAATTGCCAAAAAATTGTCTCAAAAAGAGCGAGGTTGTTTATAAGTGTCAAGTGATGCATTATAAGAAGCTCTTAGAAAAGTATTTGGTCGTTAACTAATGCTGCTTTAAACTCTCTTTTATTGTGTTAAATAGTATATGTTTTCACTACAAGCTGAAGTTAATCAGAAAGATAAAAGAGCAGGCGATAAGAAATTGTGTCCAAAAGAAGATCTGGCATGTAAAAAAATCGAGCAGCAGCGTTAATATTAGCAGCACCAGCAAATCTTTCGCTTGCTTCAGTCGAAATTTGTTAGTATTAATTAGGCTCGGAACTGGAAAGTTGGTCTATTACAGCAGGGCGATTAGCTTAAAACACGTCGACAGAATAAGATAAGCTAGTTGAAGGTCTTGGCAAATACATAAAATTCAAAAACAAACACTTTCACAAACTTCGTTCAATTTAACTTTGCTTCAAATTTGCCATCAGCTGTTTTTGACAATGCTAGTGTTCATTTTTGTGAGAGAGTTGAAAAAACTGCTTCCACCTGGATAATTACACCATGGATATCGCCAAACAAAGTTTGCAAATTTGTACACTTGTTTTATTTGCCAGTAGCTTCTTATTTTCACAACTGTGGCATTTTATTTTCAGAGTTGTCTTTAATTGTGAGCCCTTTAGACCAAGTTAGTTCTCGTCACAAATTTACTTGAGTGGAATAATTATTAAGGGTATTCATACCCAAAGTGGTAATCTTATAATTTGAGCAATTAGTTCTTTTTGAGCGGGCGTATAAAAATCACGTAAGGAACATTCCTTAAACTTGATTATGCATTTATAGCATTAATGTCAGCTGCAATATATTATCATATGCTGCATATGGGTAAATCTTAGCGTTCGGACGTTACATTCTGCTATATTTTTTCATAAATTTCGCAATTTTAATTACCAGTTTTTCAATTAAGAATTATTTCATTAAAAAGCTCTTCATGAGTATAATTTATAATAATTATAACATCGCAGTTTACCTCAAATATGTTATTTTTTTCGTTGATTCGGACGTTACTGAAAAACGAAGTTATTGTCTAACACTCGACTAACACTCGAACTTTCTATATATTTCTGTGAAATGGTCGGTCGCATTTTGAAAGTCTAAAGGAACAAAATATTGCAAATTAAATAAGTTTAAAATAAGTCTCAAAAAAATTAATATCCTTCCTGCATTAACTGCAATAGTGACATACTTGTTGCTCTTTTCATTAGAATCACATATTTGATACTTAAATTTTTTAATCGGGATATGTATCTGCCAAATTTTAAAACAAAATTTTTGTGTTGTCACTTATATAATCTTATGTATACATTTCTGTACAATATTGTGTTAATACACGTATACACTTATATATACACACTAAAAAATTTCAAAAATAAATTCACACCGGTGAGCGGATATTTACATTTTCTACACAGAACGGTGTTAATTAACACCGCATACTCTGTGTAAATGATGAACTTATCCGATCGGAGTGAAATTAGAATGGCAAAGAAAAAGAGCAATATTGAAATCACATTCTCATTGATAAAGAAATAAAAAATTGAAATTTCCCAATTTTATTTGTTCATTTTAATTTTGTTAATATTGATGAAAAATTCAAACTTTATTTTTGACACCACGAAATAGACCCCAACAAAATTAAATAAGCCCCAAAAAATTTCCATACTTCATATGAAATAACTCCCAATTTTTGGGGGCAATTTCATTATTTTTGGGAAATACTTAATTTTTTGTTTGGTTCTTATTCCATTATGAAATAAAGCCCAATAAAAAAAGGTACAATCAAAGTTTTTTGCGGATTATTTCATTTGACAATTAATAAATTTAATGACAATTTAATAAAAATTGTAAAAAACATCCTTTCGAATAGTTAAAATTACACCGTTCGGTGTTAAATAAAATTATCATTTTGCTAATATAAATAAACACCTAGCAGGGTACAAAACAAACATCCTATCTGATATTTACGATCGGTGTGAAAAAAATATGCTCTTTCGGAAATAAAATTCTGGCACTTTGACACAGTGTTTTTAACACCGAACGGTGTAGGACTCCCTGGAACACCGATCGGTGTAAAAATTCTATAAAAATTTTTATATATATATATATACTTATATTGAATATTGTCATATATATATTGAATCTGAATCTGTACATATCGAATCTGTAAATATTGAAATAAGAAAATTTCAAAAATAAAAGAAAATGACTTTAAATTAAATTTTTAATAAATAAAAAGAAAAAGTACAAAAGAAAAAGTACTTGAAAAACAACTTAAGTTTGTAATTATTTTTTATCCTGATATAAAAATTCATGAAAAATTGCTTAAAACTAAAAAAATAAAGCTCAATTTAATAAAAGAAAATGACTTTAAATTAAATTTAATAAAAGCACAATTTAATAAAAGAAAATGACTTTAAATTAAATTTTTAATAAATAAAAAGAAAAAGTACAAAAGAAAAAGTACTTGAAAAACAACTTAAGTTTGTAATTATTTTTTATCCTAATATAAAAATTCATGAAAAATTGCTTAAAACTAAAAAAAATAAAGCTCAATTTAATAATAAAATAATAAAGTGATACAAATTAATTAAAAACTATTTAAAAAGAAAAATGGAAATAGAAACGATATATTGAAGTGAAACATACAAATGTTGAGCAACCATAATTTAAAAGAGCAAAGAGAAAAATATAACATAAAAAATAAAGAAAAAGAATCTATTCAAACATTTTGATTTGGTGTCTAAACAAAGCCGTGATATTACTATATCGTTATCTAATGTTTTTTCTAATTTAAAAGTTAGCCTTAAAAAAGAAAAGTTCGTAACACTAGGATTTATTTCATTCACAAATTCACACAGCGGCCATTGTTAGCCCTATCATTTCATGCAAATCAAAAAATGAAAATTGTAAAATCTTTTAAAATTTCACAAACATTATTACAATGACTTAAAATTTTGCAAATCAGTTAAAACTTTAATTAAACACTCGATGCTTGAATTTTGGTAAAAAAAAACTAAAAGCTCCGCCTACTTCCCATATAAAGTTTCGTCATCATAATACAAAACTTGAAGATATAACATTTTACGTATTATGTACACTTGATGGTTTACCCTTTTACGAAAGTACAAGTTTCCATAATACGTAAAATGTTATATCTTCGAAAGTAATGCATGGATTTTTAAGATTGATGGCTCGTTGAATAGGTAACATCATCACCTTTCTTTTGATACGCATAATTATTAGTTTTGTAAAAAAAAATCACGAGCTTTTCTGGACAATTTTTACAACTTCGGATCCCTATAACTTTTAAACGGCTTAAGAGCGCCCTGAAATTTTTCCGAATTTATACTTAGAAGGTCTTAATACATATAATTTAAAAAAAAATGTGAAATTTGAGTTTTCATTATTCTTCAATTGTTCCGATTTTTTGGTACTTCTACAGTTTTTATAAAAGTTTTTTTTATGAAATTCTTGTATTTTTTCATTACCAAAAAATGTCTTTATTCTTCTTGAAACACTTTTATGTCATCTGTAATAAGTAGCAATCTCTCTGAAGGTGGCAACAGCTTGATTTGCTTTTAAAACATCTCCCAAAAAACAAAATGAAATAAAACACTGACAAACATATAGCTATCTCATTCCTTTTCGAATTGTCAAAGCAAGCGACGTGTGCTGTAAAGTTTTGTAAAATATTTTAATCATATAAAAATTTATAAAACAAAATGAATTCTCCGCCTGTTTTCATTGATTTATCGCTAGACGAGCAGGTATTTAATGAAAAACCAAAGTTTACCCACAACAAAACCAAGCTATGTTCTGGCTATTTGTATATTAAATATTGCCAAAATTTAAGGTTATGTTGTGTGGCCAAACTGGAAACAAATTTTTAGTCCTTTTGAATTACAAACTTTGATTTTTAGGTACAAGAACTGCGAAAATTTTTTAAAAAACTTGGAGCCGAAATATCTTCAGAAAAGTCCAACAAGGGCGTCGAAGATGATTTACATAAAATTATTGGCGTCTGCGATGTATGCTTCAAAGATGGTGAGCCATCGCAAATTGATGGCATACTGAACAGCATTGTTTCCATAATGATTACAGTAAGTTTGTTCCTTATATTTATATATAGAATTCACTTCATTAAAAGTTGCATTTGTTTAGATTCCACTGGATCGCGGCGAAAACATTGTTTTGGCTTATTGTGAAAAAATGACAAAGGCACCCGATGTACCCTTGGCCAAAGTTTGTCTACAGTCGTAAGTATTTTAATCTTTTTGTGTTAAAATTTATAATAAATATGTACCTACCTTGCAGCTTGTGGCGTTTATTCAATAATTTGGACACCGCCTCTCAACTGCGCTATCATGTTTACTACCATCTCGTGCAAGTGGCCAAACAATGCGATCAAGTGCTGGAAGTTTTCTCTGGCGTTGACCAGTTAAAAGCCCATTTTGCCAACTGCCCACCTTCAGGCGAACAAATGCAAAAACTGTATCGTCTGCTGCATGATGTCACCAAAGACACCAGTCTTGAGCTCTCTGCCAAGGTAATGATTGAACTGCTCGGCACCTACACATCCGACAATGCTTGTGTGGCGCGCGAAGATGCTATGAAATGCATTGTAACCGCTTTGGCTGATCCAAACACCTTCTTGCTGGATCCTTTGCTTTCACTTAAGCCGGTGCGTTTTTTGGAGGGGGATTTAATTCATGATTTACTTTCAATTTTTGTTTCGGACAAATTGCCATCCTATATTCAATTCTATGAGGATCACAAGGAATTTGTCAACTCACAGGGTCTCAACCATGAACAGAATTTGAAAAAAATGCGTTTGTTAACATTCATGCAATTGGCAGAGAGCAATCCGGAAATGTCTTTCGATACTTTAACTAAGGAACTGCAAATTAGCCAGGACGAAGTTGAACCCTTCGTCATTGAAGTGCTAAAAACCAAGTTGGTACGTGCACGTTTAGATCAGGCCAATCGCAAAGTGCACATTTCATCGACTATGCATCGCACATTCGGCTTCACACAATGGGAACAGTTGCGTGATCTTCTGCACGCCTGGAAAGACAATTTGAGTGCGGTGCGCGAGGGCTTGACTAATGTTTCAGCTGCCCAACTTGAGCTAGCGCGCAGTCAGAAGTTGGTCCATTAAATTGTATTTGTGACGTAAAACAAACAGGAAACTGCTTAGATTTCATTTTTTTATTATATATACCGTGAAATAAATAATGCTTTTACTAGCTCAAAAATTATACGTAAATACGTAAAATTCTACAAAATAGAATAAATCTAAGGTTTCATAGAAAATCAATGGAATAGCCAGCCAAGTCTGGTAGTATATAGTGCTAAATTAACTATTTTGAATATTTTTCTCTGAATTTGATTACCTTTAAACTTGTTTAAAGCTGAGATTCTTTTTTATTGAGTACAAGTGATACTAGTCTTCTATGTGAAGTATCTTGGTCCCTATACACCTACAACTCTTCGTGCACCTTAGCGTGTTGTCGTTCTTTTTCTTTTGGATAGGCCCAGAAATACGATGGAAATCCGTTGACGTCACGCTCGCGCTTAACAAATGCGCTGTACGATGAAATGCAGTTGCCAATAAAGTGGTTGGAAAGTCCCAAAATAGCCAAATCTAAGTGAGGATTATCGGTGGATAACTTGTGGGCAGTGATATTCATGCGTCCCAAGGCGGAATTCAATTCTGTAAGCATGTGATTCGAATCGGAGGCTACAAAAATGGAACGCACCTCATTATTTTTGTGCGTTTGTTTGACATTTTTTATCAGGCGCTTTAGCTGTTTCACAATTAACTCCTTTGGTGGCATGCACAGCTCTGGGAACAATTCACCGCGCTCATTATTATAACCCAAGCATTGTGGTGAAGCAAACAGTTGTTGGCTACCTTTAATATGTTCGCAGGCACGCACCCAATCGATGCCATTGCGCAAATGAATCCCAATAAAAGCACCTTTCGGCAGCTCTTTGCGTATGAATGTTTTGGCTGCTTCTCGATATTTGTCTGACCACATAAGATGTTTTTGGAGCAAACGATTCTCTAGCTGAACTGGAAAACTTGCCGGTGCTCCAGTGAATGCCAGCACAGGCCATGCACTTGCATTATATTTAAACTGCCATTTATCGGCAATATCGCTGTGATGCACATCAAAGTGCAGTGGTCCATAAAATTCCGACGCCTTAAAGTCAATCATATAAGTATCCCAAAATGGACCAAACGGATTGCCATCCTTGGCGTGACAGCCCTTTCCACTATTATCCTTATTCAGACTTTTACGCTCTTGATAACAAAAGGAAATGCGTTTGTCAGCTGGCCATATCTTTGGTGCTAAGTGTTCCATAAAGTCGGACATTAAAATAACACGATGATAGTCTTGCAACGGTTTCACCAAAAAGTATTCGTTAAAGGATACTTGCACCGAACTCATCTGTCCCTTGCGGTATTCAACCCATGGTGGAAGTACTAAGGTGCGATTAAGAGCCTTGGAGAAGGCCAGTGCGCCCAGAAAGTGATCGGCCTGGTTGCCAAAACGACCTGTTGTAAGAGAAGCCAATGAAGTTCTTGGCCGAGAAATATATCCATTTCTTACCCATGCATGGGCAGTATGCAAGATAACCACTAGGATCAGGTTCAACCGCTTGACATGACCACAAGACAGAAGTAATTAGAAATAGTAACAATGGTAATTTTAATTGAAACTCCATAATTTACTCGATCTTAATACCGGCATCCAAATAAGTTGAACCATAAACAAAAATTTATTTTTATTAATGACAGAGATGCCATATTGTAAGAGTGAATATGAATACGAAATAGTTAAATTAGAGCCAACGCACACGATAGCATATTATTGATGTTTTGCTTCTGATGTTATCTTTAATAATTTTTTAGGGGAGATTACGTTCTCCGGGGCGCCGTGAATTAACAATGGATTCAGGAAGGTCTTTATCAAAAAATAAGAATGGCTGAAGGAAAAATCTATTAATCGATTTGTTTTCACGTTATCGATTTTTTAAGGAATTTTTTTTTTTAGATGTTTTAAGAAAACTATCTATATTTTCCAAGTGTATAACCGATATTGCTGATTAAGGTGTTGCTTGCAAGGTAATACATAAAGCTTTTATAAACATTTTAAATGAATCAAATCCGTTGAGTATTTAATATTTTATAGCTATTTGTATGCAAAAGTAAAATATTTGCTTATATAAAACCGTTATTTTCTCAAAAACTACAGTTATTACTATGGATTATGAAAAGTAAATTATTGAAGCCTGAAAATTTATATTTTGTTTGGTATATAAAACTTATGATTTATTTAATTTTTTATGTGCTTTTTTATGATGAAATGATTTGCCCTTGTACGGAAAGTTATTAATTCATCTTAGTTGTTTTGTATTCTAATTACATATTTTCTTATATTACCATTACAATAAATTACTGTTCTTAAGGCAACATTGTAGCTGTTATATTTATATGATTGAATAGGATTTTCTAGCAAGCGAAAAAAATTTTAAATATTTAGTTTATCAGTTTTGGACAATGCAATAGCAAATAGCAATTTTTATTAATTTTATGTAATATAGTGTAAATTGCAAAGAATATGTATGTGTATATTAATATATCAAATGAAAGGTTAGATTGTAAGCTTTTAAAATAAAATGTAATTTTAGTACCTTAATAACGCAAATTATGTAGAAAATAACGGTTTTTTTATTATTTTATTAATTTTTAATTATGAATGCGCATTTAGAGCATTTACTACATATATTTGTCCCTGTTACTTCTACAACGAGTAAAGGGCCGTTCGTAAATGTGGATTTCATAAATGCGCATTTAGCTCTCAGTGTTAACATAGCATAAGACCCGATATGGGCGGCCAAAAACATTTACGCAACGCCAGAAGCGAATTGCAGTGGCTGCAGTTACTCAAAATCCAAAATTTTCGGCTGTTAAACTATGCTATGAAATGCAGTAAAAGTGTAAAAAATCTTTAATGCTCAAAAAATCGTAATATAATAAATAAAGCTGGATATCATGGACGAGTTCCTCGGCGCAATCGGTTTATTTTAACTATAAACAAGAAAAAGAGGTTGTAGTTCGCAAAACTCCACTTACATGAGCCATATTTATTTTGCGATTGCGTTATATTAAGTGCTGAATTCAAATACAATTTATTTGGCTCGGATGGAGCTAAAAAAAATGGAGAATACTGAACAAAGACCTGCAGGAAAATAAGACAATTAACACAGTGAAACACGGTGGCGATAATGTTATGGTTTAGGGGTGTGTGGTGGCATCTAGGGTTGGTAATCTGGTTTTTATTAATGAGAAAATGGATAAGCAACTTAGTTTGAATATTGTAAAGCAAAATTTTGCACCCAGTATTGAAAAGTTGGGGCTAACTGGGAAACAATATTTATTTTAACAATAAAACGACCCAAAACATTCGTCTTATCTTGTGCAGGAATGGCTAATCTACCACTGTAAGCTTCAAAACACCTCCGCAGTCAACAGATGTGAACCCCGTTGAGCATATTTGACACTTAATGGGAAAAGAAACTACGAAATCATCACACGAAATCATCAAAAATACGCTCATGGAGGCTATACGCACCGAATGGTTAAAAATAACACCTGGGGAGACATAAAATTTCGTGAGAAGTATGCGTTGACGTTTAAAGGCTGTAATTTAGGCTAAAGGAGGCCTTACTAAGTATTAGATGATTAAAAATATACTCATCTTGACGATAAAACAATAATACTTTCCACTTGTGCCTAAAATTTTTTGATTTTAAAATCATTGGCTCATTATCATAGTCAAAATAAAGTCGACTTTAGATTTAGTATAAGCATTTTTGACAGTTTTTCAATATAATATGTTGTCAAAAAGCTTGCACTAAACTTAAAGTCGACTTTATTTTGACTATATAATGGGCCATTGTTTTTTTTTTTAGTTTTTCTAACATTTAGTCTGATATAAAATTAAATTATCTTTTGTTGTAAATACCTAGTAAAACGTATATTTTTTAAGTGCAGTTTTCTTACTTTTTTCTGTAAGTGAAGTGAAAAATTTTTTTACTAACATTTTTAATAGCTTCATGCCTAAACTTTTTTGATTCACTGTATACCTCCATTGATATCTTGGTACAAGATCTGTTAAAAAAACAATATCTTTTTCATTATCTAAAAGATGTTATGTCAGTTAAAATATTTATTATAAAAAAAAACAAATTAAATAAATTTTTCTAATAAACTTAGTTTTAAGAGTAAATTTTTACTATTTTTGCTTGTTTGATAAAACCATTATTTTCTCAAAAATTTGCAGTATTGAGGTGTTCAAAATATATTTTATATTTAAAACTTACAGTTTAGCCTTTCCTTCCTAAAATGGAAGCCGTTGACCAAAACTGATCAGCAAAATGTTTTATCTTTCTTCCTTGGCTAGAAAATCAAAGAAAAAAATCAAATAAATCATATATGTTATATGCCAAATGAAAGAGTTAAATTATTTTTAAGCTTTAATAATTTGCTTTCCATAATCCATAGAAATAACGGTAATTTTTGAGAAAACAACATTTTCATGGTAACAAAAATTTCCATGAAATATACGAACAAATTGGATTTATACAAATATCTATAAAATGTAAAATTCTCAACGGATTTGATTAACTTACGATATTTGTGAAGGCTTATGTATAATCTTTAAAATGATACCATAATTATCTTAATCGGTAATATTATGAAAATATAGCTAGTTTTCTTAGAAAATCATTGTAGACATATATTATGTTATAAAAATCTATAGCTCGTAAACAAATCCATATATAGAGTTTTCCTTCGGCCATTCCTATTTTTATTTAAAGTATTTTACGAATCCATTGTCAAATCGCGGCGCTCCAGCTATTGTAATCTCACCTACACTGTAGTTGTCAGACATGGTTGCATGATTTATTTTTGTGTATCAGTAAGTGTGTCGTTTTACAACACTGGTGTTGTAGATCCATTTGACGTTTTATTTTTTGTGTTTTCCATTCATCACGGAGTCAAACGTGGACAAATTGCATTTTTGCAATTCCTCAGAAAATCGTCACGGTTTGCTTAATTTAAATAAATATCGAAAGCCGATCTAGCTACAATTAAAAACAATGGCCAAACGTGTTCAACCCTCTTGGCAACCACCTCAACGAGTAGACCGACCGAAATTAAAATTGTTCAATAGTTTAACACGACGCAAGGAGGAGTTTGTTCCGCTTCAAGGAAATAATGTTACATGGTATAGCTGTGGACCAACTGTTTACGATGCTTCGCACATGGGACATGCCAGGTAAGCTTAAAAGAAGAAAGTATTTCCTCAGTTGTGACCGATTTTTATTAAATTTTTTGATTGCCTTTAGATCCTATATTTCCTTCGATATACTGCGTCGAGTGCTTGCTGACTACTTCGGCTATAACATACACTATGTCATGAACATCACTGATATCGATGACAAGATTATAAAACGTGCACGACAAAATTATCTTTACAATAAATACTTTCAGAATATTGCATCAGCCACGCTTGAGCAGCTGTTAGATGACCAAAAAGAAGTTTTGGCACAGTTCAATAATACATGCTCGAAGAATACAGATCCCGATAAAAAGGTGATGTTTGATAAAATGTTGGAACGTATGCATGTGGCAATGGAAGCACTTACGCAAGCAGTTGCAGAGAAAGATTCTCAAAAGATTGCAGTTGCCAGAGCAATGTACCTATCCGAAGCTAAAGATCTTATAGCGGATTGGATGGATCGAAAAGAAGGTGATAAAGTTTCTGAAAATAGCATCTTTGAGGCATTACCACGCTTCTGGGAGGATGAATTCCACAATGACATGAAAGCTCTGAATGTGAGTCATATGTTTAAAAAAAGGTTTCTTAATGGATTTAAATAATTTTCTTACTTGGCTCAAGATACTTCCACCTGATGTCTTGACACGTGTCTCTGAATATGTACCACAAATAGTTGTTTTTATTGAACGCATTATTAATAATGGACTTGCATATGAAGCTAATGGCTCTGTATATTTCGACGTGAATGGCTTCGATAAGCGTCCAAAGCATCATTATGCTAAACTAGTGCCAGAAGCATATGGCGACACAAAGTCGCTACAGGAAGGTGAAGGAGACCTCTCTGTTGCTGAGGACCGTTTGTCTGAAAAGCGTTCGGCAAATGATTTTGCACTTTGGAAGGCCAGCAAGGCAGGTGAGCCTTGGTGGGAGAGTCCTTGGGGACGTGGACGTCCTGGTTGGCACATAGAATGCTCGGCAATGGCTTCAGATATATTTGGACCCAAATTCGATATACACACCGGTGGAGTTGACTTAAAATTTCCACATCACGATAATGAATTGGCACAGTCTGAAGCTGCTTTTAACGAAGCAGAGTGGGTTAAATATTTCTTGCATACTGGACACTTAACCATTGCCGGCTGCAAAATGTCGAAATCGCTTAAGAATTTCGTGACCATACAGCAAGCATTACAACGATATACTCCATGCCAGTTGCGACTTGCTTTTCTGCTGCATTCATGGAAGGATACACTGGATTACTCAGAAAATACCATGGAAATGGCGGTGCAATATGAAAAGTTCTTAAATGTAAATTAAATATACGCCAGATAAGGACACACTTATTATCCAATTTACACAATTTTTGTAGGAGTTCTTCCTGAATGTTAAAGATTTGACGCGGCACGTGCTTACAGAGCCACCTAGGCGACTGTTCGATGCTTGGAGCGACAGTGAAGCGACAGTACAACAGAAATTCAACACTGTTCAAGACAAGGTGCACGATTCATTGTGTGGTAAGTTTGGAAATTTTCTTTCTTATATATTCGATGAGAAAAAATCAAGGAAATGTACCTGTGCTTCACAGACAACATAGACACACGACCTGCGCTGGATGCTTTACGTGATCTTGTCTCGGTAACCAACGTTTATATACGCGATAGCAAAAGTTCGCTTAATAGTTTATTATTGCGTAAAATTGCTACGTACATAACCGATATGCTGCACATCTTTGGCGCAATTGTTGGACCACGGGGCGGCATTGGTTTTCCAGTTGGTGGTGGCGCGTCAGCAGCAGGCGCTGCGGATGTTGAAAACACAATTCTGCCTTATGTACAGGCTCTGGCTGAATTCAGAAATGAAGTACGCGAAGGCGCCAAGCTTTTGAAAGCCGCTGATTTATTAAAACTCTGTGATGAGCTGCGTGATGATGTGCTGCCCAACATTGGCGTACGCCTGGAAGATAAAGAGGGTGGAAAGTTTGCAGTAAAATTAGTTGATTGCGAGTCGTTGTTAAAGGAGCGCGATGCCAAACGGGCGGCAGAAGCAGAAAAGTCAGCAGAAAAGGAACGCAAGAAGCAAGTGGCGGCTGCAGCAGCTGCCGCAAAAGATGCACAAAGAAGAATAGATCCTAAGAAGATGTTTTTGGAAGAGAAAGATAAATATTCGGCATTTGACCAAAATGTAAGTAATGTTTTTTTTAGTACATGGTATATTTTTTTCGGAGTCAACCTGGGTCCGAATCGCGGCAGTCGTTATCGAGTAAAAGCGCTCAAAATTTTTACATGTGAGATCATGGCACAAGCATAATTATTGTAGGGAAATGTCTATCAACAGTAAGATCCATAATGGAGAGCACACTCAAAGAAGTACTTATATGCTCAAATTCAGTCGGTCTTAGTATGATTTAAAACAAACACAAATATAAAAAAACATGTGTGAGTTTGCCACGTACGGTAGAAATGAAACCTTCAGAAAACTGTAGAAATTTATAGTACAACGGCTTTTTCATAAAACATCGTAACCTAAGAATGAGATAAAGCGACTTGAAAATAATATGTTTGACTGTCCATGCAATAATCTCCGTTGTTTTTAAATATACATCACTAAAATGTTTTTTTTTTAGTCAGGAGTCCAATAAAGAGACTTAACAAAAATATGTATTCATCGTGATTTGTAATAATTCAATCAATTCTTTTAACGAATTTTATTACTCTAGTGTTATTTCTAGTGCTTTCTAATGTTGTCACGCCCCTTTTACGAATATCGCCCACTTTCTTAACCGTAATTTATCATAATTATGCCTACCCCTGCACTAAATTTCAGTACCCTATTGCTAATATTATTCAAGACACAATATTATTCGTCTGCTAGTTTGTAGTCTGCTCGATACTCGCACGCATACACACAGCAATCACACGTTTACGTGATTTTTTTCTACCAAATCGCACTACCCGCAATCTGCGTTAAGGTAACCAAAAATAAAAGTGCATACATTGTGATTAGTCCTCAGAAGAAAAACGGATAAGCTTGGGCACAATTTGGCTTCAATCTCCTTAACAACATTTGTAACGATTTTCAGACAGAGCTTTGGTACATTTCAATCAAATAGTTGTTGCCAACATTGTGTTTAAAGCTTTCACTGGCTAAGAGCGAGAGCGTTGCTGCTAAACGTTGCTGCTTTGGTGGCAATTTCAGACAGCACATAATTAAATGCCTCTTTGAACAGCCTAAAACTTTTTTAAATAAAGGATTGCTTTTATCCCTCAATTCAATAGTTTAATAATTTAATAACAAGCACTTTTTTCTAAATAACAATTTCGCTATCCAGGAACTCGTTTCATCACGTTATTTAATTCGATATGATTATTTACTCGATCACAACTGTCACGATTCGGCCCCTGAATTTTTTATACAATTTTTATAAATTAATACGCACAAGAAATTTTTTAAAATGAATTTTAATCATTTATTCTCTTAATTTAAGGGCCTGCCAACGCACGACACCGAAGGTAAAGAAGTGAGCAAAGGACAGTTAAAGAAATTACAAAAACTACAGCAACAGCAGGAGCTGCGTTATAAAGAGTATTTGGAATCCGTCAATGGCGCTTAAGTGCTTCAATGATGAATACTGAGAAAAATTTGGAAGATCTGTAACTGCCTTTAAAAAGATATTTTTTTTAATAACTCGCTATAGCATAAAAAAGAAGTCTCAAAAATTATTTAACAAAAATATACTGTTTTATTTTATTTGCACTTTCCAAAAGCATAATTTGCGGTCATATGCCGCACCAATGTATGGCAAACGATGATGCCAAGCCATGCCTCCAAACAATTTCAAAGGAGTTTCTATAAGCGGCACGACAGATTTGGCTGTGAATACTTTTAATGTTATATCGGGACGACCAATGCTTCCGACAACCATTTCACTGTTGGGTGAAAAACGTATAATACGACCACCATCTTCGTGCACTTGCTTGATGTCGGTGGGAGAACTGTTAAAGTTTTCAAAAGAGGGCAAAGTTGAAGACAAATTTCAAAGCTTAAGAAAAATTTCTAATTTTTATACCATGGTTTGCGCAGATCCCAGGTTATTATGTCGCCACCTGCTAGAGCTGTTATAAACAAACGATTGTTCTTAGCCCAGTCCGCTGACATCAGCGGGCACTTAGGTGACTCAACGGACATTATGGCCTGTTGTGAACGCACATTATATAAATGTATGACACCTTTTTTCTCCGCTACCATCACTTTAAAAGGTTCTTCGGGATGCCATTTTACCGACATGCCAGCCGAAGAGAGGCAGAAAGTGGTAACACTTTCAAAGTGCGATTCGACATTCCAAATTTTGCATGAATGATCGTCGCTAACAGAAGCCAAGTAAGAGCCTTCATCATCCCAAGCAATCTCATTTATATAGTTGGTGTGACCTTTTAAAAAAATTATTTGTGCTGCCGCTATTTTTTTATTACGAACAATTTTCTTTGGTGTCATTACCTTTTAGTGTCTGCACAGTATCCGAATTTTGCAAATCAGTTCGAAAGATACGCAACATGAAATCAGCACCTGCAGCACAGAAAATCACTGTTTTGGGAACGACAACAAGAGAAGTCTCTGGTGCAAATGTGAGACTATGACAGCGACTTTCGTGATAGATATCCTTAAGACGCTCCCATTCAAAGATGTTTGCTTCAGATTCCTCCTGTTATTTATTAAGGAAAAGATGCATCAAAACAAGGTTTCAAAATAAAGTTTTTGCTGTTTTACCGGGAACTTGATCAAACCTAGGGTGAGCTTCTTGTCCCCAGCTATGCACACTAAATTGTAAGCAAAATCATTGCCACAAATCTCGAAACAATATATTTGATCGGAAAAAGTAAGTAGATGCGTGGGCGGTGTAGAAGAACGCATTTTTGTCAGTTTATATAAATTTATTCAATATAAATATCGCCACTAAATATTTATATTTACCGGTTCTGCAATTATTTCTTCTTATTTAATAGGTTATGTTTTGACATTTGTTATTGTGAATGTGATACACCAAAGTTGCCATGTTCATGTAGGAAATTTAAAAGTACTTCAATAAATTTTTCAACTTTTTAACGCGAAAAGAAGAAACTTTTGTGTTGGATAACAAAATTTTAATTTTAAAAAATTAATTTAAGAATTATTGAGTATGAAATGAATTTTTCATGAAAGAAAAAGTATTGTAAAATCACAAACAATATTTTTCCAGTTTCAACTTTATATTTCGAAGAAAATATTTTTATTGTATAAGTAAAAATTTATGTATCGAATTTTTGTTATTGTTTTTATTAAAAAAATTTAAACGTTATAAAGTTTTAAGTGATGATACATTCAGGTATTTTCAAATTTAAATTTTCCGCATCGCAGTTTGTAAGAATAAAATACCGTAAGATACTTTCTACCTTTGTGATTAACAGTAAATTTCAGTTTAGGTTTAAGCAAATCTCTCAGACCCTTGAAAAACATAAACTTAAATATTAAAATTCATAGAGGTTATTTAAAGTTTACTATAATTTTCGAGATATTAACTACTGATTTTAATTTTTCTTTCAGGAAAAATAATGTTAGTGAAACTTTACAATTTTGCAAATAATGAAATTTAATGTGAAATTTCTCCACAATTTCAACTATGTAAGAAAAACAAATATTGAAGATCCAAAAATTATAAAAATTTTCAAAACTTCTATACACGAAGAAGAATATTCAAGCATCTTATTCTATTCTCAAATAATAAATTCATATTTTTCCGAAGTATTTATTTCCATTTATTAAACATTTATATAACACTAATATTCTCCGGCAGACGTTGTCATGCCACACACCGCCTTGCTGTCGTATTCAAATTTTAATGTTAATCGGAGAAAAATTTTTCCGAAAGTAGCCACATGAACTAAATTAACAAATTTAAGTCTAATTCGACCAAATTATAGAATCCGTAAAATTTTCGACCGTCCGAAATATAGAATTTTTGTTGATTTGTGGGCGGTAAAATATGGTGTGGAAAATTTTTCTTCTTAATCATACCATCTCGTACTCGAAACAAATCGACTACCAAAATTTCAGCTTAGCTTAGTTTTTATCTGACGCAATTTGCTTCACTCCACGCTTTTCCCCTGAAAAAAAAGGCGGTACATAGTGCGACCTAACCAATTTTTAATACAGTTGCCGAAAGTAACCATACAAACCAAATAAAAAATTTTAAGTCTTATACAACCAAACCTATCTGAAATAAAGCATTTTTTGGTGGATGACTTTTTTGTATGGGAGTTCTATTTGACATTCAGTTCCAAAGCTATTTGATAAATAAAAAAAATAAAAACAAATAAATACCGTCCCAACTAGAACTGATGGTCCATATTTGGGGTGCAGCAACGTCGTAGCGTTTATTTTTGTGTCAAAATTGACTTGATGTTACGTATTGGTTACGTTACAGAGACCACTATGTTTCGAAAGTGGTGCAATACAATGCCGACAGGCCCATATGAAGAAAAGTAGCAGATTCGACTTTACTACAATTCCAAATAAAAAAACTTTAAAAGTAGTTAGCTTATATGAAAAAGTGCTCTTTACTACACTACAAGAAACAGCTGTTTCGAACTCGCTACAAATTAGCTGGATTGGTATGAATAAAAGTAGTGTTTGCTTCTGATTTTGAGTTGTAAGCAAAATGGCATACTACAAGTTTGTAGTAAATAATTTATATATATTAAATTTATTGAATTTATTTAATTTGATATATATTTGGGCAGGCGAAAAGAAGATTTGTTGAAGTTGAAAGCAAAATACAAACATGGCAATCGGCCAAGAACTGGAGGACTTTTGCAGTTGTGCAGTCGAGTTTTCATGAACACGCCACTATCACTTTTTTCAAAGTTGTCAAAATTTTCAATGGGTATTCACGATTCAGTGTACTTGCCTGTGCAGTTGAGGACTTTTGCAGTTAGGTTTTCGTGAACACACCACCATCACTATTTCAAAGCTGTCAAAATTTTTCAATGAACTCAAGTTTAAGGCAATAGTAGAAAAGCACCTGTGCAGATTTTTGACATACGTACATTTTGTTTTTGTTAAGTGCACAAGTCCTCAACTGCACTGGAAAGTGCACTGAATCGTGAATACCCCTTATAAAATTTACCAGCTGCGACGAATATATATCACATTTTTGTAGTATATGCTACTTTCGAAATTGGTAGTCATATAACAAAATTTTTATTCATACCGAATCCATCTTTTCAATCAATCTTTTTTGTAGCACTTTCCTTTTTGGTAGTTACTACAAATTACTGAAGCTGCTACTTTTTATTCATATTGTCCATTGCGTTAGTGAAAATTACTTTGAAGTTACTTATCACAGCCATAAATATAATTAATTATTTTATAATTATAATTTATATAATACATAGGAGTACAACATAATCTTAAGTGTTTTGGATATTATTTGGAGCTAAATGTAGATGGGAGATGGGAAAGCGGTAAAAATGGGTGTGGCAAAAAATGTCCGTAAACCATCTAGTACTCAGAAACAATCTATTTCCAAACTTTCAGCTAAATCGACCCAGTAGTTTTAGAGTAGCAATAATTTTATAAAGTGGGTGTATGTATAATGCGGCCACGCCCATTTTTAGGACACTTACTGAACGTAAGCATAGGAACTAAATTACCAAGTTTTAGTCTGATACTACCGGAGCTGTCTGAAATATAGTATTTTCATTGATTTGTGGGCGGAAAAAGGGGGCGTGGAAACCCATTTTCAGTACAGTTGCTAATAGTAACCATACAAATGAAATTACAAAGTTTTAGTTTTATACGACCAAAACCCTCTGAAATATGCAATTTTTATTGATTTGTGGGCGGTGAAAGAGGTGTGGCAAGAAATGTTTTTTTATAAACCATTAAAAGTTGGAAAACAATCTACTGCCAAAACTTCAGCTTAATCCGTTGAGCCGTTCATGAGTGATGAAGCTACCAACGAACACCATTTAATTCTTATAATATAGATTTAATAAACTTTACATTAAAAAGAATTAATTACGAACATTACAAAATAATTAAAATATAAAAAGTAACAAGAACAACAAATTTATCACCAAAAATATCACACAAATAACTATAATACAAAATGAATTTGTTTTTAAATAATTTTTATTTAGACGAGGAATTTTTTTACAAAAAATAATAATAAAAAATAAATACAAAAGAGGTAGAATTTTTCTCTATTAGTATAAAAAGTAATTCTACATATACACTTACTTTATCTTTTTTTCGTCTTTTTATTAAATACTTTTGTGTCAGATTTGTAGAGGAAATAAAGGTCGTTATTTTTTTAAAAGTTAAGTATCGGAAAGCTTAGCAAATATTTTTCATTATTGGAAACCAATTTAATAACTTGTAGAGCCATGTCTAATACGTTGTTTCGATAAGTTGGACGGTTGTTTGTAACAAACATTCTTAACATAATTTTTTGGGATAATATTTAAGAAAACAAATTTTTTATCAATAATACGATTTATATATGGAGTAAGCTTTTTAGAATTGTAGAAATTTGAACGGAGGCAAAGAATTTTTGCACAAACTAGATATATTTGCTCTACGATTAAGGTGAATAAATTTATATGAGCAATCAACAGTTTTAATTATAGCAAGTATAATTCGGGGAAACTTGTGTTTTTTGCAATAGGAAGGTAGTTGAACTACATTTTTCATTTATCCTCGTTTGCTGATATCTTATTTCTTTTGTTTATTATGCTTAAAAGCTCACATAGCATAAGCAACAATGTCATCATTGATATTAGGGATAAAAAATGGAGTTAATTGCATCGCTAAATTGCTCCGGCCAGAGTAGGCGGGATCAATTTAGCGTGTAAGATTAAAATGATGGTATGCTTACGGTCGCCTACCATGGGGAGGATGCTGTTTCTAGAACCTGGAAGAGAACTTATGCTCCGCATTAAATACCAAAGGAGGCAGGAATTTCTTTTAAATGAAGAGTATCATTTCAAAGAAATAACTCCACAAAATTTGGTTATTAATAAAAGAAAGTTTTTTCAATGAGAAGAGTTTTTATTACCTTACTATTTGGTGGTTGGAAGAAGTTATTATATAAAATGGAGTTAAGCTAAAGCTTAAGACACAGCTTTAAGCTGGGTTTAGTTAACATTACAAATTAAAGTTAATTTAAAGTTCATGTAAATAGATAGTTTAATATAGTAGTTTAAGCTGGGTTTAGTTAACATTGCAGATTACATATAATTCAAAGTAAAGGTTAAATTGATAATACCCAGATTCAAAGTAAATGTAAAATTGATAATAATCAGATAAAAAGTAAATGTAAAGTTGATAATAATCGGAACTTCGGTGATGCAGTGCCAACCTATAGGAAATATTATACATGATTTAGATGGCATCCGCCTTGTTTTTGTGCAGTTCATAGCAGGCTCTGCCAACGTGGAGCTCGCGAATGGCATTCAACTAATGCTCCCGTGGACTCTCGCTGCGCTAGGTTCCTGTCGGCCTAGTATATGCCCCAGAGCTCCCAATGGGCTGAGGTGACCGGGGACGGTGGCGAGGCCATGAGCGCCCTTTAGAGCTCCCAGGCGGGACCTGTGGACGTTCAGGCGATGGCGACTGACTGAAATCTTTCGTCCCAGTCGATAAGCTATGCCGCTCGTCTTGGTCCTTTCATCGGCGCATCGTGGTGAGGTTGACTCGTCTGTGTTGCATGTTATGGGGTTTGAGTGGTGGAGATTGGCGCAAACATTGCACACTGCCTTTGATGTGCATCTTCCAACAGCGTGGGAGCGAGCGAGGCAGTTCGAACAGTAACCGTGGCGACAATTCAGAATGGACATCGCTTTGAATTTTTTGCAGAACCGGATGGAAAGGCTCTGCTGGCATAATAACCATTCATAACACCTAGAGAGAGAAAGCAAAAAGTTTATTAGTTTACGGCATAATTGGAGACGGAAATATGTGACCTATGCTATAAATACACTAGAGATGAGACCATACCATGATTTAAATATGAGTGACTATATGAGGGAGATGAAAACTGATATTAGTTTTATTGAAATGATATTTGAGATTGATGATTGAAGATATACGAGAGATGCGACATATATAAGTTAGAAGGGTGAGTATAGTTTATCATAGAGTGATTAGGAGAAGTGAGAGAACCACGATTTAAATATGAGTGAATATATGAGTGAGATGAAAACTGATATTAGTTTATTGAGGTGATAAGAGCTTATTCATAAGTTGCGCGAGATTTGCAACTTTGAAATATAGTTAAAAGGTTTTGAGAAAAGAGGAGAGTATGTAAAGCATCCAGAAGGTGCGCGGGATTGGTAACTCTGAAGTATCGAGAAGTTTTGGGAACAATAAATATTCAGAATTTGCGTGGGGTTGGCAGCTCTGAAATATCGGGAAGAGTTTTGAGGTGATAAGAAAGTATTCAGAAGCGCGGGGTTGGCAACTTTGAAGTATCGTAGAGTTTTGGAGAAACGATGTGAGCATTTTGAAATAAAGTTTTTGAGAATTAAAGAAAGTATTAAGAACTTGCTCGAGATTGGCAGCTCTACCATATCGGGTAAAGTTTCTCAGAGAATTTGATCACAATTGAGGAGTTTTTTGAAATAAAACTGACAATATTATCTAGTTGCGCGGGGCTGACAACTCTTATATATCTACAAAGTTTTTGGCACAATATAAGCTGACTTATTTTGTCAAACGCACGGAATCACCTCACCACTTGGGTTTTTTTGTCTTTCAATTCCATTTCCATACGAACTGGAACAAATTCTCTCTCTCAATTAAATATTCCTTTAAAATATATTGCCAGATAAAAAAATCTAACGCAAGTGACTGCGTTCGTTTTACAAAATTAGGCCATTAAAAAACAAAAATGCTAAATTCGCGCGGGATGGCAACTCTAACTTAATGAGAAAAAATAGTTTTTTTTTTTTAAGAAATATGAAAAACCGGAAATATTTCGTAGTGGCGTGAGTGGAAACCAGGGCTGCCAACTCGTTTCAATCAAATTCCCCAATTCTGCTGTTCGATTCCCCCATTTTGCATCCGATTCCTCCCAAAAAATATATGTCATTCAAAACAGTCTTTATTCAGTAAATTTTGTAATATGTGAGATTTTTTAGCCCATATGCAAACATCCACAAAAAATTTGACAATACATTTTTAAAAAATAACATAAAAACATAACATAAAATAGGTTATAAGAAATGACTAGAATAAATCCTAGTTCTTAATAATATCACTTCCAATGATGCACCAACTACTGCAAATCTCTTTGCAGATTTTTTCCTATCAAACTTCGAACCGGTTAAAAATGTTGAGTTTGAGGCTTCGAGTAATTTTTCTCCAGAAATTGTCTTTGTGTCGCTCGCTTTGACTGAAATGGATGTTTTAAATGGTATTCGTCGGCTGAAATCTTCACAAATACTATATGTTGATGGTTTTTGTTCTTTCTTTTTAGATAAATGTGCAATCAGTTTAGCATCTCCTCTTATGCTAATTTTTAATAGTTCATTGTGTTCTGGCAATTTCTTGGATAGCTGGAAAGTGTCTTTGGTAACTCCTGTCTATAAAATCTGGTTCAAAAAATTATATTGCCGATTATAGACCTATATCTAAGCTCTCCACCATTTCAAAGCTCTTCGAATCCATTGTCAAAGACGAAATGTTTTTTGCTGTAAAGAAGTAACATCCCCGTATCAGCGTGGATGTATGCCTGATCGCTCTACATTTTCAAATTTGGTTTTTTTCTCTGAGTACTGCTTATCTGCGCTTCAGGATGGATGTCAGGTGGATTTCATTTATACAGACTTTGCAAAAGCTTTTGGTAAAGTCTCCAATTCTCTCTTAATCAAAAAACTTCAATGGATTGGATTTCATTCGGGCTTTCTAAGTTGGTTGACTTCATACTTGTCTAATAGGCAGTGTGTTATTAATGAAACAACTAGAATAAATCCTTTTAAAATTTTAGTAAAAACATGTTTCTTTCAAAATGTTTTACTTCTTCTAAAATCATTTTTGTATTATGGACTTTTTTATAAAAGCTATATACATATATTGCATATTTGCGGTTAAGACTTATGGGCAAAATCTAAATCATTAAGTTAATTTTTTTTTGGAATTTAAAGAGATTTTACCGTTTTTGTAAAGTCACTTTGTATGGGAGGTAGGAGTGATTTTCATCAGATTTTTAAATTTTATATGTGTGATGTGAATATTTCACGTCCAAGCGTTAACGCAATATATTAATTTTTGTGTTATTTAAGGATACCACTTTTACTAAAATCCGTTTTGCTAAAATCACTTTGTAAGAGAGGTAGGCGTGGTTTTTATCCGATTTTGCTCATTCTCGAACTTGATCTTTTTTTTAATACAAGCATATCTTTTGAATTTTATTCAAAATTTCGGCCGTAATCGTGTCGACAGACAGACAGACGAACATGGCTAAACTAACTCAGGAGGTGATGTTGATCAACAATAAATATACCACGCCTTCTTATTAGCGTTAAAAACGGAATGACAAAGCTAATGTAGCCCTTACGCAGTACCCGTGAAGATTAAAAACAAGTTAACTTCTTGTAATCACTTCTTGTGATCGTAAATTAGCTGATTAAATCAATCAAAGCGAATTCTAAAAATGGAAAACTGAAGAAATGCATGTTGCCAACTGAGGTTTTTAATCCAATGGGAATGTTTAGCAATAAAGAAACTTAGCAAAAGTTTCTAGGCATATTAATACGGAAAATTTTGAAATTTGCTATGATTTTTAAATTAACTTAGAATCAAAAGTAAAATTAAATTAATTCCCCCCAAAAATTTACTCATTCCCCCACTACCCCATCGAGTAAAAATTCCACCCGAATGGGGGAATTACACCCGAGTTGGCAACCCTGGTGGAAGCCCTGAATACACAAGAGAATTTGAGAAACACTTAAACAAAAACATGGTATAAGGATGGAGATAGCTGCAGCGCTGACTGTGCTCTCTTTCCATACTGCCATGTCTGTCAAATTCAGCTGTTTGGCGAATGGAAACAAAAGAAAATAAATAAAAAGTTTTGCTTTGTTTTTGCATTTTCGGCATTATACCCTCATCTGGTGCATCTACCTGTATTCTTCTACCATGAACAAATATGTAGTAGTCGCGCGGGATGACAACTCTGAATAAATGAGAAATTATAAAGTTTTGAGAGTATTGAAGAAATATCTAAATAATTTCCCAATAAATATATTTTCAATTATGTATAGATAGATACGTAGATTTTATATGTATATATGTTTGTGTACGAAATTGTAAAGCTTTTGAATATCCCAGTGGAAATAGGCCTGAAAAAATACATTCTCTCAAGACTCTGGGGAATGGTAACGCCAGAGTATTCAACGCACCACTTGATTTCCTTTTTCTATTAAGATGTTATACTTACGTAACACATACTATCGTATAGCGTAAACTCAGGCTTGAATATCACCAAGAATATTCCTCAGAAAATTCAGGTGTCAGGGAACGCTAAAAATCAGGCTTTCTATCAGGTAGTGAATATTTTGGAGTAAATATTCAAACGAAAAAGCGGGTAATACATGAGTTGTTTTGAAACCTATTTTTCTTTTTATCAATTACATTTATATACAATTTTTCCATTTATAAATTTTGCATTTATGTAAATATTTTAAAGTTTCTCTCTTTTTTAATTTTTAAGAATGAAAAAGAGATCTTTATTCTAGTGTTGCCAACTTTTGAATTCTAAAATCCACCAAAAAGGCGAAAAATTCACCAGATTTATTAGGTTTTTAAAAATGTGAAACACTAAATCAAATTCACAAATAAAATTATATTCGGAATTGCCATTTGTTTAATTTTTTAAAAACGATTTGTATCACAAATTTAAAGTTCTTAAATTAAGCTTATTTACGAATCTAACACAAAATATTAATTATGTTCTCATACACTTATATATAAAAAGAAGCCCCCAAAAAATGCACCATAAATATATATATATATATATGTGTGTGGGTGTTTGAATTTTTTTTAATATGATAGTTTGTGTGTGTGCTTGATTGGGGTTTGCGAGTTTGCGTAAAAGTACTGTTTGCTTAATTATAAAAATAACTACCTTATGCTTTTGGGACTCCAACGAGGATCACTCCACTTATATCGGGATCGCAGCTGATTCTGCTGCTGCTGAGCCTTAGTCACGCTGTTCCAACCCAGAAAATGGAAATCGTGAGTGCTATTTGGCTTAATATAGACGCCGTTTAGCACCAACTTTAAACACCAAATTATCAGTCACGATGTTTTTTTTTCAAAAGCTTTGTAGCAACTTTGCTAAACTTTAAAAACGAGGACTCTTAGAGCCAGTTTTTCAGTGCTGGTTTAAACTTTGTTTAACTTGAGATTAGTTAATCGTAGATTAAAATTGATATGAGCTTAACTAAGCAATCAGTTTTTCAGTGCTGGTTTAATAACATGCAGATTAGGTATAAATAATATGGCAACACTTGCAAACGTCAAATAGTTACTGAGAATTTCTAACAGCTGACAATGAAATTTGCCATAAAATAAGAAGCAAAATAGATAAAGCTTAAATAAGAAAAAGTATTTTTATGAAAAATGAGCGTACAAAATAATAAAAGAAGCAACAACTTTAATACAAAAGAAGTAGAATACTTGCTGGCGCTGGTTGCAGATTTTAAACATATTATTGAATGTAAGCAGACGGATAGAACCAGCAGTGAAGAAAAAACAAACAGAAAGTTAACTAGAGCTTAACTCACCAACATTGGCAGTTTAAACTTCGATTAAAGTTCACTGAAAAACTAGATTCATGGTTTAAACTTAGTTTAAACTTCAAACAGAGTTAAACTAGCACTGAAAAACTGGCCCTTAAGTTCATAAAACTGTCACGATAAAGGTTGTCAGTAATGTGGGAAAAATCCCATTCGTGGTAATTTTTAATTGGTCTTGGGAGGTTTTTTTTTGGGAGTTCCCATGGTATTTTTTAATCTAGCGTGGTATTTTTTAATTAGTGTGGAAATTCAGTTGGTATTTTTGGATTGCAAGGGAATTTGGAAATTTTCTTCTTAATTTTTTTTAATTTTATTAAGAAAAAACTTAATAATGGTATTCAATGAACGACATATATACAGAAGCGTAAAGCTATAAGCTTATGCTGTACATTTCCTCGAACTTACCCTTAATAAAAACGATTTATTTGCATATTTGTTTTAAGAAAAAGTTGCCACCACAAAATGGCATGAAAACTAAGTAGACATTTTTTGACATGTGGCAATACTATCCTGAATTTTTTTGATTTTTTTGCAAGTGTCAAGTTTACAGAAGTTATTTTAAAATTTTTAAGTGAAATATATAATTATTACAAAAAAAAAAAACAATAATAAAAATATTTGCAAGTTTACTTATGGAATCCATTGGTTTTCAACTATCTTTTAAAATCAAAATGAAATCACAGTTGCTATTATACGCATTATACGCTCTGTTTACACTAAGATTTTGTGTCGTAAGCTGTGTATGTAAATTCCTAACATTTTTGTTGTAGCAAAATAAGCTTCTGTGAATGTATCGCTTTTACGCTATTAACATCACAAATGCGGCGTTCATTGAATACCACTATTATTTCATTGTGGGGTTTCTCAATTTTTTTAAAATTTCTTATACACATGGCATTTTTTGTGGTATTTTTTAATGAGTATGTGATGTTTTGTGAATTTTTGAAATGCATATTGAATTTTTGGTGGTATTTTTAAAACGCGTTTTATTTTGGGAACATTTTCATTTAGCAAAAATGGCTAAAAAGCTTATAGTGAAACAAATTAAGGGCCGCTCTTAAGTCGTTGAGAAGTTATAGGGTTCTAAAGTTGTAAAAATTTTCCTGAAAAACTTGTGATTTTTTTATTTTCCTACAAAACTAGTTATTATGAGTACCGAAAGAAAGGTACCCATAAAATAAAAATTTGTTGGGACATAAAGAAATCACAAGTTTTTCAGGCCAATTTTTACAACACCTATAACTTCTAAACCAGATGATAGCGGCCATTAATTTTTTCAGATTTGGAATTAGAAGCCCTAAATTTATATGCTCCACAAAAAAACAGTGAACAAAATTAATTTTTGCTAAAAATAAAATATGCCGTATTTTGTGGTGATTTTTAATGAAAGTGAGATTTTTTGGTAATTTTTAACTGCGGTGGGAATTTTTTTGTTTACTTTTACCATGGGAATTTTGGCATAATTTTACTTTAGGTCCTGGACATGAATATTTTGTTTCTTATTTTTATTAAATATACTTGGGCCTCTTAATAATACTTTTACACCGAAACTAAAACACATTTTATCGCTATTGTCGCATTTATCGCAAGATAAATACAAACAATTGCTTAATTGTAAACTTAGCGGCTATTATAGTATGGCCAGTGCAATCGGTTACCGTTTCAAGTAAATTAACAAATTAAATGCCACATGGCTAACATATTAATATAGACAAGTTTTAATCCTGCTCACTGAGTTATAAATTTATAGTATCTGACGAATATCATTCAAGTGTATATACAAATTTCCTAAGAATTTACATAAGAAAAAGTGAGACAACGACCAGCATGACCGTGGCAGTTAGGTATGATAAAATTAAACCTACTTTATACAGTACAAAGTCTGAGTTTTATCAAAATATTAATAAAAAGTAGGTTTTGTCCTCAAACATCATTAGTGTTTTTTCTGAAAATGTTTCATAGAACGAATTTAAATAAGATGAAATAAAAAGAAACAAAACTTATCTTCGGTTATGTCCTGGAAGGGCTTTCAAAAAGTAAGGCAAGGGCGAGCTATCAGGGCTAGACTCGAGATTTTCCATCATCACTCCAATTGTAAACTGGTGAGGCGAAGAATACCACGAAACCTCTGACTGAGAGGAGTAGATTTCCCTGACGACTTCGTTCTCAGAAAGGCTCATATTAAAAATGAATCTTTTCATTAGTGAAGTCGCATAACTGATAATTGGTAAAACACTCGCTTTTTTATACAACGATATGTTCGAGACCCTTTTATTTCTAGATTAAAAATTCAAATTGACGCATAATCTGAGGACCCTCCTCTCTAACTTTTCCATTTCACCAGCAATCGTTGGTGAATTCCAGAACCAACAAGGGAATGCATATAGTAGCACCGGTCTAATGAGGGTTTTGTAAAGAAGGAGTTTGGTGAAAAAATGTTCGTGAAAAGGGCTGTTCACATTTCAAACTGCTCATCAAATCGATCATCAAATGATTTGACAATTGATTTGACCAACAGAATTTGTATGGATTTGATGGCGATTTGACGAGTGTGAACACTCATCAAATCATTGGTCAAATCATTTGATGAAAATCAAAATTTTTTGATTTTTCTGCTGATTTGACGAACGATTTGACCAGTGTGAACACTCGTCAAATCGTGTAGTACGATTTTGTCAGTTCAAAAAAGTTATCAACCTGTGCTCATCGCGGCAAAAGAAGGAGCGGAAGAAAATAATAACAAAATAGTAATAAATAACTGTTGCAAACAATTTATAATAATTTATAAAATAATTTCTTCTTCTTCCAATACGATTTTAATAACAAAAAGTATTAAAATTTATCCGTCATCGCGATGTGCTTACTTCGGGGTTCAAGATAAAATGAAATTTGACGAAAAATTTGAAGAGTCAGAACACTTCTGTGGTCAAACGATTTGACAAATGATTTGATGAGCGGTTTGAAATGTGAACAGCCCTAAATAATGAAACTTTGATAGCTTGAGGTGTTGCCACCTTTCATTTTTATCATGATATGTTTCGACCTTTACAGTGTTTTAATGGTGTTTTATAATGGGTGTATTTCTTTATTCATTCCGGATAAAGGAGAGAACGAATAGAATAGATTGTTGTTTATCCAGAACAGAATGAATAAAGAAACAGTATTGGAAAAGAAAGAATATTTTGTCTTTATTAAAACCAGAAACATATTTTTCGTATTTAATTAAAGACAACAAATACACCAAATAAAATTTAAAAAATAAAAATACAACAAAGCAATCTAAAACATTTAATGTAAAAAATTTTCCATTTTCATTTAACGAAGTTTTTCTTCAAACAATCGAATATAACCTCACATACAAGGAATATTCTTTTTATTCTACCTTAGCTGATAGTATAAAAAGAACGCGTTCGGAATATTCCGTAAGAATAAAGAAATACAAAAAGAATATTCCGGATAATCAAAACTGAATAAAGAAACAAAAACAGTCATTCCGAACATCTGGAATGAATAAAGAAATACAGCCAATAAAACGCGCTGTGAGGTGTTTTAAATTTTGTATGGTAAAACACTCAAAATAAGTCGTGTTTTGGCTTTTAAGCACAGTAAATACATAAAACACGTATTGAAGGTTTGGTGTAAGCGTACTATAAGCCTAAATATAAAACCAAAAATTGTCGCTCTCGTTTGGTTTAGGAAATTCGCAAAAGTTTGAAAATTCAGTGCAAATTTTTAAGTGTGTTGAAGCTAATTTTATCTTTTTGAAAATTTTTTTTTGAAAAATAAAAATATAATTATATACACAAGTACTGTAGACAGTAGAATATAGACTTCGTAAAAGGGCAATTAGCATCAACAACCTTAAATAATTGCACTGAATTTTCAAACTTTGTTTTCATATTTAGGCTTAGGAGGCTGAAATACATTTAATAAAAATAAGAAATAAATATTCGGGTCCGGGCCCTAAAGTAAAATTATTCCGGAGTTTTGATAGTATATAGTTTATGTTACTGTGGGAAAAAGGTTATTTTCGTGGAAATTGTTGCAAATCTTGACTGGCAACCTTGGTCACGATTGATTAGCAACTGCTTTTACCTTTCCTTCGATTTATATTATCTATATATAAAACTTCTGGCAAAACAAAATGGTGGATTTTTGGTTTTTCCACTAGAACTGTTTTTCTTAGTTCCAAATTTTTTCAAGTAATCAACATAATGCTATACAGCAACACGAGCACTCTTGAAACTTTAAAAATTACCACTATTGTTATCACTGTTTTTTAGACTTTTGATTTAAATCTATTTATACAATGTCTAGATTCACAGTTTTAACCAAAGTATTTAGTTTGTTTTTTTTTCTGTCTGGGACACCAGTCACACGAATTCTTATGCTCTTTCGCTCACTCGACAAAAAACCAGTGCCGAAGCAGCATTGCTTTGTCTCACTTCAATTTACAGTCTGATTTTTACAAGCGGGAAAACTAATTGAAGAGGAGACGCTTAATAAAACAACTAAACACTATGACAGACGTTCAACGAATAAACTGCCTGAAAACAAAGAAGTAAAATATAAGGAAGTGGTGTAATAGCAGAAAGTGTGGTATTTTCTCATAGAACAACCCAGCTAGACAGCTAACTGTTAAATATTCCATATATATGGCATATACGTAGCGACCTTGACGTTAAAGTCATATAAAATTCTCCATACATTGTACGTTAAATTTGTTCTACCAAAATACTATATATATGGACAGACGCTCATCTGTGTGATCTGGCATCTCTGTCTGCCACACATGTTTTAGCCATAAAAAAAAGTTTAGCTGAACTGCTCACACCAATACGAAAATCTGCTTTGCAATCTTCTCCCCCCCATGCCGCTATATCATGACTACCCCCTAGCCCAGAGATTAGAACTCTGACATGTTTATTTTAAATTACAAAGACAATTTTTTAATCCATTTTTATTTATTTTTTGCAATGCATAAATTACCTTGAGGTTACGGGTTACAACATTACGGCTTTACAAATAATACAAAGATAAACACAATTCATATAAAATCCATGGGTTCTGAATGCATATCTTCACAACAGCAATATAGCTCCAACGACAGCAGCAGTTGTTTGAGTTGCAAATGTAGTCAATCCAGATAATCGCAATGTTTTTCAGGAATCCTATTTAGTCTTCTGAAAAGAAAAAAATGTTGAATTGTTTTATTTTATTTATAATTTTTGTATACTTCCTTTCGACTGTACGGCTCATTTTGTTTGATTTGTTATTTTTTTTTTGGCAGTTTATTATATTTTTGGCCGTAAAAGAGCAAGATATACAATCAAACATAACTTTCCTTGTTTAACATAACGTCAGAAAGTATGAATGTATTGCTGAAAACCAAAATTTGTTTCGTTGTGTTTGTGAAGACGTTAGAGCTGTCCAGCTGGGAAGGAGATATGGAAGCAGTCTTTAGCTCACACACAGTGTATGTGTGAGGAAGTATATATCTGATTTTGAGCAAGCATTTTTGACACATCGTAAATCGAAAAAGTAAACACCGCCAACCATTCACCAGCTACTGCAAGTGAAATAAAAAAATTTGTATATAAAAGTGATTGTCATCACTCTATATTATTGAATTAAAGTCTTCAAATAAAAAAGAAAATATTTAAAATGCGCTGTATAGTGAAAAATTGTGAAAGTCAGCAGTATCTTCACAACAAGCGGATTTCATTTCACAGGTAAGTGTATGCAAATTAGAACAAATTTTCAAAATATATATTGTTATTTATATAAAAGTGATTGCTGAAAAGTAAATTTCAATAAGAAATGAATATATTTCTTATCACAAGTACAAACAAATTGTGTATATTTAGCCAGTATATTTTGCGCCATTTCCCGATTGAGCTTATGTCAAACCTTAAATGCCATATCAAGGCCGCATTCAATTTCTAAATGTGACATGCATTTTCAGGGCGCCTTTTTTATTATATTACAAATACTATAATATGTTTTTATTTCAGATTTCCAAAACAATTGGATTTAAAAAGTCTGTGGATTCATGCCCTTCAATTGGAAGCTAATATGGTGACTAAGTTTTCTGTGGTTTGCGGCAAACATTTTTTTCCAAGCGATTTCATATCATCAAGTCGATTATTCCCGTCGGCAGTTCCATACTTTGACGATAAAAAATATGGCAATTCAAGTACTTAGAAACGTATGCTTCCAAAAAACTAAGCAAGCAAGCATAAATTATCCTAACACTTAACCTACCACTATTTGTATATTTTACCTGCTGTAATTGAAGGCATGAGTGGATGAAGGTGATATGACGCATTTTCGGATTTTCGCTGTTTTATGCATGAATGAAGATGTAATGTACATACAAACAATTTTAAACCTTAAAACAACCATGTTTGTGGCTATTTTAGAAAATAACTTCTTCACAAAATTTGATTACGTATAGACTTCAGTACAAAGTCGAAACTTTGAACTCAATTTTCTCGAAATGAAAATTTTGCAACATATTACTTTCATCCACTCATGTCTTCAATTGTTCTTTAAATTTATAATTGTAATTATAGATATTTAAATACATTTTTTGAAGTTTTCGTGAAAGACACGACGATTTCGTTTTGTCTATATAATGTGTTATTTTTGGATGTCTCAAGCTTTTTCTAAAATTTTTGTGCTGTTATTATCAATATCGTCAAATTAATATAAGAAAAACATAGCCCATAGAGTCCAAAGTGAATTGAATTCTTTTTGACTAACATTGAATTCTTTTTGAATAACATAAAAAAATTGGCTCATTATTCTGACAATGACTTTTGGGTAATAGAAATTTTTTTAAAAACTGGTTACTTATACATAAAAAAAACTAATGAAGAGCCAACCGTTCGGTAAAAACTGCATAAGACCATTAATTTTAAAGGCGTATAAACGTATTATATATTTTATATTTAACATTTATATCTTATAATTCATATATTTATTAATTTATCAAATTATAACATTTTGAAATTATTTTAAATTATTACATTGTATGTAACTTCATGCATGCGTTTTTAATTTAAATGAATTTTTATCATATTGTTTTAAACCATTTTCATGTTATTCAGTGTTCACATCTTTTGTTACCTTTAACTAATATGTTTCTTTGTTAACGGGTGAAATAGGCTTACAGGGGAACCGAATACTCAAAAAAATCGGTAACGTAATACAATAAAAATATAATAATAAAGATGCATTTAAGAATAACAGTTTACACCTTTCTTTACAATTAGCCCAAATGCGGCCCTGTTTGAATGTGTCTGTGTTTGTGTGAACTGACATCAATAAAAAATACTTCGTTTCTGTTCAACTACTGCGCTTCCTTATATCTTACTTCTATGTATTTTCTATATTGGTGCTGGCTCCACGGTTGCCACCTATAGTGGAAAAATCCCTTTTTTGCGAATTTTAAATTTCCTTGGCAATTAAAAATCCCCATGATATTTTTAATTCAATATGGTATTTTTTAATTCACTTGGGATTTCTTTCTTTGATTATATATCGAAAACTTCGTTTTCCTACAGTTTTTTAAATGTTTGGAAAACACGCTTTTTCACCACTGGTTATATTATTGCATGCGTTATGAATGCATCCAAACTATAAGAAATAGGAAAGAAAATTTTAAAGCGTATCACCATTTGGACAAATGTCAAAAACATTCTTTGTCTCGCTCGCTTAATAAAAAATTTTAAAAGTTTTAAAAATGTTGACTTTATATGATTTAAATACAAATTCTAAATGTTTGATAGTTTAAATCATACTTGATTTTAAATACAAATTCTAGTTGTTTGACAGTTTAAAATCGTTTATCGAGCTTAAGGTCAAAGTTAGAAACAATTAATTGTTCTAACGAATTTTTCTAAAGAAACAACAACAACAACAAAGTTTTTTTCAATATGAAAGGAAAAAAAAAAACCACTAGCAAATTGATTTTATTGTACAATTTCTGCGTGCTAAACGCGTCATCAGAAATCTTTGTGATTGCCCGTGCAAGCGCGTAGACGCACTGCACCATCGGGGCGATGAGATTTTGAAGCTTCAATTTCTCATTTTTTTTTTTTTTTCCCTTAATTTCATAATGCCACATTTGTTGTTGTATTTCTGTTTTACTTTAGTTTCTATGCCTATATTATATGTAGTCCAACAGCCTGCTGGAATTCTGCACTAACAAAGCATGTTTACTGAAGTTGTTTTTAGAATTTTTGCTGATTTTGTTTTTCAGCTGTTTCCGTTTGGTCGAGCTCTACCATTTGATTAAAGTTTTTTCCTAAATGACCTCTATGTTTATTATGTTGACTTTATATGATTTAAATACAAATTCTAAATGTTTGATAGTTTAAATCATACTTGATTTTAAATACAAATTCTAGTTGTTTGACAGTTTAAAATCGTTTATCGAGCTTAAGGTCAAAGTTAGAAACAATTAATTGTTCTAACGAATTTTTCTAAAGAAACAACAACAACAACAAAGTTTTTTTCAATATGAAAGGAAAAAAAAAAAAAAACCACTAGCAAATTGATTTTATTGTACAATTTCTGCGTGCTAAACGCGTCATCAGAAATCTTTGTGATTGCCCGTGCAAGCGCGTAGACGCACTGCACCATCGGGGCGATGAGATTTTGAAGCTTCAATTTCTCATTTTTTTTCCCCTTAATTTCATAATGCCACATTTGTTGTTGTATTTCTGTTTTACTTTAGTTTCTATGCCTATATTATATGTAGTCCAACAGCCTGCTGGAATTCTGCACTAACAAAGCATGTTTACTGAAGTTGTTTTTAGAATTTTTGCTGATTTTGTTTTTCAGCTGTTTCCGTTTGGTCGAGCTCTACCATTTGATTAAAGTTTTTTCCTAAATGACCTCTATGTTTATTATGTTGACTTTATATGATTTAAATACAAATTCTAAATGTTTGATAGTTTAAATCATACTTGATTTTAAATACAAATTCTAGTTGTTTGACAGTTTAAAATCGTTTATCGAGCTTAAGGTCAAAGTTAGAAACAATTAATTGTTCTAACGAATTTTTCTAAAGAAACAACAACAACAACAAAGTTTTTTTCAATATGAAAGGAAAAAAAACCACTAGCAAATTGATTTTATTGTACAATTTCTGCGTGCTAAACGCGTCATCAGAAATCTTTGTGATTGCCCGTGCAAGCGCGTAGACGCACTGCACCATCGGGGCGATGAGATTTTGAAGCTTCAATTTCTCATTTTTTTTTTCCCTTAATTTCATAATGCCACATTTGTTGTTGTATTTCTGTTTTACTTTAGTTTCTATGCCTATATTATATGTAGTCCAACAGCCTGCTGGAATTCTGCACTAACAAAGCATGTTTACTGAAGTTGTTTTTAGAATTTTTGCTGATTTTGTTTTTCAGCTGTTTCCGTTTGGTCGAGCTCTACCATTTGATTAAAGTTTTTTCCTAAATGACCTCTATGTTTATTATGTTGACTTTATATGATTTAAATACAAATTCTAAATGTTTGATAGTTTAAATCATACTTGATTTTAAATACAAATTCTAGTTGTTTGACAGTTTAAAATCGTTTATCGAGCTTAAGGTCAAAGTTAGAAACAATTAATTGTTCTAACGAATTTTTCTAAAGAAACAACAACAACAACAAAGTTTTTTTCAATATGAAAGGAAAAAAAAAAACCACTAGCAAATTGATTTTATTGTACAATTTCTGCGTGCTAAACGCGTCATCAGAAATCTTTGTGATTGCCCGTGCAAGCGCGTAGACGCACTGCACCATCGGGGCGATGAGATTTTGAAGCTTCAATTTCTCATTTTTTTTTTTTTTCCCTTAATTTCATAATGCCACATTTGTTGTTGTATTTCTGTTTTACTTTAGTTTCTATGCCTATATTATATGTAGTCCAACAGCCTGCTGGAATTCTGCACTAACAAAGCATGTTTACTGAAGTTGTTTTTAGAATTTTTGCTGATTTTGTTTTTCAGCTGTTTCCGTTTGGTCGAGCTCTACCATTTGATTAAAGTTTTTTCCTAAATGACCTCTATGTTTATTATGTTGACTTTATATGATTTAAATACAAATTCTAAATGTTTGATAGTTTAAATCATACTTGATTTTAAATACAAATTCTAGTTGTTTGACAGTTTAAAATCGTTTATCGAGCTTAAGGTCAAACAACTAGAATTTGTATTTAAAATCAAGTATGATTTAAACTATCAAACATTTAGAATTTGTATTTAAATCATATAAAGTCAACATAATAAACATAGAGGTCATTTAGGAAAAAACTTTAATCAAATGGTAGAGCTCGACCAAACGGAAACAGCTGAAAAACAAAATCAGCAAAAATTCTAAAAACAACTTCAGTAAACATGCTTTGTTAGTGCAGAATTCCAGCAGGCTGTTGGACTACATATAATATAGGCATAGAAACTAAAGTAAAACAGAAATACAACAACAAATGTGGCATTATGAAATTAAGGGAAAAAAAAATGAGAAATTGAAGCTTCAAAATCTCATCGCCCCGATGGTGCAGTGCGTCTACGCGCTTGCACGGGCAATCACAAAGATTTCTGATGACGCGTTTAGCACGCAGAAATTGTACAATAAAATCAATTTGCTAGTGGTTTTTTTCCTTTCATATTGAAAAAAACTTTGTTGTTGTTGTTGTTTCTTTAGAAAAATTCGTTAGAACAATTAATTGTTTCTAACTTTGACCTTAAGCTCGATAAACGATTTTAAACTGTCAAACAACTAGAATTTGTATTTAAAATCAAGTATGATTTAAACTATCAAACATTTAGAATTTGTATTTAAATCATATAAAGTCAACATAATAAACATAGAGGTCATTTAGGAAAAAACTTTAATCAAATGGTAGAGCTCGACCAAACGGAAACAGCTGAAAAACAAAATCAGCAAAAATTCTAAAAACAACTTCAGTAAACATGCTTTGTTAGTGCAGAATTCCAGCAGGCTGTTGGACTACATATAATATAGGCATAGAAACTAAAGTAAAACAGAAATACAACAACAAATGTGGCATTATGAAATTAAGGGAAAAAAATGAGAAATTGAAGCTTCAAAATCTCATCGCCCCGATGGTGCAGTGCGTCTACGCGCTTGCACGGGCAATCACAAAGATTTCTGATGACGCGTTTAGCACGCAGAAATTGTACAATAAAATCAATTTGCTAGTGGTTTTTTTTCCTTTCATATTGAAAAAAACTTTGTTGTTGTTGTTGTTTCTTTAGAAAAATTCGTTAGAACAATTAATTGTTTCTAACTTTGACCTTAAGCTCGATAAACGATTTTAAACTGTCAAACAACTAGAATTTGTATTTAAAATCAAGTATGATTTAAACTATCAAACATTTAGAATTTGTATTTAAATCATATAAAGTCAACATAATAAACATAGAGGTCATTTAGGAAAAAACTTTAATCAAATGGTAGAGCTCGACCAAACGGAAACAGCTGAAAAACAAAATCAGCAAAAATTCTAAAAACAACTTCAGTAAACATGCTTTGTTAGTGCAGAATTCCAGCAGGCTGTTGGACTACATATAATATAGGCATAGAAACTAAAGTAAAACAGAAATACAACAACAAATGTGGCATTATGAAATTAAGGGAAAAAAAAAAATGAGAAATTGAAGCTTCAAAATCTCATCGCCCCGATGGTGCAGTGCGTCTACGCGCTTGCACGGGCAATCACAAAGATTTCTGATGACGCGTTTAGCACGCAGAAATTGTACAATAAAATCAATTTGCTAGTGGTTTTTTTCCTTTCATATTGAAAAAAACTTTGTTGTTGTTGTTGTTTCTTTAGAAAAATTCGTTAGAACAATTAATTGTTTCTAACTTTGACCTTAAGCTCGATAAACGATTTTAAACTGTCAAACAACTAGAATTTGTATTTAAAATCAAGTATGATTTAAACTATCAAACATTTAGAATTTGTATTTAAATCATATAAAGTCAACATAATAAACATAGAGGTCATTTAGGAAAAAACTTTAATCAAATGGTAGAGCTCGACCAAACGGAAACAGCTGAAAAACAAAATCAGCAAAAATTCTAAAAACAACTTCAGTAAACATGCTTTGTTAGTGCAGAATTCCAGCAGGCTGTTGGACTACATATAATATAGGCATAGAAACTAAAGTAAAACAGAAATACAACAACAAATGTGGCATTATGAAATTAAGGGAAAAAAAAAAAATGAGAAATTGAAGCTTCAAAATCTCATCGCCCCGATGGTGCAGTGCGTCTACGCGCTTGCACGGGCAATCACAAAGATTTCTGATGACGCGTTTAGCACGCAGAAATTGTACAATAAAATCAATTTGCTAGTGGTTTTTTTTTTCCTTTCATATTGAAAAAAACTTTGTTGTTGTTGTTGTTTCTTTAGAAAAATTCGTTAGAACAATTAATTGTTTCTAACTTTGACCTTAAGCTCGATAAACGATTTTAAACTGTCAAACAACTAGAATTTGTATTTAAAATCAAGTATGATTTAAACTATCAAACATTTAGAATTTGTATTTAAATCATATAAAGTCAACATAATAAACATAGAGGTCATTTAGGAAAAAACTTTAGTTTTAAAAATTTTTAGAATTTGTAAACTATAATAATTATATAAAAAAAATTGAACTTCCAATTATAAATGAACACAAATGAAATTAAATTTCTTTTTTACAATCCTTATTTTTTTGGTAATTTCTGCCTAATTGTTGTACAGAAATCAGAAAAAATGAACAGAAAGTTATTAAATCTGATTCACTATGCTGAAAACAAGAGCGCCTCCAAAATTATATTGGGAGACTACGATTTCCAGAGCGCCGCGATTGACAATGGATTCGTTAAGTAATTTCAATAGAAATAAGAGTAGTCGAAGGAAAAATGGATTTATTTTCAAGTTATCGAGTTTTAAAGAAAAATTTTTTTATAAGATCTTTTAAGAAAACTGCATATATTTTTTTATAGCCCATTGCTTTCTGAAAAAATTCTGCAGCTTTTCTGACCTCTTCAAGACTTCTGCATTTTTTCCATTCTTTTCTAAAAAAAAAGTTGACCTTGAAATAAATCGCGTTCTTTTCTCGAAAATTCTGACCTCAAAAGTATAACAAATGCAGAATTTTCAGACCTGTAAAATTCGGCGGTCTGCATTCTGCTCTTAAGTAACACCATCATAAAAATATAAGTTTGACATTAATATTATGTGCTGCAACAATTGTGAGAAGCAAAAAGTTGCAATTTTAAATAATTTTTTAAATTGAATCCAAAACAATTTTGATTTTATTAAAATTTTTTAGAATTTTATTAAAACTAGGCACTTTAAGTTTTAATAAAATTTAACAGCTCGATGAATATTTGATAAAAATTCCATACAGTCGGCACTATACATAAACTCAGTCGTAAATACATCGAAATTCAAAACAACAGTGCAGCCAATATCAAATGAAAAACAAAAGTTGCATTTTTTAAGTTATTTTCTAAGCTCAAACTCAGGTCAGAATTCAACCTGTCAGTTTAAGTCAAAATCTTAAAAATTCTGCTTTCTGTGAGGTCAGATTTTTTTTCAGAAAAGAAGTGTATAACTGATATTGATAGTAAAGGTATTATTTTAAAGGCAATATATGAAGCTTTTATATTAATTTTAAAATTATCAAATCCGTTGAGCATGTCATATTGTATAGCCGTTTGTATGAAAAAGTAAAATGTTTACTTGCATAAAACCGTTATTTTCTCAAAAATTTCCGTTGCTATTATGGATTATGGAAAGTAAATTATTGAAGCTAAAATATTGATATCTCATTTGGTTTATAATATATATGATTTATTTGATGTTGTATGTTTTTTTTTGTGTTGAAATGATTTTCATGCATTTTTACCTTAGTTTTTTTTTTGCTTTCTTATAAAAAAAGTTTTGTTCTGCCTAAAATATGTATATTTTAATAAAAAAAATTAATATAACGTTTCCTAGTAACGCAAGATTTAGTAGAAAATAACGGTTATTTTAATTAAGAAATTCGAATTTTTTTATCTTTACCTAAAATCGTGGTGGCTTAGAATATTTAAAGTAAAACATATAAAAACAAATGTTCAAAACAACATTTTTACTCGATGTTAACTCTTCGACAGTTAAAAATATTGAAGTCCATCCGACATGTGTTATGTGTGTAGGGGCAACGAAAAAAGTCCCGTTATTTTATCGAACTACATGTAAATCCGTTTGGGGGCCCTTATGTGTAAACAACACCAGCTGCGTTCCATTCGCTTCAAAAAAAATCCAGATTATTCTAGGAATACTAATCCTATAACAAATAGGATTATTTTTGCTATCCATATAAAATTGTGATATGACTTTAAAAAATTTGACACACAAATACTGCACCAGTATAATTTTATGAGCTGTCATTTAATTTTTTTAATTAATTGCGACCATCGAATGTTAAGCAGAAGAAAACAAAATAAACAGCGTATGTCACATACATTGTTTTATTAATAAATTTTTTCATACATTTCGCAAATTTTGCTAACAGTATTTAATTAAGATGTATCTGGTTAAATAGCTCTTCATGAGTATAATTTATAATAATTATAACATCGCATCTCGAAAGTCTAAAGGAACAAAATATTGCATATTAAATAAGTTTTAAAATATTCCAACATCATCTTTAATATCGTAGTTTTAAATTCACTGTTAACAGTTTTATATGTTCGGACGGTACGTGTTGGACGTTACACATTTTTCTATTGTAGTTTAATTTGGTAATTAAGTAATTAGGTAGTTCAGTAATTATGTAATTAAGTAATTAAAAATAAATTTGATATAATTTTTCTTCCTTGCCTCAACCATTTTAAGAATATATTTAGCCAATACCTTCCATTCTTACTAAAACAAAAAAGTTAAAGAAAAATTTAATAAACCTTTACGAAAAATAAAATCTACAGCTGCGAACTTGTCTTGTTTTAGCGGAGCTGTAATCGTGAAATGTCAAAATGTCTGTGCTTCATGTGAAAAAAAGTTAACGAAAAATTAACTAAACATTTACGAAGAAGAAAATCTATGTACATTTCTGAAACAGTGATTGCTTTAATTAATAAAATCAAAATGTTTGATAATATTATAAAATAATAAGTTTTAATGTTTTGATCACGAATCCATTATTGATAAATTATTTGCGTAAAATATTAAGTTGGCAGTCATGCAACTACTTAAAATTATATATAATTTAAGTTATGCTTAATGTTATCAAATGTTTTACAACATAAGTGTTTAAAATGTGTTAAAAAAATTAAGGCATAATTTTACTTTGCATCCCAAGCATAAATATGTTTTTAAGATAAACTTCTTTAGCACCAGGTATGCCAACCAGGATTTTCCCGATTTGCGGGAATTCGAATAAAATGCTAAGCGAAGGTAAAAAGAGACAAACATATGCATCTATGGCATTTAGTCTGCCAGATAAAGGAACCACCAGAGAGTATAAATTGTATAGAGATGTCAGTTCGAGGTTCACTCAAGTTTCGTTGTACAAGCGTTCGTAACATAGAAAAACAAAACAAAAATAATTGTGCTTTTGCCTCAGCAGATGTTCCATGCTCACCTAAAAAAAAGTATAGGCAGCGTCGAAACGAACGCTGAGGCAAAGCATAATTATTTTTGTTTTGTTTTTCTATTCTCCGGACGCTTGTATAACGAAACTTGAAGGAAATAGCATTCGAAGTCAAACTGGGACCTCTATATAATTCTGTGGAGTTTTGAAAAAACAACTTAAATCTATCTGAAATTCATAGACAAAGCCCTTTAAGTTGATATGAAATTCATATAGACTTAAGTTGTTTTGTCTATGAATTTCAGATAGACTTAAGTTGTTTTGTCAAAACTCCACAGAATTTATACTCTCTGGAACCACCGCTAAGCATGTACACAAACCAATTTGGAAATTAATTTTCAACGTTGCAGTAGCTGTTCATTTTTTTGGCATCATTGGCTGAGTTCACAAGAGAAGCAAATGATCATCACTTTTTCTTGTTATCTTTTACTGCCTTTGACTGAATGATTCAGGTCTTATGCCCTGGTTATGCTAGGCAAACATGTTTGGTGAACTGATTTTGTTGTTAGTGTTTTACGATTAAAATGAGAAATGAACTTTTTCTCCTGCTCATTTTTTCGCTCTCACGCCAAACATTTTTGTTTGCTGTTTGAAACAGCAAACATGCCAAACATTTTTTTTGTAACTGAATTTTATATTCTTTCAACAAACATAGCAGAACCAGGAAACGAATATTTGATGAAAGAAGAAAGTGAACAAAATTAAATAGCAAACATGTTTGCCTAGCATAACCAGGGCATTAGCATCATCAAACTTTTGATTACGTTCGAAGTTAATTTTCGATCTTACAGAGAGTTAACTTTTTTAGCTGGAAAAATAAAAACAAATTTGTATTCATTCAAGCATTTGTTTCTTGTGTGAACTCAGACATTGAGACCAAAATACATAAGAAAAAAGGAATAAGAAATTAGCGTGGGCCATAAAGTAAGTTAATATAAACAATTTCGAAATGTTTACACAGTATACTTATATATAATATTATGTGGGACATTCTTTTCTAAATAGGTTAACAAAAAGTTCGACCAAACCGTGCTGATATCAAATAAAAACGATTTATTGAAGAGTTACATACAAATGTTGAGCAACTAAAATTAAAAAAAGTTTACAGCAAAGAGAAAAAAATAACATAACGAAATAAAGATGAATATATTTAAACATTTTGATTTGGTGGCTAAACTGACCGCGACATTACTTAATCGATATCTCATGTTGTTTTTTCCAATTTAAAAATTAGCCTAAAAAAGAAAAGTTGGCAACACTACGATTTATTTCATTCATAAATTAATGTACTGAACACATTGACGACGACTGCAACAGTGCGAAACAACATGAAGAAAGAAACAACAATCTGCAAGTATCATTAGATTGTTTCATTCACGTATACACAAACACTTATATTGCTCTGTTGTCGCACGTCAAATTAGGATAAAATTCTAAACCGACGACAGCGACTTTGTTGCAATCACTCATTGTCGTTGCAACATTTTCACCACATTCACCTCCATAAGAAAAGCATGTAAAAATAATTTGACATTTGACGCACTGTTGCTGTCGTCGTCAATGTGTTCAAGGTATAACACAGCTGCCATTGTTAACCCTATCACTCCATGCAATAATTTTGCACTTTTCGGAAGAAAATAATGTGTTTTTTTATGTATAGAATTGTATTTAACATGAAGTAAAGTTTTTTACATATTTTTATTTTCGTTTTGAAGCCAATCAAAAACAAACGTGTTGGAAAAGCTAAGTAACATAATTAGAAACTGAGTTATTCACCTCACTATTTTAGCAAATTGACAGTTGAGCTAAAACATATTCAGATAAGGGCTAAGAAATTCGTGGTGAAAGAATTTTTCTCGTACGTGTGTTTTACTCCACCACTTTTCAGGTTCCCCACAGAAGTTTCCTATCTTGTTATCTTTGTTTTGAGATACAACACAATAGCGATAAAACGTGTTTACTTTCTGTGGAAATGTATTATAAGGTATCGCTACCATACTAGTTCACACCAGTTGTGAACGACACACGTTCTCATGACATCTAATAGTTATTGTATCATGATTGTTTGTTTGAATTGAATTTTGAATGCAACGGTAATGCCCTCTACGAGTCGTTTTTCTTGCCGCTCTCTTAATAAAACTTGTTATCACGATTATATTAACAGGCATGCTACACAGGGCAGTATACTGGCTCTGTAGTTCGAAAAACTCAATACATTCATACTATTTCACAAATACACTCACACTGGATTCACTTTCATGCCACTTTCATTGCTACTGGCAACGAAATTTCAGAGCCAGTAGATTTTGACAGCAGCGGCTAGTGTATGTCAAAAAGGGGGATATCAGTGTTGTTTTTAATTACTTTTGGTGGGTTTATTTCAGGTTTTCGTCGATTTTGTACAGGAAGCAACACTGATAGCTTGTTTACAATTGACCCTGTCTACACTAGCTTCACTCAACCGACTCACTTTGATGTCTGTAGATGAGATGAGGAAGTGGGAAGGTGAATAAACCGTGAGGCAAGAGTTTCAAAAACTTTAAAAATTTTGCGACTCACTTTGATTTGTCATTTTGAGAGTTTGTTTTTCTTTTATACGCTAATAGCTGCTGGATTTGCAGTGCTATATGCAGCTACGAAGCACATACCCAAGCTAATACAAATTTTTTACTGCTTTAAAATGTTTTATTATAAAAACAGCACAAAAGCAAGTGCATATTCAAAGTGAGGCAAGTTATGTGTGTGAACATTTGACAACTTTTTCATGGCAAAATGAGTCGGTTGAGTGAGGCCAGTGTAGACAGGCTTATTAAAAGCAAACAACACAACAAGTAAAGCACACGAAAACTGCAATAGCAGCGAGAACCTTCGTATTCGATGGATTTTTTTAATGAACTTACACGTGCATGTGTAGCACCTCTTGCTACTAGCATGAAAGTTCGAAATTTTTAGAATCATTCGAACAGTACACGTATTCTTTCGCACTTTCATTGTCACAGGCCTGTGTAGCCGGCATGTAAGGCGAAAGGAACGCAGTTACCATTTTCTTATACATCTATGACCCCTTTTACATTGATCAAGACTTGACGTCAAGTTTTTTTGACGTTCTCTTTTGAACTTGACGAAAGCTTTCACATTGGTCAAGACTTGAATTCAAGTTCTTGTCTTCTTTCCTTGTTTTCTAAAAATAAAACGAGGTAGGTAGCAAGCAAATGAATTATAGTTTATAGAAATTTGCAAACTGAATTTTATTCTTTTACCGTGTTGGAAGTTAACAAAACGTTTTTGCTTAAAAATTTAATGCAAAATTAAATTATATTGGATGCAAAAAAATTTTAATGCAACCGAAGTCTAACAAACTCACATTGATATGCGAAAAATAATATAAAAAGCACTGTCAACAACACGAAAATAGCAAAAGGAACATGAAAAAACACGAAAAATTGCCGGTACAGCTTCAAGTTTCTTTTTCCCTTCCGTCGCTTCCGATGTGCGGCGAATTGCCTACAAACTCTGAAACTTGACTTCAAGTCTTGGCCAATATAAAAGGGGTCTATAACTTGTTCGGCAGCAAGTTTATTTTAAACATTTTTTAGTGGGGGTTCTTTCATTGAATAGTCATTGTGTGGTGTACTCATAGAAGTAAAATATAAGGAAGCGGTGTAGTTGAAGTGGAATGAAGTATTTTACAAACACAGTGAAATTGACACAAACACTAAAACATTCAAACAGGGCCGCATTCATTTATGTAGTAAATAAAGGCGTAAATTATTTTTTATTTTTTAGATGTATGCTTACTATGCAATTTTTATATACCACCGTTATATAATATGTTGCGTTACCAATTTTTTTACAGAGAAAAGCATTGCTAAAATAATGTAAAAGACATGAACTCAGAATGAGACTGAAACGACAAAAGTTACTTTAAATGATTTTTTAAGAATTCATTTCAAAAAACTATTTTTTATAAACTATTTAATTGATATTAAAATAACACAAAAACTAAACAACTAAAATACATACCAAATTAAACTCTTTTAAAATAAATAGTTTTGTGCAGTTTTTTTCGAACTGTGGGCTTTTAATTAGTTTTTTATATAAAAATACCTAGTTATAGCTTGTAACCTTAGGTTGCTAATCCACTTTAATTTCATGTCAAGTTTTCAAAGAAATTGTAAACAAATAAATAACTATAAAGCTTATCCCAATAAGAAAAAAAAATTAAGGCCCTTGCCACCCTAAATAATGAATGCGCTCATGAAGCAGAACTTGTGTTTTGACAGATGTTCTTCCTCACAAACAGATTTTTTTTTTTGCTCGGGAAGAGCTTTTGTCAAATAACGACGCTCTATCTCTCTTCCTCAGCGACGAAAATTCCTTCTACACACGTATAGTGTGTGTGAGTATAACACCACTTCCTTATCTTTTATTTCTATGGGTGTACTTTATAGTATACTTATAAAGTTTATACACATTAAAGTTCCATTGTGAATTAGTCACCTGAAGTTCAATTTGACATTTTGAGAGCATTTGATAACAACACGTGCGTGTGCATTGTTTACCTTTCTCCTCAACATATTCAATCCAAAAATCAAACATGAAATTTTCCTATAAAGTGAGTATAAAATAAATTTATTTTGAATATTTATTTTATTTAAAGACCATTTCATAGTTTGCCAATTTGCTGGGAACGATATATCGTAATGGTAACTTGGTATTTACGCCCGATGGCAACACAATCATTACTCCGGTGGGCAATAGATTGACCATATACGATCTAAAGAAGTTTGTGTCCTTATTTTACTTAACTTTTAATAAGTTCGAAATAACGTTTACTATCTTTCATGCAGTAATAAGGCACACACTTTGTCGTTGGAATCACGTTACAACTATACAAACATTGCTCTATCACCCGATGGCAGCCTGTTGATTGCAGTCAATGAAAGGGGTGAAGCCCAACTGATAAGCATGGTTTCCTGCACAGTGATACATCGTCATAAATTTCATAGTGGTGTGCAATTTGTTGCCTTCAGTCCGGATGGCCAACACTTTGCTGTGGCTCAAGAAAATCATGTGTTTATTTTTAAGACTCCCGGTGAGCTAACGGGTGAATACAATCCGTTCGTCTTAGAGCGTCATTTTTTGGGTGGTTATGATGACATCACGTGGCTGGACTGGTCAACAGACTCACGATTTCTGGCTATTGGCTGTCGTGATAATACTACAAAAATTATTGGAATTCGTTTTGTATCGAACTTTCGTACCTTTATACTTGGTGGTCATAGTGAACCTATTGTTGGATGCTTTTTTGAGCAGAATAGCTTGCATCTAAACACGCTCAGCCGTAATGGACAGTTGTGTATTTGGGAATGTAGTCTGCCGCTTTCGGCACTGGAAGAAGTCGGTCGTAGCAACAAAGCTGTCATTACCATAGAACCGGCAAAGAAAAAGAAACAGTCTGAGGACTCAGCAGAGTCAGAAGACGATATTGAAAACAGTGAAAATCAAGAAAAAAAAGATGTTGTGACTGTTAGTGAGCAGTTAGCCATTGATGAAAATGAAATTAAGGATGAGGATGCTAAGGTGGCGCATCCATTCACGTATAAAAAACTCTCGCGCCACTTTCTGGCTGATGAGCCACGTAAAGAACATCGCGATGCTTATTTAACGGCTGCAAACTACAATCGACACACCAAGGTTTTGGTTGTCGCATTCAGTACCGGTGCGTTTTATTTGTACGAAATCCCAGATGTTAACATGATACACTCGCTAAGCATATCGGACTATCCCATCTCAGCTGCGGTTTTTAATGGCACCGGCGATTGGGTGGCATTGGCTTCGAAGAGTCTCGGCCAGCTGCTGGTGTGGGAATGGCAAAGTAATGGCATGCATTTTATGGAATCTAAAGTGGTTTAAACAATAATTTCATTACAGGTGAACAATACATAATGAAGCAGCAGGGGCATAGCAGCGAAATGACCTGCGTTAGCTACTCACCCGATGGCCAGTACATTGCAACAGGTGGCGAGGATTCCAAAATTAAACTATGGAATACCCAAAGTGGCTTCTGTTTTGTGACATTCAGCGAGCACACAAGTGGCGTAACGGCTGTGCAGTTTAGTCGCAACAAAAAGTTTCTCGTCAGTAGTTCGCTGGATGGCACTGTTCGCGCTTTCGATATAACAAGGTCGATATAAGTTTTTGGTTATAATAATTTAAGATTATGTCTTTAAATGCTTGTTTTGTTTTTGCATTGCAGATATCGCAACTTTCGTACATTTACTTCGCCGCGTAATGTGCAATTTTCCTGTGTGGCTCTCGATTATTCTGGTGAATTAGTCTGTGCCGGCGGTCAAGATGTTTTTGAAATCTATTTGTGGTCCATAAAATTGGGTAAACTATTGGAAGTCATTAGTGGTCATGAGGGACCTGTTTCTACGCTGGCTTTTTCACCATCACCATTATCGTCAACGCTGATATCAGGTTCTTGGGACAAAAGGATAAAAATTTGGAATTGCCTAGAAACCAGCAGCGAGCATGAAACCATTGATCTACTCTCAGATGTTACATGTCTGGCTTACAATCCAAGTGGAGAACACGTACGTAATAGATTATAATCTAGATAATTATTAAGAAGTTATAGAAGCTAATGTTAAGCTCGCAGTAAGCATGAGTGTAAGTTGACCTTCGATTGAAGTTGAATTGTTTATTTCAGAAACAATATTATGTAATTTTATTCAAACACACATTTCTTGTTGTAAACACTTTCTTAAAGGGTAGACACATAGTTTCGGTAAAACTCATACAAGTCAGTGTATTCCTTCCTGCTCAAATGATACCGTGAAGTCTTCGTTTATTGTGTAAATAATATACATAAATAAACAAGATTTTAGTGGTTTTCTCAAAATTATTTTTTTTTGCAATTTTAAGAAATGGCCAATTTTCTACAAAAATCATGAGTACAAAAAACACCTCTGCTTCTTGCAACTGGAAATGCTGAAGAAAAGCTAGATGTGCATGATGAAGAATATGATTGCTTACTTTGATGAGAGTGAAACTTAACGATGTTTGATTGTTATTTTCATTATTTTTGTAGTGTTTTCTTTAAATCAAAAAACTACTTAAACTAAACTAAAACAACATAAGCCAGCAAAAGTTTTTCAAGTTTTTCTTTTTATCGTTATCATAAATAATAATAATTTTTCGATATTGCCCAAAAAGTCCTTGTGATGGTTTTATTTGTGAATGACAGATCACAAATAACGATTATTGATATCATTCCATATTTTTTTATTTAGTTATTTATTTTTATTTATTTATTTTTTTATTTATTTATTTATTTTTTTATTTTTTTATTTACAAGTTAATACTAATTGTAAAAATTAAAATTAACTTATGTGACTAAAGTTATAGCGACTGGGGCCTTAAGTTCCATCATTTTATAACAATTATTTTTTGGTCAATATTTTTTCGCAGTAAACACTTTTGGATCGATATTTTTGAATATTGATATTTTTTCGGTCAGAAATAAAAATTATTTTTTGATCGTTACTTTTTCGATTCGAATTCAAAATTAATCATCGATTTTACTGTCTCTAAGGTTGCGGTTTGCACGCTAAATGGCAATATCACAGTTTTCGATGTAAAGACATCAGCACAAGTAAGTTCTATTGAAGGTCGCAATGATTTAGGAAGTGGACGTTCAGATCAGGATTTGGTGACAGCCAAAAAAAATTTAGAATCAAAGTAAGTATTTAAAAAAGAAATTAATGCCTTAACTTATGATTTTAATAACGAAAGGCAATGAAATAAATATTTATGTTTTTGCAGATGTTTTACCTCCATTGAATACTCTGCCGATGGCGAATGCATACTGGCTGGCGGCAAATCACAAATGATCTGTATCTACCACGTGCGCGAGTCTATTTTATTAAAGAAATTTGAGATAACGCAAAATCACAGTCTGGATGGACTAGATGTAGGTTTCTTTCTTCTTTTCAATTGCCTAACATATGTAAACTTTTATATACTATATATACTTTGTTTCGAAGGAATACATTAGTCGCCGCAACCTCAGTGAGTTTGGCAACTTGGCCTTGATTGAACAACGTGAGGAACTTGAAGGTGGCAATGTTGCAATACGTTTGCCTGGCGTGCAAAAAGGTGATATGGCTGCCAGAAATTTTAAACCTGAAATACAAGTATATGCTGTAAAGTTTTCACCAACTGGTCAGTCATTTGCTACAGCGTGCACTGAAGGACTACTGATATATTCACTGGACAAAGGTGTGCGCCTTCGAGTGCAATTTATGCGCATGCGTCTTTCTTATGTTTTCTTATTAATTTTCTATTAAATCATAGGCATTGTTTTTGATCCATTCGATTTGTCGTTGGAGGTTACACCAAAAGCTATAAAAAATTGTCTGAAATCTCGTGAATATATAAAGGCTTTGATTATGTCCTTAAAACTAAACGAGGTCAATCACATATCTTTAGTATTGGAGCAAATACCCTACAGTGACAGTAAGTATGAGCCTTAAAGTAATGTTTAATTTAAATTTTTTATAATTTTTGTTAATTGTCGAAATTTCTGTCTACAAAAATCTACTAACAACTCTCTCCACTCTTAGTTGAACTTATCTGCTCAACTTTATCCAATCAATTTGCACATCGTCTGCTGCAGCACATATCACGCATGCTGCAAACAACACCTCACATTGAGTTTTACCTACAGTTTGCCTGCTGTTTGCTGGACAGTCACGGCAATAAGGACGGTGTTTTTGAACATCATTCACTGCTGGCACTCCATGATTGCTTGTCGCGCAAATATGAATCGCTCAGCAAAATGTATGTAGCTTAAAAAAATTTGCTTTACATTTTTTCACTTAATAATTTTGTTATTAATTTTATGACAGCTGCGATTTCAACAAATACACCATGCGTTTTCTGCTCAGAACTGCAGAAAGTCGCATCAAAGCCGAAGCGGAAAGCAAAGAAAAAGACAAAGACAAAGATAACAAGGATGATGAACAGAACATTGAAGGAGCATCTGATGCAGAGAACAGTGATGATGAGTTAATGCTAATGAAAATACCTGACAAAAAGTCCGAAGAGAAAATCACTGAAATTACATCGCAAGCCGATGAGGAAGACAGCAGCGACGACGATGACGATGATGATGATGATAATGCTATGAAATAGTGTAACTTATAGCTTTACATTTTAAATTAATTCTTCTATTAAATAAGCCTTAAAAATGATGAATATCAGTTTTGCAAGATTATTATTTAGAGCTTTTCTTCCAGTAACTTATGAAAAAAGTCAAGAACTGTAGTGCTCTATCTACATACATAGAATAACCAGATACATCCTAGTAAAAAAATATGCGATCGCTCCAATGAGGAACAACAAGGGAGCGCTCTTTTGCTGTTTTATAGGATAAAAAAGTGAGCACTTGTGCCCTTGTGCTCCCTTACTGTTTTATAAGATCAATATGCGAGAAATTAACCTTCGGATGGGTAATGATCCGATAGTCAGTAAATGGACTATGCCAGATGAAGTCAAAGGTGTGCCCAATTACGAAGGTATAGCTTAATGACAGGTAAGCTAAGTTTTATATTTCAGAGTATGTATACATATGTATGCTATGCATGTTTGAGCAATATTTATCTTGTTAAGAATATGAAATTGAACCAAATATCACGCTATTATCAGAAATTAATTTCGTCTGGACAGACGACATAGTCCACGTATGAAGAATTTGACTTTGAGACACCCTCCAGGAAAAATTGGAAGGCTTCCATCTAAATGTGATAAAAAAACATTCCCCACCGTATCTTTTGGAAGCTTAAGGGTAGTTTTGTATTTATGTTGTTTCCAAACTGCTTCCCTCTTGTAAAAATTGGAAGACTTACATATGGAAGTGATGAATAAACATTCCCTTTCATATCTTTTGGGATTATATTGGAAGTTTTGAATTTATGTTGTTTCCAAACCGCTTCTTTAAGAATGCATGTGAAAACGTTTACTATTATCAAGCAATGACAACAGAAAATATTAATATCATTGTTTCCTAACCGCTTCTTATAGAATTCATGTTTACTGTTTTAAAAAAAATATGTTATACTGGGGGGCCTCGATAGTCTAGTGGTAGCGTGCTTGACTGTCGCTCAGGGGTCCCAGGTTCGAATAATGGCTGGGCATTTTCATAGCAAAGAAGAAGAATGTTTCCACATTAATTTTCAGAGCAGGGGATAGGACTGCTTCCAATTAACTTTTTTGGAGACAGCGGAGAGGAATGTTTCCACTTGACTTTTAAACACAGCGGAGAGGATTGCTTCCCTCTAATGACATAAAAAAAAATAAACTGGCCATTTCAGCCCTTGGAAGGACTTTGACCTAGCTTCTATTGATCAATTGTGTCGTGCGTGTTGTTAAATTTTTGATCACAAATGACCGAGAACTGGACCTACGTGTTTTATGCCGACTCCGAACGGCTTATGTTCTCCAGAAGCTTTACATGGCAATTTTTACTTTCTGAGGTTTGCCATTGTCTGCAGAGAGGTGACGACCGAACAGAAATAATGACATGCTATGTAAAAAAAGCAATGGAGTGTGCAACGAAGGGGAATGCTTCCTATATTCCATGGAATGTTTTCTGGTTACATACGGGAGTGCTGACATTTCATGGAGGGCAGAAATTATCACTGTAAACATATACAGAACTTTTCAATTTTATACTTTTCATATAGAAGGAAAACATACTCGAAAGCTCAAGAAAGCGTTTGTTAATCGAACAACTAGGAACAAAGTTATTCAAAAAGAAAAACCATTTCGTCTGGCCAGGTGACATAGTCCATGTATGCAGTTTTTGACTTTGTGACAAAATTTATCACTCCAAACATGTACAGAACTTCAAACATGTACAGAACTTTTCGATTTTATACTTGTCATAAAGAGTGAAAATATACTCGAAAAATCACGAGAGCGTTTGCCAATCAAGCAACTAGAAACAAAGTTATTCAAAAAAGAAAACCCATTTTGTTTGGCCAGACGACATAGTCCATCCGAGGGTTAATGAAAAAAAAAAGGAAAACAAATTGGGGCATGTACTTTTTAGGAAAATCTTACATTAGGAAAAATATTCATCCCTATTCCAGAATCCGCTGTAGCGTAAATTTTCTTTCGGATTCCTAATGTCGTATTCTGTAATTCGAATCATTAAATCGTATTCGCACATTCGTTGCATTGCTATTCCACAATCCGAACGCACCAACTTTTGACAGCTGTTTTCGGATTTCACGAAAGCTTTGCCTCGACCATGGTAGAACTAGTGAAGGTATATCCATTTCAGACTGCTCTCTTTTTCTCATAGACAGAATTGTCAAACTCAAGCATTTTTCAATTCTTGCCTATTTTTGCTTTCTTATCGCATTCTCATCGTTTTCAGATTTTGTATGGGCTGTCAACTTCGTTTTGACAGTTCCGGCAGTCTGTCTCTCCGAAATGCATCTACCTTCTCTAATTCTACTATGGCCTCGACGGATTTGTTTACGACAAAAGAAAACAATTGAATTTTTATAGAATTAGGTCGCAAAATAACACTTTTAATTAATTTTTGATAAATGTAGGTAACATATTTTTTTTTAAAACCTGTGAATATGTTTGTTGAAATTTATTAATTGCATTTTCTACATTTCGTAATCTATTTCCAAAGGGTTGATGGAATCTCGCAATATTCTTTGATGAATTTTCATAGATTCCCTGTGTGAGAAATCTTCCTCATATTGTGCGAAAATTGAATTGCAATGAAATTGATTAAAAATCACAGTTAAAATATACAATGTTGATCAAAAACACTTAATTTTTTCAATTTTTCTTTTCATCTATTTGTCTGCTGTTGAAATCAGTTGTTTTCGTACTCCCGAAAGCAAATTCGAAAAGGCGAAGTTTCCTTCGGAATTTGGATTAGCAAATTTGTCGTATTCGTAGCGTAGCTTTACGTTCGGAAATTCATTACGACGGATTCTGGAATAGGACGACAACGAACACGACAACGACAATGACAATGACAACGACAACGACAACGACAACGACAACGACAACAATAACGACAACGACAATGACAACGACAACAACAACGACAACGACAACGACAACGACAATGACAACGACAATGACAATGACAACGACAATGACAACAACAACGACAACGACAATGACAACGACAACGAAAACGACAACGACAACGACAATGACAACGACAGCGACAATGACAACGACAATGACAATGACAACAACAACGACAACGACAATGACAACAACAACGACAACGACAACGACAACGACAACGACAACGACAAAGACAACGACAACGACAATGACAACGACAATGACAACGATAACGACAACGACAACAACGACAACGACAACTACAACGCCAACCACAACGATAACGCCAACGACAACGCCAACGACAACGACAACGACAACTACAACGACAACTACTACGACAACGACAACGACAACGACAACGCCAACTACAACGACAACAACTACAACTACGACTACGACTATGACTATGACTACGACTACGACAACGACAACGACAACGACAACGACTACGACTACGACTACGACTACGACTACGACTACTACTACGACTACGACTACGACTACGACTACGACTACGACTACGACTACGACTACGACTACGACTACGACTACGACTACGACTACGACTACGACTACGACTACGACTACGACTACGACTACGACTACGACTACGACTACGACTACGACTACGACAACGACAACGACTACGACTACGACTACGACTACGACTACGACTACGACTACGACTACGACTACGACTACGACTACGACTTCGACTACGACTACGACAACGACAACGACAACGACAACGACAACGACAACGACAACGACAACAACAACTCTGTATAAAGTCAATCACACGACACTAGACAGCGACGACTTACCAAGAGGGGGGAATCGTAGAAAAGAGAGAAGAGCAACTTTGATTCATACACAACTCTAATAAAAGTTTAAGGCTTGACCAAAAATAAGATTAACTTGCTTTCAGCGTCATATTTAGTTTGCTGTGTGATTGATTTTATACAGAGTTGTTGCCTTCTTTCACAAATTACTTGACCTAATGCTCTCAATTAAAACATTGTAAAATCATCAAAGGTCACAATTAATTATATAAATATCAGTTTTGTTGATATTCAACATTTAACCTTACCAATTTGTAAAATACACGATACAAACAAGTTATAAAATTTTAAATTTGAATCTACTTTGCTTATACGAAATAAGGTCACAAAAAAGAAAACGGAATTAGGTCCCAAAAATGCGACCTAATGCTCCATAATGAAATAATGTCGATTAAATAAAGCCCTGTTACAAATTTCTTACTCTGCTATTTAAGGTGTTTAAGCTTTTGCTGAACAAAATTATCGAACCATCAAGATTCATTCAAATTAAAAAAACGCCTTGCCTTTAAAATAAAAAATGGTGACATTATAGTAAAATTTGTCTAGATCATTTTAAATATTGGTTTTATTAATTACAATTTTATATCAATTGTATTAGGAATTTTTTACAATTTCTATAAGAAGACTTAATTTGTTACTATACATAAGAAGAATATACTTAATGCTATTGAATAAATAAATATAGAATTATATAAGATGTATATCTTTTTGTGCGAAATATAGGTGTTACCACGTTAAGGAGCAAAAGTAAAAACTATCATGTTAATATTACAAAATTAAGTTTTATTTCGTCTTTTTTTTATCTAATGACTCGAATTGTTTGCTTATATTATAACAAGTGAAGTTGTGAGTTAGAACCGCAGAAGCTGCTACACATTTGTATTAATGTAAATATATGAGATATTTTAGGGATAGTAGATTTTGTATGTGTATAAAATTTTGTATTATCATATGTAAAGCACCAATTTTAATAGTTTTTTTTTTGCCTAAGTTTTTAAATATCTTTTTCACTTTGGAATAAGTTTGGATAAATTTAAATTTATTATAAAAAAATATATATGTACATTTCTATATAAAAAGCGTGGCATTTTCAGGGCGCAAAGGCATCTTCCGGTGTTACTATGGCACTGATTACCAAAGTGTTTATAAGATTTTTTTTATTTGTTTATAAGAAAAAGGCGTGACTGTTTCTTGCCACACATTGTCTGATCCGTTTAAATTTCTTCAGTTTTTCATGCTGTTAAAATAGCTATCAACAGAGCTGAAAGAGCATACATTATAAGCAATAAAAAGTTCTTCAGTTATAACTGAATTTACTTTAATCGAGTGACTTGGACACGAGTTTAAATTTCCCCAATTTTTAAAGTTTATTGAATCAAAGCATGCCTTTTCAGCTCTGAATAAAATGCACTTTATTTAACCTTTGCTACTGCAAATTTATGGCAAATGTTTTTTTACCATTTATATATACCATTTTTTCTTTTCATAGATATTAGATATATTTTAAATATAATTTAGAAGCACTTTTTACAACAAGAAATTATGTATTAATTAGTTTCAAATAAAAGCATAACAGAAATTTTGCTTAAAAATAAGCTTAGTTAATAGAAAAGCTTACATATTTTCCATTACAATTGTTACGTTTTGGTTCTTACAATCGGGAAAAAACAGCTAATTAAAGTATTTCTCACAATCTTTTGCTTCTATAAAATAATAATTTAAAATAAATAATATAATTTTATAAAATACAAGGATACCAGTTCTGTGAAATGATGAAATGAAAAAAAATTCTAAAGTTATTCAACACTCTTTAGTAGCATAAATAACAAACACAATGAAAACATGAAAAAGTAAATAAAGCTTTTTCATTTTATCACAGCACAGAAATGGAATCGACCACCTAGTAGGTAAATACAAAATAAATGATAAGCTTTATAGAGCATCATTTTAACAAAAAAAAATATCCTAACCCTCTCATTTAACCCTTTAGAGATTTGTATACAATTATCGACTAATTAGAATTTTTATCACTTTTTTTTATCAAATATATTTATACAATGTTGACTTGAAAATAGCTTTTGAAATTAGCTCTCATTAAAATTTTGAAAAATCATTTCTTCAGTATTTATTATCTCTATACATTTTTCCTTGCAAAGATTTTCACATAAAGCAATGTTTTCTTAACCTTTAACTGTGGAGGTGGTGGTAAATTTGACCACCTCTTTACATAGTTTTGTCGTCTTTAAAAGAAGGCTAGTTAAATAAAGTGCCAGTTTTGTTAAACTAAAAAAAAAAAAACAAATTGAAAAAATACTAAAACTTAAACAAGAAATAATTTTAAAAAACTTCTTTTTATTCGAAATTTGTAGTAAAATTAAAATGGGGTAAAATTTACCACCAAGTCACAGACTATGTCAAAAAAACTCTCCTCCAAAGTTACAGGTTGAAGTATTTCAATTGATTGTCGCGTAAATAAAAATTCTTCAGCTATTAAGAAAGGAACTGTGTGTAAATTCACAAATTGTATCAAATTTATCGTGATGAGATTAACAAAATGAAAAAGTTAAATAAGCTGCTAAAAGTAGCGTTATTTTAAGTTTTCTTTTTTCTTTTTGTATCCTTTAAGTAATTTTTTTTACATTATACAAAATATTGTAAAAGTTGACAACATACTTTGTTGTTTTATCGTTGTTATTTTCTCGAAATAAGATAACTCTATGCTTGAAAATATTTGCATAATTGTTATTTCGCACTTTTTGTACCACGTCCTCGTGTGTTCTGGTCTGTTCAAAGTTCCATCTTGGAGTCCAGTTCAATGCGATCTGGAACTCCCCAAGTCCTATGATGATTTCATTAGCAATATCGGCCAATATAGCAGTACGAAGACAAAGAAAAGTATTGGAAAAACTGCACGCGAAACTTTGTCAATTTCTCGCCACATGATTCTCTCCACACCCGTATCAGTATCCGTCCATGCCACCGAAAGCAAACTCTGACGACGCGCTGGCTTTGGTGGGCCACCGTTGCCTTGTAGTGAGGTCTGAAATGTGAGGAATAAAAATTTAATTAAGTTTTGGAAAAACGAGTGTTGATTTACAACTGAAAATGGTGTAGATATATTACATTAGCAGTATTCTCTATGTCTAGCATAGTTGCATAAAATATCCAATGGACCGAGAGCGCCCATTGTTCAAGCGTAGCATAGTAAATTCAACAGCTTAAAGAACTCTATAATTAGCTGCACTTCACGTTCATTTCACCTACTGTTTGGCTTCTCTCTCATTACAAACACAGAGTTGCATTTCATAAACTATGATTCATAGCATCGCCGTATACATGGGTATCAGTGTAGCATACATAGGAAATATTCTACGTTTTTTTACTTGTATTTTGTTGTTGCGGCGGTGCACGTATTGTATATTTTAGAGAATACCCCTATTGTGTGACAGTTTCGGTTCTCTTGAAAGTAACTTTAAATATCTCAATGATTTTCTGTAGCCAGTGTTTCATAAAACATACCCGCCATGGGTATTTTTTCAAGGTAAAAGTATACGATTTATTATTTTGATTTCAAAATTTTGTAAAATATTACAAGCAAAAAAAAAAAACTAATACTAATATAAGCAAAACCATCATAAAAATTTTCTATACATGGTTTTTTCGAGTATTTCAAAATAAAAAAGTGGTGCGGTCGGGGGACCTGAATGAATAAAATTTGTATATTTTAATTTTTTTATTTTTTTTATTTTTAATTATTTTTTCAAGGCAAATAATGTAAATTAACAATCAAATCAAAAAGTTTACTTTAATATTTTAGGATAAATATTAATTTATTTATTAATTATTGTCTTTACGGTCGACCGGTCTTTACGGTCTACCCGGTCTAGACCGGTCTTTACGGTCGACCGGATAGACCGGTTTTTAGTACTTAATACAAAAGAGTATGTTTTTTAGTACTTTTTAGCAAAATATGCTAAAGACTAGAAATAAATATAAAAAAATCCATGTTTTTGGAAAAGTACTGAAATTTAAAAAAAAAACTGAAAATTAATTTCAAAAAATCAAAAAAATTTATAAAAATCGAAGAAATTTTTAAAAATTTTATAATGTTATAAAAAATCTAAAAAAGTGAAATTTTCCAAAAAAAGGTAATTTTTCAATTTTTACTCTAGCTCGACACAGCTGTGCGCGCGACAATTTCTTTACATCTGTTGACCAGTGAAGATGTACAGACGTGTAGCGGAACTCTGTCGCCAGATGTTATATTATTATTATTAATATAAAAAAACAAATTATTATTATTAATATAAAAAAAAAACAAATTAATAAAACCACGACGTCAACTGTGAATTGAATTTTTTTCGAAATTCAATTAAAAAGCATTCTAATTTGCAAAAAAATACCGAAAACAACCCTTTTAAAAAACCGTTTAAAAAACCTTTTAAAACACCGGTTAACCGGTCGACCGGGTAGACCGTAAAGACCGTAAGAACCGGTCGACCGGTTTTAAAAACCGGGTAGACCGGTCGACCGGTTATGACCGTAGGCTCTACTTTGTATTATACGAGTATTTATTATACGTATAAAATACTAACCTTCGTTAAAATTTTTTATTTTTTGTCACCATTCAACTTATGTTCTCATTCTAACATAAGATTCGAAATCAGCGATCTCTTATACTGCCAGCATATATACAAAGAGTAAAAAGCAAAAAACCCATTTTTAGGGTCCACCCTAGTGCCAAAGAACTTTTTGAAATATTAGCATCAAATTAAAAAAACAATTTCAAAAATGAGCTGTTTTTGGGGGGTTTTTGCCCATAGTAGATTTAGCCGAATTACCCTAGTTCAGGACCTGACTGACGTGATTACCTATGAAATGCCGCCCGCCGCATCTTCATTCGACTTCTGGTTCTCGAGGAAACGATACACCAGTTTGAAAAAAATTAATTTCGAGAAAAACGCATTTAAAGTTTTATTACTGCACTTCGGCGCGAGTATATATACTCACTGTTACGTGACGATTTCTACCAAATCACACCTACCGCAAGCCGCGTAAAGGAACTTGGTTCCAAATTTTTTTCATCATGAAACTTATATCACTGTTACTGAATTTCATTAATTTTTGTATTTGACCTTGAAAAAGTCACGTATTCGGCTAACCCAGATACATTCTTTGGTGGATATGTCCTTAGGGCTAGTAACTACAGAAAACCATTTGAATTCTTGCAGTAGTTTTTTGGTGTCGCACAGTGTTATCATTATGACTTACCTGCCCTGGCGTTGTTGGCGTTTGTGTAGCTTTTCGTGATCGCACAGCTCCACCTTCCCAACTTGCCACCGTTGGACATTGACCTTTCTCCATATTACTTATGCGCTAAAAGACAAATATTTGGTAAAAATTTATTTGCTTCCAATAATTTTCAATAAAAGCATGTAGACATGCTTTACTAAAAACTAAAAATATCTTTATGTATCTCAAAACAAGCAGTATCACAAGCATTAGCTACACAAAAAAAAAATAACAATATTGCTAGTATTAAAAAAATCTATTGAACATTTTTTTATTTAAAATATTATTGCTTATCGTTGCTGGCTCGAACGATATTGTTCGTTTCGATATACATAAAGATGCTTTAAGATAAAAGTCGTTATTATTAAAATACTCTTATATTTTCAGCTGTGTATTGCTCGTATAGTCAAAGACGATATGCGTCGAATTTTTTGAAGTGGCACACTGAAGGCCTAACCAAAATAGACGATTTGCTCAGTAACGAGTGAGAACGTAAGTGTTCGGTTGAATTAATTTTAATGTAGTTACCCAAAATGAGCAAACGTAACTGAACGAAACTAAACGAAACAGTTTGACAAGACGTATTATTCCGTAAGGTTGCGGACAGAGTGAACGCCGATTCAGACAGGCAGGCAGACAGATTCAGGCAGTAACATACAAAAAAACGAGATAGAGATAGCTTTTGTCTCACTTGTTCACATCAGTCAACAACAGCTGTACAGAGTGCGATTTTATTTTATTTTCATCAATTTGTTTCAATTTCACAATTATTTCAATCATCTTTCACAAATCTTTATTAAAAATTAAAAATGCACAAATTAAATAAATAAATAACACTCGATTGCCAACTGATCAGCTGATTCAGACGAGTTGAGCCTCGTTTCGTTTTGCGGTGAATCCGTAAACATCCGTAACGAGTGCAGACGTTCGTCAAGTTGCTATCGTCTCGTTTCATCTATTTTGGTTGGACCTTAAAAATTAACTTGCTCAACTTAATGTTTTTATTATAGAACTTTACACGGGGGTTACACGATACATTACTGTTCAGACAGTGAAAAATACGTATTAAGGGCCAACCAAAATAGACAAGATGACAAACGATGGCAATTTGACGAACGTCTTTAATCGTTACGGATGTTTTGCCATTTACTCCAAAATGAAAAGAGCTCATCTCGTCTAAATCAGCTGATTCATTAGCAATCAAGATGTTGTGACGAGTAGCAGACGTTTGCAGTTCGATTCTTATGGAACAGAACGTCATGTCTAAATGTTTCGTTCAGTTTCGATCAAATACGTACGACCATTTTGGTTATTAACATTGGCTCACATATGCTTGAACTTACTCGTTATGTCTCGTCTATTTTGGTTGGCCCTTAAGGCCTAACCTAAACGAGATGATTGCAACGTGCCGAATGTTTGCACTTGTTTTGTCTGTTTTGTCATTTAACCCAAAATGAAACGATTGCTCAACTCGTCTGAAACATCTAATCAATTGCGAACAGAGTGTCTTTTAGCTATAAATTAATGTGCAATTACAACTTTGTTAATTATTAAATAAACATTTGTTAACTATGAGTGAAAAAATGTCGCACATATTGAACAGCTGTTGTTGACGAGTTGAGACGCTAAAAGTTCGGTTCTTACGGAACAAAACGTTTTGTCAAACCGTTTCGTTCAGTTTCGATGAGTTGACGTGTGTCTATTTTGGACAGCAACATTGAATTGCATTTAAGCGAACATTTTCGTCTTTACTCGTTATGTAGCGACTAGTCTATTTTGGTTAGGCCTTTTGTTGTCAAACTTTGTGTCTGTGAACAAGAGTCCAGACAGTTGGCAAGACAGTAGATAAAATAGTAAAAAACTTCTTTTTTATGAAGAAAAGTTTTGTTAAAACTACGAGTTCGCCAAAGTATGGCAAATTTTAAATTAATTATATTAAATTTTCTCGTCTTCTGTCATTTGATATGCTAAATATCATTCAACGGGACGTCATGTCAGCAGCTTTCTCCAGGAGCAAAACGTCAGCACTCTATTTTGTTGTTGTGCAAGCGAACAGTTCAAAAAGCTTGAAAATAAAAACGAACTGTTGACCCAAAGCTTTCCAAGGAGGACTTTTAAAGCAGTTCGTTTTTGTTTCAAGCTTTTTGAATTGTTCGCTTGCACAGCAACAAAATAAAGTGCTGACGTTTTGCTCCTAGAGAAAGCTGCTGACATGCCGGCCCGTTGGGTAACTAGTCCAATCACATACGTGATTGTGTCTTATCTGTATATCTGTGGTCACAAGAAATAATGACTAAAGTCAAAATATCGTAAAAAAACGATATGGAATTTACTTTATTGCCAATTTTGAAAGTACGCAGATATCCATTTTTTGCCCAGAATTGATCATCACTTATGTCTGCACGTATTTTGTTTGTAACGATTCATATATTAAAAAAAAAACGGATCGTAGTTTGTGCAGTTAAAATATCGTTTTTTACGATACTTTGAGTTTAGTCGTTGTTCCTTGTGACCACAGATACATAAAAATGGATGAATATGGTTTGTTTGGATGCTTTAAACTTGAAAACTGGACTAAATTAGATACCTCCTTCTGCGGGTTTGTTCGTAATTGCTACGCGAAGGTTTAGGAAAAAATAAAAGTCGAAAATTCTCAACAGATGGAGCTTTAGACGCTCATTTAGTTTTTCAGTTCAACACGGACGTTTTCGTAAATTTCCGCTTAACCGATCTTTATAAAATTTGCAGGGAAACTGAAGCAACATCTTCAAAGTGCTCCTGTGAAGTTTGGTGTTGCTTGGACAAGGGGGCGTGATACCTACCATACAAGCTTAATTTGCGCTATCGCCCACAAAAAAAGGGTATATATCTGACGATTTTGATCGTGAAAAACTAAAATGTGGTAATTTTGTTCAGATGGTTACCGTCGCCAACTGTACAAAAGATGGACGTGGGCGCACTATATCTACGCCCACTTTTTAGAAATCATGCCAATCCCGGAGTTGGTATGTAGGTGCTTTAAGTGGGGGTCACTATACCTCTATCGATTTACATGAAACTTCAGGAAGTTATTAAACACACCCAAGGATGGCTTTAACATTGAAAAGGGGGAGTGGCACCTACCATACAGCCGAAATATTTGATATCGCATATTTGATATTGAATATTTGATTTGGAAGTATAGGTCGCACTGCTTCGGAATTCGGTATTCGAATACAATTTATTGACGTTTCACAGATAATATTTAATGGACGTTGAACAAGGGGGTGTGCCGCCTCCCATACAACCTAAATTGCGATATCGAGTAGCTTTGGAGTTATAGGCCGCACAGCCTCGGAATTCGGTATTCAACCACAATTCACACATGCCGTTTCACTGATAACATTTTATGGGCGTTGGACAAGGCGGCCTAGCATATCGCATACAACCGAAATTTGCGATATCGAATATGTTTTTTTTGTAAAAGATCAAAGAACCAAGGCATGCGCCTTATGCAAACAACGTTTGGTATTTGACCTGAAAGGAAAGGGATAGATTTTTAGAAGAAGAATTGATCGGAACCATTCGTGAATTAAAGATTAAGCAGAACAAACGTGAAAGACAATTTGAATTGCTTATAACCGAGGCTAGTGTTATGCCTTAACCTCGGCAAGCACTTCCAGCCCTCAGTTGTTCTTTTCCGTTAGTTCCACTTTTTCCACAATTTAGCTGTGGATTTTTTGTTTCAATAATTCCAAAATGTTGTAAAGAACAAAGAAAGCGAAAATAACCATGCCCGAACCCGGATTCGAAATAGGGACCTCTGAGTTGATAGTCTAGCGCACTCATCACTAGACTAAAAAGGACTAGCTTTGGAGTTAAAGGCCGCACAGCCTCGGAATTCGGTATTCGACCACAATTTATACGTGCTGTTTCACTGATAATATTTTATGGGCGTTGGACAAGGGGGAGTGGAACCTCCCATACAACCGAAATTTTCGATATCGAATAGATTTGGAGTTAAAGGCCGCACAGCTTTGGAATTCGGTATTCGACCACAATTTACACGTACCTTTTCACTGATAGCATTTTGTGAGCATTGGACAAGGGGGCGTGGCATCAACGCGCCTGGTTTCAACTAGTGCAATTAGAAAACTAGGCGACAAATTGAACAAAAATTTGTATGTTGCGGTAGCCACTACAAAATTGAAATATGTTATTGGAATACCTACATACATATATTAAATCTATAAATGAACTCATACCATTCAAAACAGATCTCATAGGCCGCGATATACATTGAACCACTTTTAATATATCTTTGACTATATTCTTCAATGAACGGTTTTTTTTTATTAAAAGAAGAAAATAATAATATAACAAGGGTAATCATAATTTCAAGCAGAGCATATCTTTGATTGTACCAGGCTATTTTCTTTTTCTACGTCATACTAACCATTGGCAAAACTTTTGGTATTTTGTTAATTTGGTACTGATATTGTACGTCCAACACTTTGACAACAACAAATTCAGCCAAGGCAGCAAACACTGACACCATACATCCAGCCATCCACAAGTCAAGAGCCTTTGAAAAATTAAAAAAAAAAGAAAAGAATAGCTTCAAATGTATTTTAAACACATTACGTTTGCTTGCAAACCTTGACATACGCCACGGGCGGTATATCCGCTCTTAGACCGGTAAACATGGTGACCAGTGTTAGCATGCACGTTACCAGTAATGTTACGCGTCCGGGTATTGCATCCAAGCCGAGCCAAAAACTAAACCACGATAACATCACAACCAGCGAGGATGGCGCAAATGTTTGTATCAGATGATGGCCAATTTGTCGTTCGAAACGGAAATAGACCGTTAAACGTGAAAAATTGCCAACTTTTTCCGGCATATAACCGTCGCTCTCCTCAAGTTCGAGCGGTTGTCCCAGATTGTATTGCAGCAATTTGAGTTCGGGGTTCAATGTTACGCCGGAGTCGGACCAGCGGAGTTTTACTTTTTTATTATTGGCTGAAACTGAAAGTATAAAAAATGTAGCATGTAAACAAAGTGTATTGACTGGTACCGAAAGGTTTACTGTCTTTTTCTTAAGTATGTTCGAAGCGTTTATTCTTTTTTTTTTGTCAACTTACAGCTCTCTATGTAGATGGGACAAACTTGTATGTCCATTGGATAGAGCTGGAACTCCATTTGACAGGCAATTATGGCATGCATCCGGGCTGCATAACGTACCGTTTTATTTTTGTACAATGTTACTGAAGTAAATTTATGTGTTAGCGTGGCAATCTCTGCAAAAGCAAGCAAAATCATGGCGACATTTGTATACATTTGGTAAATTTTTGACATTTTTTTTTTTATGATTGTTACTATTATTATTATTATTGTTGATGGTATGTTAGCTGTATTGATTTATACTTTATTTTTAGACAGCCCCTAATATTTTTATTATTGTTAGTTTTTGTTTAACCTTGTTTATAATTACGTGCTAAACGGGCATAACAAGCGAAGTGAGCTTGAGAATAAATGCAAAGAATAAGCAAACAAAAAATATTAGGCATATAACTCAAGTTATAAACTTAAAACAACATAAAGTCATGCAATAGTTTCACCTGTATTAAAAACATGTATTAAAATCGCCCACATATTTAAGGATGATGTGTTAATTACTCAAAGGATTATTTTTAAGTGCTCGGTCGTGTGAATAAAAATGCTAAATATACTCTGAGTTCTTAAAAATTAACATATCCCCAACGTTCAATGCAATGATTTTATTTTAAGTATAAGAAAAAAACTTTAAAAAACACTTACTTCAAGTCGCTAGAAAATGTTATATGGTTGAAAAAAAATTAAAATAAATTTTAAACAGAATTGCTTTATGAGCACTGTAAATACGCTAATTGGACAACTACGAAGACCATAAGGACTACCATCATAAAGATTACCATCATTGTACTGTAAAATGGTTTATGGAATATAATTAGAATAAGTTGTTTTTTAAATGACGTTGGTGCCAGTACATCCATTAACATCTGTTTTTAACATCTGGTAACATCTGGTTTTTTCGTCATAACTCCTAAACCATACATCCTACAATAACGAATTATGCACCAAAATGTTTGTAATGAAAATATCAACACGACTGCATTCTTAGACTGCATATTTTTCAAGAATCTTAGTTTTCTATGTAATTTTTGTGATTTTCTCCTTTTTTCGTTTTTTGGCCATAACTCCTAAACCATATATCATAAAAGGACGATTTATGCACCAAAATGTTTGTGCCTCTGCCTACAAGACTGCATCCAAAATTATATAACATGGTAATTTCTTATGTCCTTTTTTGTGAATTTTTTGATTTTTATTTTTCGCCATAAAATTCGCCCAAAAATCCAAACTCGCATCTGAAAAGGACGGTTCACGCATTAAAATCACCATGGCATCGTCCCTAAGGCGGGTTACTTCTTTGTCGAAATGCATTTTACTCAATCTCTTGTAGCTTAGGAGTTGTAGAACACTTTTTGAAGTGGTAGTTGGCCAAAAACATCTGGTTTTATCATCATAACTCCCAAACCATACACACTACAAGGACGATTTATGAACCAAAATGTTTGTTATCAAATTAACCCACACGACTGCATTCTTAGAAAAAATATTTTTTTTTCAAGAATCTTAGTTTTCTTCGTAATTTTTTGTGATTTTCTACTTTTTTCGTTTTTTGGCCATAACTTCTAAACTATACATCATAAAAGGACGATTTATGCACCAAAATGTTCGCTAAAAGACTGCCTAAAAGACTGCATCCTTGCAAAAATTTAAAAATATCGAAATTATGTAACATGGTAATTTCTTATGTCCTTTTTTGTGAATTTTTTGATTTTTATTTTTTTGCCATAAAATTCGCCCTAAATTCCAAACTACACATTTGACAAGGACGATTCATGCATTAAAATGATCACCATGGCATCGTCCCTAAGGTGGGTTATTTCTTTGTCGAAATGCATTTTGTTCTATCTCTTGTAGTTTAGAAGTTGTAGAACACTTTTTGGAGTGGTAGTTGGCCAAAAACATCTGTTTTTTTCGTCATAACTCCCAAACCATACATCCTACAAGGACGATTTATGCACCAAAATGTTTGTAATTATAATACCCATGCTTCAGAACAGACGTCTTAAAGGGTATGTCCAAAATGAGAAATAATGGGTCAAGAGAATCTTTGTGGAAAGCAACAATATACTTTCGAAAAAAAATAAAGTACGATTTCTCATAGCAGTTAAGTTTCTGCATAGATCAGTACAGCTGAGAAGTTCGAAAAATTGTAGCAATGTTATTAAAACCTTCCCATTTTACTACTTAAGAATTAGAAGCTAGCTTACGAAATTCAAACACTTCGTAAAAATACTCTCAAACTCAATATCATGCAATCATACCATATTATAATACCATACATGTCTCTGCGAAAAATGGCCCAAAGCAAAAAAATGAAGGACCCAAATTGTATATAAAACACAATAACACAAAAGATTGGGGCCATATTTCCTTTTTTGGGGGCCATTTTTCCTTTTTTTCGTGTGGAGCTATTTTTCAAATCCCAAATAACAAGAAGTGGAGTTATTTCACAGCGCCTTAAATGGTTTGCCCTGATGCAAATTATTTTACCATAAAAAGCGCGACTTTTTCAAAATTTTACCTGCGGGCCAAACATTTGGCGTCGTTTTTCATTTAGGTGTGGGGCCATTTTGAGCAGAGCCAAAATACAACCTACGACACCATCATTCCATACCATATTTGGTCATGTAATTTTGAGACATTTGGTGATGCTGGAGTTTTGGTATTGGAAATTTCAATCTCGGGACCCCGAGACTATTCCCGGAATTAAAACAAGTTTTAAAAGACTTTTGAATAATTTTTATAACTGAAAGATCTGCACCACTTCAAATAAAAATTGATTTTAAATGGTATAAGAAAACCCTTTTGAAAAATATTTAGGATCGATTTTGAACCTAAAAGTGCAATCGAGCATATAAGGATTTTTAATAAAAATTTACAAAGGTATTAAAAAAATCAGTACAAAAATTTACAAATATCTGAATTGCAATTAAACAGAATAATAACACATTTTTTTTAAATATGTACTTCATCTGCAAAAAAGCAATTCTATGTTGATTAAAGTTCAGGTTTTCCATTTTAATACATCTATTCATAGCACTAGGCTACAAATTAAACAAAAATGTCTGTATCGGTAGAGAGCGATATCAATTTTTAAGTTGTTTTTCTCTAAAAACAAAAAAAAAATTAATTTTTTAAATAAGTTTTTTTAAAAATTTTGTTTGAAAAAGTTACTTTTCGACAAAGTGTTTTTATATTTTTGATAACAAGTCAAGAACGGATTGATTGATTTGGTTTTCAGATATTGCAAAAAATTTTAAATGCAATAGCTAAGAAATAATGATGACACAGTTTTTCCAATATAAAATTAATAATATATTAGGAAATATAATGAATTTAATAGATTATTACATTTTGAATGTATAAAACAGAATGAATTTCAGAAAATATAAAAAAAATAAAAAAAGGGTCTATACCATTTCCAATTGTAAAAAAAATTCCATTTTAAATTCAGAAAAGATCAATTGAAATTCGAAAATAAAGAAAAATAATGGTAATGATAATGTTAATTGTAATGCTAATGGCAATGGTAATGTTAGTGTTAATGGTAATGGTAATGGTAATGGTAATGGTAATAGTAATAGTAATAGTAATAGTAATAGTAATAGTAATAGTAATAGTAATAGTAATAGTAATAGTAATAGTAATAGTAATAGTAATAGTAATAGTAATAGTAATAGTAATAGTAATAGTAATAGTAATAGTAATAGTAATAGTAATAGTAATAGTAATAGTAATAGTAATAGTAATAGTAATAGTAATAGTAATAGTAATAGTAATAGTAATAGTAATAGTAATAGTAATAGTAATAGTAATAGTAATAGTAATAGTAATAGTAATAGTAATAGTAATAGTAATAGTAATAGTAATAGTAATAGTAATAGTAATAGTAATAGTAATAGTAATAGTAATAGTAATAGTAATAGTAATAGTAATAGTAATAGTAATAGTAATAGTAATAGTAATAGTAATAGTAATAGTAATAGTAATAGTAATAGTAATAGTAATAGTAATAGTAATAGTAATAGTAATAGTAATAGTAATAGTAATAGTAATAGTAATAGTAATAGTAATAGTAATAGTAATAGTAATAGTAATAGTAATAGTAATAGTAATAGTAATAGTAATAGTAATAGTAATAGTAATAGTAATAGTAATAGTAATAGTAATAGTAATAGTAATAGTAATAGTAATAGTAATAGTAATAGTAATAGTAATAGTAATAGTAATAGTAATAGTAATAGTAATAGTAATAGTAATAGTAATAGTAATAGTAATAGTAATAGTAATAGTAATAGTAATAGTAATAGTAATAGTAATAGTAATAGTAATAGTAATAGTAATAGTAATAGTAATAGTAATAGTAATAGTAATAGTAATAGTAATAGTAATAGTAATAGTAATAGTAATAGTAATAGTAATAGTAATAGTAATAGTAATAGTAATAGTAATAGTAATAGAAATAGTAATAGAAATAGTAATAGTAATAGTAATAGTAATAGTAATAGTAATAGTAATAGTAATAGTAATAGTAATAGTAATAGTAATGGTAATGGTAATGGTAATGGTAATGGTAATGGTAATGGTAATGGTAATGGTAATGGTAATGGTAATGGTAATGGTAATGGTAATGGTAATGGTAATGGTAATGGTAATGGTAATGGTAATGGTAATGGTAATGGTAATGGTAATGGTAATGGTAATGGTAATGGTAATGGTAATGGTAATGGTAATGGTAATGGTAATGGTAATGGTAATGGTAATGGTAATGGTAATGGTAATGGTAATGGTAATGGTAATGGTAATGGTAATGGTAATGGTAATGGTAATGGTAATGGTAATGGTAATGGTAATGGTAATGGTAATGGTAATGGTAATGGTAATGGTAATGGTAATGGTAATGGTAATGGTAATGGTAATGGTAATGGTAATGGTAATGGTAATGGTAATGGTAATGGTAATGGTAATGGTAATGGTAATGGTAATGGTAATGGTAATGGTAATGGTAATGGTAATGGTAATGGTAATGGTAATGGTAATGGTAATGGTAATGGTAATGGTAATGGTAATGGTAATGGTAATGGTAATGGTAATGGTAATGGTAATGGTAATGGTAATGGTAATGGTAATGGTAATGGTAATGGTAATGGTAATGGTAATGGTAATGGTAATGGTAATGGTAATGGTAATGGTAATGGTAATGGTAATGGTAATGGTAATGGTAATGGTAATGGTAATGGTAATGGTAATGGTAATGGTAATGGTAATGGTAATGGTAATGGTAATGGTAATGGTAATGGTAATGGTAATGGTAATGGTAATGGTAATGGTAATGGTAATGGTAATGGTAATGGTAATGGTAATGGTAATGGTAATGGTAATGGTAATGGTAATGGTAATGGTAATGGTAATGGTAATGGTAATGGTAATGGTAATGGTAATGGTAATGGTAATGGTAATGGTAATGGTAATGGTAATGGTAATGGTAATGGTAATAGTAATAGTAATAGTAATAGTAATAGTAATAGTAATAGTAATGGTAATGGTAATGGTAATGGTAATGGTAATGGTAATGGTAATGGTTTGAATTCAATCGATCATTTCTGAATTTAACTCGATTCCTTTTTTAACTTGGTCTTGAGATATCAAATTTTATTATATTTTTAGAGTGGGTATTTTAGTATCAACACTAAAAAAACAGCAAGAATAGTAGACCATTTTTTCTACTTTGGAGGCCTATAGCTTCTAAACAAGTTGCGAGAGGCCTGCAATTTAGGAGACCAAAATCCATATAATCCGTAAAAAAATTTTAAAATTAGAGTTGTCGCTATTCTTAAAATGTTCCAAAATTATTTTAGACCACGGGAAAAACAGCCCAAATGGTCTTTTTGCAATAACTTCAATATAACATGTCTGATCTTAAAAAAATCTTATGCCGTTAAAAAGGGCTTAACAATGACTATATTTCTTTTTCAGAGCATTTGTGTTTTCGAAGCCTTAAGGTTCAAACATTATAGGCTGAAGCTGGCTGCAGCTAATGCCAAAAATCAACGAAAAGCTAGCTCAAGTTCTGCCAAATACTTAATACGTCATTGAAAAAATTCACTAATTTGTATAACAATTCGTTTTGCTTGGTTTGTTTAATTGAATTTGTAAGAATAGTAAAGGCCCAAACATAATAGACTCGAGCTGGCTAAACTAATGTCAAATTTTATTCGAATACATAGAAATGATACGTACAACCCATAATTGCTCAAGCCAGCTTTTTCATCCAGTTTCGTTAAGTTGATCTGGCTGCAGTCAAAGCAATTGAAATCGAATGTTCCGTAAGGAATCAGCTGTTTTTTTTTTCAAACGAGTTTAAATAAAATTAACATTAACTTATTTTCGCGATTAAAAAATTAACAGCTAAGAATAGATGGAAGGAAATCAAGAAAAAAAACCTGAATTTGTACATTTTTTAACTAACAGCTACTTTGACAGGCTTAACCTATAATAATCAACCTTGGTCCACATTGATCATTATAAAAATTATGAGCGTTTTCATTGATCTTATCAAAATTGGATCGGTTTCATTGAACATTTGTTTCTATGCGATATTTGCACTGAGTATAAGAAAAATCTTGTTGCATTCTTCTCCATCGTTTTATATGAAAGTTTTAGTAAATCATAATGTTTTTTATAAGACTATTTTTATGTAGCTCCGAACCGTCATTTTTATCACTACCGCAATATTTGAACGTGGTCACAATTCTTGAAGAATTTTTCAGTTTTTGGCATACTATAATTATTTATTTTACGATTTTTTTTTAAAACTTGAACGTTTCGTGGTCAATTTTGTTTTAACAATATTATGGATGTGTTTCTATATGTTGTAAAAAATAATTTTTAATTGATTTTTATTCTTTAATTTTAAAACAATTTCAGTTAATTTTCCATTTTGCTTGAATTAAAAAATAAAATAAGTAAGAATTGTTAGTTTTGAACTATTTTTTTTGGACAAAAAGTAAAAAATTGACGGTTTTTAATTTTAAAAAAAATTCAAGGGGGGTTAAATTGGGCTAACGGGGCTTACTAGTCGAATATGACTTCAAAAGTACAAATAGTCTGAAAAAGAAGAGTAGCCCTTTTTATAGCCTTTTACCCTGTAGTTTTGGAAAAAATACCATTTGAGCTGTTTTTATGGTGGTCCAAAAAATTTTTTTTTAGATTTTGGAATCCTCTCGAGGTAAGCTTTGTAATAGGGGGTGCTCTTGTTATTTTTTTTTTGTATAGAGGCCGACCCACAATCTTTACAATAAAGATAGCGATTTCTTTGTCGTTTTTAAATTTATTCTAAATATTTTGGACAAAATTTTGTTGAAAAAAATATTTTTTTTCGTATTTTCGTTAAAATTTTCTCCGAAACAGCGAGCTGTGTCACACATTGCAATAATTTAAAAGCTTCTCTTTGTCCCATGTTACGGTGGCGGCCATGGGGCTCATCATGGTCATGCATTGTTGTTGTTTCAATGTAAATGAAAAATTTGAGAGCGAGAGCAAGAGAGTAAATTTTCACCACCACGGTCAGCGTTGCCATATGGTCCGATATATCGGATATGTTACGATTTAAATACTTGAATCCGACGTTACGATATTTGACCAAAATTCTTGAAAATGTTACGATTTCAGAAAAAGAAGATCCGGCGTCCGATTTTGCATATATTTTTGTATACATATATATATATGAAAAGAAAAAAAATTAGTATAATAAAATTGATGGCAACTTTAAAATAAAAAGATGCCGATAATACTTCTGCATTTCCAATAATGGAAAATTTTGTTTTGTTGAGCTTACCGAATTCCTCATCTAACGTTGAGCGAACTTTTAGTCAAAAAAATATTAATGAAACTAAAGTTCGCAGTAAATTCGAGTTAGATACAATGGAAGGAACTCTGCATACAAAAGATTATCTGCGTATGAAATCTTCGAAAAGTTATATTTTTACACTTTTTTTCCACAACAAAATTTTTTCGTTAATTTACTTGAAGCAAAAGCTTTACATTTATAGAGTTAAAATTGAAAAATTATGTGTTATAGCTCTATGCATTTTATTTTTACCGATTTAAGAGATCTACATTAAACCAAACTGTGTTGCAAATGTATTTTTAATTTGATTTTTACTCATTGTTTGTGTGTTCAAAAATATTTTCAAAATGTAATTTATTATAATATATTTTCTATATTTATAATGATTATTGGATTGACTTTTGAAAAATATAAGATTTATTTAAATAAATAAACCTTAAATATACGTCATACGTCTAATAAAATGCAATATTTTATTTGTCTTCTTTGTTGTAAAATGCGACTGAAAATTTATTAGTTCTTGTTTTCAGAGTTTCACAAATCCGATGAGAAATCCAACGAGCAGAGTGCAAAAGTTACGCTGTAAAATTTTTTTCATGGCAACACTGACCACGGTCACCAAATGATTCAACAAAAATATGAAATCATGGGATCAAAACAGTGTTGCGTTGTGGAATTATTCACAACATTTGTGTTTAGGCACGAACATAGTACACTTTTAGTACGAAATGTATGAAAGCAGTAATGAAAACTGCTTAATAGCAGCACTCATCGGTTGAAAAAATACTAAAAGTAACAAAAAGTGTACTGGTGCTTAGGCATCATATGACCGCCAGCATAACATACTTTCGTCACACAGCTCATCAAACGAAAAAAGAGAGTAAAAAGTGACATGACCAGGGATCATATGACGAGCACCGTAACAACGCCCTTTGCTCTTCAATTAATGGCATAATCACACGAAATGAAACATTGATGTCAAAGACAGTTCTACCAACGTAAAAAAATGATTTTGCCGTTAATTACAGGGTTGCATAAAAAAAGGCAACATTTTTTTGGATCGTTTTATACGCTTGCCTTACGAAAGTTTGATGCAAATCGGAGGCTTGAAGTGCTAATCGTGATCAAAATGGCGTGAAACGCTCCATAAACTATTATAAAATATGTATGCCATTTCACTAGTCGATTCGTAAAGGTATGATTAGCGCAACCGTTTTGTTTTCTAATTGTTTGACCTTTGGCTGATGTAACCCTTCAACAACTAGCGAAGGCGGATGCAAAATTTTTGGGGCTAGTTGTTGGTTCTTTGAGCTTGATGGGTGTTTTTTTGTTATTATTAATTTTGTTATTTTGTGTTGAACATTGAAAACACAAAATCAAGGTAAAAAGATTTGTATCAACTAATAAATGTCCATGTCCTGTTCTCTCCGGTCGAACTCCTGCCGTTCTGTAAATTATATAGTAATATGGTTGCGTTGTATTGTCGTAGCGTTGCTTGTGTGGCTGATATTGAAAATGGTGTTGGTCGGTCATTTAATGGAAAAAAAAAATATACCAAAGTGCTCAACCTTGTAAATATATGCATAATATTTGCCGAGTGGTAGCATTGCGATAATAATTTTATTCTCTTCTATTCGACACTTTGACCTAGGCTAGTTTCAAAGGAAGTTACTAGGCCTTTGGTGGGGGGGGAGGGGCAAATACAAACAACAACATTGATCGAAACGCTAAAAAACCAACGCAGATAATCTGGCCAACGCGTGGTTGTTTTGTGAAACTCATAAAAAATAAAGGTAAAAAAGGACATGCAAAAATTACAATTGCTTTCATATGCAAATCGTTACGGGTCACGATATTTCTTATAAATAGTATCTGTGGTAAGTGAGCGGGATGTTTTTACTGCTTTTTTGGCATTGAATGTGAAAGTTTTCATTATAAATTTTTAATAAATTAAAATTACAAATATGCAAATAGGTTTTTTTTTAAAATTACATTTAGATATGAACAAGGATTTGTTTTTATAAACAAGGATTTGGGTATGTAATTTCAGTCAAACCTGTACGACAAAAGACATCATCATTATAAAAACGAATGGAAAAAATGTTTTTTTGTGTGTCAATTTGCATTTCTGTTCGCTGCTTCACTGTGTTATTAATTTATTTCTAACCTGATTTCAACATGAATTTTCATTTGTAAAGTTTCAATTAGTTAATACTGTATTACATGCTAAAAAATAAGCAAAAAAAAAATAATCAAATGACTCTTATAACTAATAATGTGCTGCAAATGATAAGCACTAAACTCAAAATACATCAAAGCGAAATATATAAGCCACATCTACTAAAAAACGGTTGCATTGTTCTTGTGTCAAAATCAACAACAAAAATCTGCTTGCTGTGCTCTAAAAGAAAAAAGGAAGCAAAAAAAAACGCAAAGGGGAGACAGAGTATATTAATAGCGCCAATTAATTGTCCCAAATTCTGAAATTTAATTCTACAAATTTCAGCAAATTTCATGGCATTACACCAAAAATGAAATCTATGCATTTAGAAGCTCTCATATGAAATGCGTGTTTAATTAACAAAACAACAAATTGTTACAAGAATCCATTATTTAATGTTTTTTTTTTAAAGACTTAAAAACTTACTTAAGATTATGACAAATTTTTGCGCGGATGAATGCTAATCTCATTAAAATAATAGGTACTAACTTCAATTAATTGTAATAGATTAGAGAGTGTCATTTTGCATGTAATTCCTCTCTCGAGCTTCAAAATAAAGCTTTCAAGCAAGTTCAAGCTACTTGAATCGAGTACGCGCACAGACCTATTATCTTTTATTTTTACATTAATAAGAAGTTGTTTAATTTAAAAAAAAACGTTATGTCAGTTTGACACTTAATAAACAGCTGTGTTCAATAAGTGATCCTCTTGTCTAGAGTAATGTTTCATTATTACCAAAATTGCTTGATGTTGAATAACCAACTTTACATCAAACATCATGTGATTCAATTCAATAATTTGATTTTTCCTTTTAGACATCGGTTTTTTTTTACAAGATGTTATAAAACAATAAAAGTAACAGCGCGCTGCACAGTGGTTTAATCTCATACAAAGTTTAGGAAAAAATAGAAGGAGTTTTCGTAGATCGATGAAATTTGGTACATAAGTTGAAATTATCTCTCATAGAAGATAATAAAAACCACGCCTACCTCCCATATAACACAATATTTTAAAACGAATTTTTTTTTTGTATTGAACTTTAATATAAGTTAATAAACTTTCTCAAGAATCTTAAATATATATGTAGATAAAAAAAAATTTTTTTGCCACGTCCACCTCCCATACGTTTTATACAAAATTTGTGTCGCATTGAGAAGGAGTAGACGGATACCAATAAAATTTGGTATGTAGGTTAAAATAAACTATATAAGATTACTTAGGAAAAATTTTTAAAATCCGCCTATAACCACGCCTACCTCCTCCTAGGTTAGGTTAAGGTAGCGGCAGGTCTTAAGACCAGCCCACTTGGAACATATTTTTGGTCCGTTGTGATATCACAGAATGAAAGAAGGAAGCAGTGTTGTCGCGACAATTCTGAAAAAAGTATCCATGAAACGGTCAAAAATATATCCAAAGTATCCACTCTTGATAAAAAAAGTATCTACGTATCAAAATCAGAAAACCAATAATAATACATTCATTTTTTAACCACAGAAATACAACTTTAATATTTTTAAATAATATTTTAAGCAACTTTTCCATAACAATTTTAATAATTTAATTTTAAGACTTTCAAATATTTTTATTAAAATATAATAATAAGAAACAAAAAATGTATAATAATATTAAAAAATCACATACATTTTAGTACTTCTGTCTTTTATTTGAGTTGCTATTGCATTAGTTACATTAATTTTACTAGTATATTTGTATAAAAGCAATATACAAAACAAAATGTAATTGCATAAAACAGGGGAAAAATTGAACTTATTCAATGTAGTGTAAAGTAAATTTTATGAGTTGCTGTTGCCTTTTAATTATATTAAGCTATCATTGCACGTTGAAAAAAAAATTAGTTTAAAATATTTATCTCAGAGACTATAAATTTTCTTTACGTAAATAACACAAAAAACAATATTCCAAAAAGGTTTTTTAATGCTAAGTCTTCTCGCTAGGTGGCGTAAAAAAGCAGTCGTTCTTAGACAGGGTCAAAATATTTTGGTCCCAATTTATTCAATATATCAAAGAGCACATTAACAAGGGTACTTGTCGCTACAACCTATACTTGAATTATTAAGTTTCGTTACAATTTGCAATTGCTACGGAAATCTTAAGGAATAAATGTTACAGATTTTTTTAAAAAGTCACGCCAGTTTTTTACTATTGGGCCAAACTCACAATAAAAGTCTTAAATTAAATTTTTTAATTTTTTTTTCAAAGTGCAATGCCAATTTAAATTTAGAAGTTCAAATACATATATTTGTAAGAATTTTGGAAAAGAAAATATTTTTTTCCATTTCCAAAGAAAATCTATTAGTTTTATCGTTTTTAGCTAGTTTTAAATCAGAAAAAAAATTCATCAACAGCTGAGCTATCTTAATCTATCTAACTTATCTTAACGTTTTTGTCGAATTGAAGGGACTGGTTACTTTTTATATTTTGAAAATAAAAACATGTATTCATATTGAAAAAGATTTTTTTTAAAAAAAGTATCCAAACTTACACTGAGGCTTAAAAAAAGTATCCATCAATTTTTTAAGGAAACAAGTATCCAAATGGATCCAATTGTATCCAAACGGCAACACTGGAAGGGAGTAATCAAGTGAAACTTTTGTGTACGATTTTCTTAATGTGGCAGAAGCTGTAGAAACATGTGATATTAAATCTTATGCCTTGACCTCAGTAAAATCACGGTACTAAGCGTTCCTCTCCACAAACATTTCCTACCACCACCAAATACAACTTTTCGTAGTAAATTGATGTGTTTTTAGGAGTATTGTGATTAGGAATAAGGAAAGAAAGGTTATAGCGTAGGACCCAGCCAGGATTCGAACCCGGGACCCCTGAGCGATAGACAAGCGCGCTGCCGCCAGACTATCGAGGCTGCTTATAACATTGCTAATTTATATTGAAATTCTTGTGACCTATGTCCGAATTTTAAAAAACTTTGTTCGGCGGCTGCAAACATGTACAAACTTTTTTTACATATATTTAAAGAGGAAATACCCAGATTTCATAATATCATAATGAGACTAAGGAGCTTAATTTATATTTTCCATAGAAAATAGAAAAACAAATTTTTATGGACCAAATCTGATTATCTGATAACTTTAAAATATTCATATAATCTACAAAATTTTTTCGTTAGAATAATTATAATGAGGTATACTTTTATTAAAAGTTATAATAATTTGCCAGTAACAAATTTTTGTTTACTCAAATACACTGCCAAGTTGCATGAAAATTAAAATGAATTTTTTACTTGCATCCGCCTATGACTTTGATTAATTTTTTCTAATAAAAAAAAAATTAAATTTTAAGGAAAGCATTATTAGATTATTCATAGTCAAACATTTCTCTTTAAGCTTGCATGACCACATTATAAAAATAAATTGGTCGGATAATTGATTTTTTTCCGCCAAAATCCCACTGTGCGCGCTGTTCCATCTGAAGTCAAAAATTTTAAACTCAAAATGGCGGCTTTAAAATGGCGACCAAAAAGTTTTCAGGTCGCTGATTACGAATCTGATGTCAAATGGCGAATGAAAATTTAAAATGGCGGCCATTAACTAATTTTTGAGCTAATTTTTATAACACCTTAGTTTTTATAACTTTTGTAATGTTCTCTGGATCTAACGTCTAAAATATAAAAAAATTACGGAAGCATCAAGTAATTCACTTTTATTCAAGTTTTTAAACACAACACAAAAATATCAAATTGAAGTAATTTAATTTTCTCTATTATCTTTAAAAAAAAAAATGATTTTGACAATTCTGATAGTATTGTCAAAGAGACTACCTGCATTATTGTAAAATTTTCAAATAAGAAAGCATAAGAAAATTTTCATAAATTCATAAAATTCAAAATACATAAACAGAAAAAATTCACAGTTTCAATTATTAACATACAATAAGCATCATTGTTTTGATTGCCGTCACGGTCTTTTGACATTCTATTCCTACAATGGCAGTTCAACTCTTTCGATTTACAATACCTGGGTAATTAAACTATGTGGAAGCATTAGTGGTGTTTTGTTTTTCTTTCTTTTTTTGTTGTTTTTTTACTTCTATTTCTCTGAATAAAGATATTTGAAAGGGGAGCGTATATTCCCAGCAGGGAAGCGAGCGCTCCATAAGCGCATCTGAAGTGCTCCAAAAAAGCAGTAGAGCGCTTCATTCTCCTTGTGTGTAGCGCATTTTTTAACATAGTCATGTCATCAGACGTATGCGCTCCGCTCCCGTTGTAGAAAATTTGAAATCGTAGCGAGAGCCGAGCGCTTTGTTCTGCTTGTATTTGACATAAAAACGTAGCAAAAACCGAGTGCTTTGTTCTTCTTGTAGTTGGAATAATAATGTAGCGAGAACTGAGCGCTTTGTTCTCCTTGTAGTTGATATAAAAACTTAGCGAGAACCGAGGGCTTTGTTTCCTTTATAGTTCATATCGTTGGCTATATTCTAATACGACGTAAGTCAAAATAATGGAGGCAAAGAAAACTGTTTATTATTTGTATGAAGTTCATACGATAATGTATTGTTTCAAACGTGCTACCTCCCTTTTTTTCATACAAACATTAAAAACTAAAAAAGGACATAGATGTAGTTTTGACTAATATACCTAAACCGCTAATAAACGTTACTTTGCCCAATTTTGACTTGCATCCTATTATAATTAGGGCAAAAATACAAAAATGTATGGATTTTTATGCATTTAATTTGATTTTTCTTTTACAGTTTTTGAAATTAATTTTTTTTGACATTAAAATCTAATACTTTTTTTCAAGTGCAACGTTTTCGTTACGGAAAGTGCTACAAATATAGCGCTATGCAAACACAACTATTTGCAAGGAGAATAAAGCGCTCTTTATGTGCTTACAAGTAATGCGCATTGAAATATTTTGCTGGGAATTTAGAAATTCTAAAATTTATTTGACAGTAGGGCTGCCACCTTAAATTTTTGTATTTATGCGATTTCGAAGCTGGGGCAAACACTAGGTAAAAATAGGTCACTGATGCCAAATCTCTTGTCAGAATTTGCATAGTCCAAAATTTATATGACAATAGGGTTGACACTTTAAAATTGTTTATTTTTGCGATTTCGAAGCTTGTACACAGGTAAAAATAGGTCGCAAAAAAAAAGCTCAAAAAAAAATAATTTTTATTTCAATAGGTCATGCATGAAGCAGCATATTGAAGTTATCCAAAATGTGCCTCAACATTTGGAACATGATAATATTTTTTTATTTAATTTAAAAAAAACGTTATTTTCTGCCCGTGGTAAAGTGTCAAAACACTTTTTAAAATTCTAACATATGATTCGAAATCAGCTAGCACATTAATAATGCTAGCACATATACAAAAAGTATAAAAAACACATTTTTTAGGGACCTTCCTAGTGTCAAAAAACTTTTTGAAATTCTTACATCAGATGCGAAATAAGCGACACCTTATCTTGTAAAACAACACAAAATATAAAAACCGCTCGGTAAACTGTGGTATCACTTCCACGGGGTTTTTTTTAAGCTACACTAAAAATAACGAAATTATGAATACCCTTAATGTGTTTTGTTATGTTTTTGTTACTTTATAAATTAAGTAATTTACATTTTTTAGTTTCAAGTAATATATAATTAAAAATTGTATTAAAAACGTTTTGAATTATCAACTTCTTAAAGTTTTCAATTTCGATCTAATCCCGGGATTCCGGGATCAAGAAAAGCTTCCAGGATTGGACTCCCTAGTATGTACATAGCAATGCATGAACAATGCGAACTATAAGTCGATGAAAACGATGGTAAAAGTGAACAATCTGCGATTCGAAATACTACCACACCCCCATATTTACCAGATCTAGCCGCAGCTGACTTCAATCGAAAAAATTACCATCGGAGACCGGTGTGAAGTTAGCCCAAAATTTGTATCCTAAATTTTTTAACTCAGCCCAACTTTTGAATTCGCCGTAAAACTCACCCCAAATATTTAAATTCGCCTCAACTTGTTTAAAATGGCCAAAAATAACTAAATAATTTTAGAAAATAAAGCAAGAACATATAATAATGCAAAAATACAACCTAAATAGAAAAATTTGGTCTGATATGCAAAAAAAAAATACTTTTGTATGAAAGTCAGAAGTTTTCTTAAACCAAAAATTTTAACGAAGGTGAAAAGGTTCCATTCTGCATTTTTGTCCAAAAATTTATTTTAATGTGGCAAATCGACTGGCATTATGCTCAAATCCCGGTCTATCGTCCTTGGTACCTAAATTTGGGCTGAAGTACAAAAAATCGTGATTTTTGTATGAAAGTAAGAATTCCACACCCCAAAACTTGCCTTAAAACAAAACGTTCCATCCCGAGTTTTGAATATGTGATAGCTGATGGCAAGTGAATGATTTTAGTCCTTAATCCATAAATTGCTCTCTATCGTCCGTCATACCGTAAAATGGTCTTGAAGTAAAATAATCAGTTCAGAAAAAAATTTTATTTTTAAAACGAAAAAAATTATAGAAGGTGAAAAGTTTCCACTCAAAATTTTTGTTAAAAAATTTATATTAATGTGTCTAATTGAACGGCATTATGCTCAAGTCCCGCTCTATCGTCCTTGACACCTAAATTTGGGCCGAGGGGAAAAAAATCAAATTTTTGTACGAAAGCAAGAATTTCACACCCCAAAACTTAACCCAAAACTTGTCCCAAAACAAATGCTTCCATCCTGGATTTGAGATATATAATAGCTTAGTGCATACTGATGATTTTAGTCCATAATCAAAAAATTGCTATCTGTAGTCCTTCAACCGGTCTTGATGTAAAATACTCAGTCCAGAACAAAAGATTTATTTTTACAACGAAAAAAAACTATAGAAGGTGAAAAGGTTCCACTCAAAATTTTTTCAAAAATTTATATTAATGTGTCTAATTGAACGGCACTATGCTCAAGTCCCGCTCTATCGTCTTTGATACCTAAATTTGGGCTGAACTGAAAAAATTTTAATTTTTGCACGAAAGTAAGAATTCCACTCCCCAAAACTTGTCCCAAAACAAATGGTTCCATCCTGGATTTGAGATATATGATAGCTTAATGTATACTGAAGATTTTAGTTGGTAAGCCCAAAATTGCTATATATTGTTCTTTATACCGTAAAATGGTATTGAAGTAAAATTCTCAGTTCAAAAAAAAATTTTTTTCTTTTTCTTACATTAGTTTTCCTATTAGAAAATTTAATCATTACAAAAACAACATACTTATATTGAAAAAACTCAAGTTTCAAATCTTCAAGAGTCTGGTTGTCTTTTAAAAATAGTCTTTTAGAGCCTTTTTTAATTAAAATCGATATAACTTTTAGAAAAGGATATGTATATTATTAAAGTAACAGTAAATTTTTAACTTTATTTCTATATAAGCTTTACGGCATATACTGTCGTATCCAAGCGCGTCGGAAGCGAATTTCATCTGGGGGGGCAGTACAAATGGTGGTGCAAAAAAAGTTCACCAAAATTTCTTCACATGAAACATGAAGAAGAGAGAAAGAAGAGGAAAATATATAATACAAAAATATTATCGTTGTAAAAAAACTGATATTTTGAATAACTTTTCCTTTTAAATTGTTTATCTAGCTAAAAAAGTGCGGGGCAACTGCCCCCCTTTCCCCCCCGCTTCCGACGCCAATGGTCGTATCCTTTTCCCTAACTTTGTTGTCGTTACAGACAAGAAGCAACAGATAGTGAACCCACCCAGCAAACCAAAGTTTACGAATTCGTAACGAATTCGTTACGAATTTTTCGAAATTATTCTGAGTTCGGCATCCGAATTTGTTCCGATTTCATAACGAAAATCGTATGGAGGGGTTGACACGAATTCGTAACGAATTGTCGTAATAAATTCGAAAGGAATTTTAGTAACAAATTCGTAACAAATTCGTTAAGAATTGGAGTATCGTATTCGTAACGAATTCGTAACAAATTCGTAAAGAATTGACGTATCGCATTCGTAACAAATTTGTAAGCAATTGAATTATCGTTTTCATAACGAATTCGTAACAAATTCATAACAATTTCTAAACGAATTGTTGCATAGAATTTGTAACGGAATGAAGCACTAAATTTGCAATGATCTTTTAATAATTAGTTAATCAATCCGCTTCAGATGCCCTTAACTATATGTTTCGTACAAATGAAATGCCAAAAATTACAGATCCTTTGCAGCTACTATTATGAAACATATATAAATGTGAAGTTGTCATGTCGTTTGTATTTGTATCAGTAAAAATTAAAATTAGAACCATCTCTAGTATCATCTGTTTTAAAGAAAAAGTTTTTAAAACTAAATTATTTTACAAATGGAAAATTATTTAAAATGCCGCTAGGCTCATGGCCTACCAATTTTTTTCAACTCGAAATATTTAAAGCTCTTCACATACTAGATTTGAAAACTTGATTTCGGAACTCTTTCGAATTATTCGGAGATAATAATTCCCATAATGCCCAAAATAGTTACGAACTAATCGGAATTTAGACAAATTCAAAAACTTTGGTTTGCTGGGCAGTTTTCTCCTTTGCTTGTGTAAAAGTATGTCATAGTCAGTGTTGCCATATGATTTTTTGGAGAAAATACTGCTAGTCAAAAATCATCATAAATTTTAGGGAATTTTCATTGAACTTATCTGAAAAATCAAATTCACTCAACATATAGCAATCGGGACTTGAGCATAGTGCTGTTCGATTAAACACATTAATATAAATTTTTGAACAAAAATGTAGAGTGGAACCTTTTCACCTCCTATAGTTTTTCGTTTTAGCTTTTAGTTTTTCGTTCTATAGTTTTTCGTTTCAGCAAGAAATTTTTTTTTCATAACTGATTACTTTACTTTAAGACCAATTTACGGTATGAAGGACGATACATTGCAGTTTTGGAATTAAGGACTAAAATCATAAGTTTTTCATCTGCTATCACATATTTAAAATTTAGGATGGAATGTTGTGTTTTGGGGCAGGTTTTTTTGTGTGGAGTTCTTACTTTCGCACAAAAATCAAGATGTTTTTGCACTTCAGCCCAAATTTAGGCTGTATCAAGGACGATAGAGCGCGACTTTAGCATAGTGCCATTCGGTTTGGCACATTGAAAGACATTTTTGCACAAAAAAGCAGGATGGAACCTTATAATTTTTCATCATTTTTTCGTTTAAAAAAAAAACAGATTTTTACCTGAACTAAGTTTTTTATTTCGAAGCCATAGATATGAAGGACGATTGATAGCGATTTGGAGAAGAGGTGACAAATTTGTTAAATAAATGTAAATTTTTGCTAAAAAATTTATGTTTAACTCAATTTTGTAACTGCGGCGAATTCAATATTTAGATATGATTTGCGGCAAATTCAGCAAAAACTTGGGCTGAAGATTTTGGGCTATCTTCACAGAAGTAATCGAAGGTTAAAAAATTTTTAGATTTAAAAAAAAAAAAAAAAATTTCAACCAAATAAAGAAAAAAAAAAACCAAAATATAAGAAAAAGTGAACTTCAAAGATGAAAAATTCGACACTGAAATTGAAAAAATATTTTTGCTAAACGAAAATTCAAAACTCAACCTTTAACTGTTGCAAAAGTGAACTAAAATTTAAAAATTTTGGATTGAAATTAGTTAATACATATTGAATTTAATTGGGATAGATTGCAAGTTTCCACTTTTTTAGTTGAATAAATATATTTATGCAGGAAAAATTTTAATTTCAACCTTTAAATTTGAGTTAGTTTGAAGATTTAGAAGTGAATTTCGAGTGCACAAACAAAAAATTTCAATTATTAGAGCATTTTTTTGGATATTTTTACAGAATTATTTGTAATCTTTTAAGCTGTTTCTACTAATAATAATATTCGCTTAAATTAAATTAATTTTTAACGCATTATCAAAATTAGTCTAGCATAAAAAATTTTAAAATTAAAAAAAAAATAAATGTCATTTAACATTTAAATTCTGATAGATTAAAAAAATAATAGAACAACAATACGACAACAAAACTAAAATTGAATTTCACAACATAAGGGACAATGGAGCGCATTTTTCTCTAACGTCTCCCCAAAATGATGTATTTGTGGTTGGTTTTCTTAAAAGTTTGTTTGTTTTTTTTTTAACTGCATGAAAATTTAGTGAAGTTTGTAATTATTTTCATTTTAATTTTGGTTTATTTTGAAAATTGAAACTTAGTGAACAATCTATGTATGTATGTATTATACTTAAAGCTTTTTGAAGATGAAAGTTTTTTGTTTCTCTTTCATCCTTGCCGCGTAGTAGAGAAGTCGTAGCAATATATGGACTCCCGTATCCTAGTTGTTGTTGTTGTTGTTGTTGTAGAAATAGCCACAATAAAAATGTTAAAAACACATAATTAAATATTATTCAAAATTTCAAATAATACATAATTTATTAAGGAAATTAAAATTAATACATATATATATATATATATATAAGTACACTGAGTTTAAACAAAAAACAATGAATTAAACATGCATTTCATCAAATGAGTTTTATAACTGCGTACTACGCTTTATTATGCGTATTTACGTTTTATACAGTTAAGTGTTGCAAAATATATATTTCATACGACAACATAATGCGTTAAATAAAAATATTAGTAAATGTTAAAAACAATGTTTACATATAAAATTGGGTTGGTTTTCATTGGGCTTACCTGCAATTTTCGAATTGAGAAAATACGGATCAGGTTGCCACAGATTATCGAAAAATTCTGGAAGTAAAGTTACATAATCATCTCCTTCTTCAAAGATGTCATCCGATATTTCTAGTCTGGATTCCAGCCAACGTTGGTGTATAAACATATCTACTCTAAAATTTTATTTATATAGATCATGAAATGTGTTAAGCCGTAGAAAATTATAACCATCCATATGTGAAGGTTTTGCGTAAAGTGCCAGTTTTGAGTACGTTTTCGGATAGACATTTTTTTTTTAATTTTTGTTTATTTTTTTTAAATTTTTAGTTTTTAATTTTTAATTTTTAATTTTTAATTTTTAATTTTTAATTTTTAATTTTTAATTTTTAATTTTTAATTTTTAATTTTTAATTTTTAATTTTTAATTTTTAATTTTTAATTTTTAATTTTTAATTTTTAATTTTTAATTTTTAATTTTTAATTTTTAATTTTTAATTTTTAATTTTTAATTTTTAATTTTTAATTTTTAATTTTTAATTTTTAATTTTTAATTTTTAATTTTTAATTTTTAATTTTTAATTTTTAATTTTTAATTTTTAATTTTTAATTTTTAATTTTTAATTTTTAATTTTTAATTCTTAATTTTTAATTTTTAATTTTTAATTTTTAATTTTTAATTTTTAATTTTTAATTTTTAATTTTTAATTTTTAATTTTTAATTTTTAATTTTTAATTTTTAATTTTTAAGTTTTAATTTTTAATTTTTAATTTTTAATTTTTAATTTTTAATTTTTAATTTTTAATTTTTAATTTTTAATTTTTAATTTTTAATTTTTAATTTTTAATTTTTAATTTTTAATTTTTAATTTTTAATTTTTAATTTTTAATTTTTAATTTTTAATTTTTAATTTTTAATTTTTAATTTTTAATTTTTAATTTTTAATTTTTAATTTTTAATTTTTAATTTTTAATTTTTAATTTTTAATTTTTAATTTTTAATTTTTAATTTTTAATTTTTAATTTTTAATTTTTAATTTTTAATTTTTAATTTTTAATTTTTAATTTTTAATTTTTAATTTTTAATTTTTAATTTTTAATTTTTAATTTTTAATTTTTAATTTTTAATTTTTAATTTTTAATTTTTAATTTTTAATTTTTAATTTTTAATTTTTAATTTTTAATTTTTAATTTTTAATTTTTAATTTTTAATTTTTAATTTTTAATTTTTAATTTTTAATTTTTAATTTTTAATTTTTAATTTTTAATTTTTAATTTTTAATTTTTAATTTTTAATTTTTAATTTTTAATTTTTAATTTTTAATTTTTAATTTTTAATTTTTAATTTTTAATTTTTAATTTTTAATTTTTAATTTTTAATTTTTAATTTTTAATTTTTAATTTTTAATTTTTAATTTTTAATTTTTAATTTTTAATTTTTAATTTTTAATTTTTAATTTTTAATTTTTAATTTTTAATTTTTAATTTTTAATTTTTAATTTTTAATTTTTAATTTTTAATTTTTAATTTTTAAAATTTCAAACTCTTTTATCATTTTAGTAAGAAACAATTACTTATAAATGAGCAATTTTGTATTTATTAATAAGTCCAGAAATGAATAGTAAATGTTATTTTTTAGCATTTTTAAATGAGTTCAAATAAGAATCATGACATTTTCGCCTTCTTTTTGCATAAGTTTTCGGGTAGAAGATTTTTATTTTAGTTTTTGAATTAGCAGATATCTGAACTACATCATTGATAGGACTGAATTCATTAAATTGATAAATAAAAATCATAAAAACTGATTCAATACCACCATAAAGTTTCGTTTTAATTCTAATTTTATTGTTTTCTAATTTCGAATAAATTTAGTTCTGCGAGCAATATTTCGCTGGCGACGTCCCTGAATATATTAATACTTCGTTCAAACAAAATTCAAATAATATTTTAGCATTACTTTTAATTTCTTTTGAATCATATTACCAATATGCACTAATAAAATAATTTATGATTGAAAAATATTAATTTCTGAGTGCCGAAAAAGTACATTTCTATGGATCCTTTTTGAACTCGTTTTCGAACAAAAAAAGGTTAGTTTTTGAAAAACTATTCCAGCAAAAAAGCAGTCCAGCGAATGAGTTCAAAATGGTTCCTTTATGAGTGCCGAAAAATAACTTTTCAATAGTTTTTTATTCAACTCGTTTTCGAACAAAAAAAAAAAAAAAAGGATAATTGAAGCGTTCTCGCGAATAACGTTGTAAACGACAAAATTGTAATTGTTCACTTTTATTTATTTACAAGCGCTTTTATTCATTATTATTAATTGTTTTTTGGGTATGCGATAAAAATACCCCAAACTGCTCAACTGCTTACTCAGTTCTGTTTGTATATAATATAAGAGAGTGATTCTAACAGGAATTCGCAAAAAAAAAAGGCCTAAAAAATGTCGTTTACAACGTTATTCGCGATTATGCTTCAATTAATGATGATTTATTTAACTCATTTCTGAAGAAAAGAAGGTTCGCTTTTGAGAGGCATTTTAGTCCGACGAATGAGTCCAAAAGGGATAAAAGTTTATTTATGAGTGCCGAAAATAAACTTTTCTACCCGAAAAGGTTCATAAATGAATTCAAAATAGATAGCTTTGGTTCACTGGGATTACTACCGTTTACGAATTCATTTATGAACCTTTTCGCTCATGAATAAACCCTTTGTATCATTTATCGGAGTAAAATGCTTCTCAAAAATGAACCTTATTTTGTTCGGAAATGAGTTAAAAAAGAACCGTAAATTGTAATTTTTTTGTTCAGAAATGAGTTTAAACAACCATAGAAAAGTTATTTTTCGGCACTCTGAAATGAACCCTTTTTGAATCAATCGCCGGACGAAGATGCCTCTCAGAAACGCACCTTTTTTTCTTCGGAAATGAGTTAAAAAATTAACCATAGAAAAGTTAATTTAATATTCTATAGCAGCACTTTTAAGCGACAAAATAAAAAATCCAAAAATTTAAAAAACAACATTTTATCCAAAAATGATCGCAAAACTCTCACCTTACGCAAAACCTTCGCTTAAGGTTCAGTGGGTTGTATAGTTTGGGCCAACTCACCTAAAGTCCATATCCTCTACATTAATTGAGTTAATATCTACAACAAATATACTAAAATCTACTATCACTGGAGAACCTTTTTTCGAAGGCGGTCGTATTTCTGAAAAAAAGAAATGGTTTTTTGACAATAAAATATGCTCTTAATTGTTATACATGTTTTAAAAAAGCTTAATTTTAAATAAAAAGTCATTAAAAGGATATTTTGTCTGAAATTTTTTATTAGGCACTTTAACTCTTTGAGGTAAGAAAATTTTATTATAAAAAATACCCTTGAGGTACAAGAAAAAAAAAGTCAAAAATATTTTTATGTATTATTATTAATTATTTTTATTTTATTCATCATTATAAAAAATAATTTATTTTTCATTATAAAAAACAATCTTTAGGTACAAGAAAAAAAAAGTCAAAATATTTCTATTTTTTTATTATTATTTATTTTTATTAAATTCATCATATTTATTTTTACTACATTTTATTATAAACATCAAATCTGAGTGGGTTGAATTTTGTCCCTACCACAAAGGTTTATTTTTCAGTGGTTCAAATTTTGTCCCATGGTACTTCAAAGAGTTAACCAAATCAAACTCTTCGCGCTAACTACTGGAAAGGGCAAAACAATAGGGTTATTCACACTGACTTGGGTATAGGTAGATTGCAGGGACCGTAACGGTTACGATTTTTTCAAAAAAGTCAACAAATAATCGTTATTTTTTGACTGATTTCATTTCGATCAAAAATAAAAGTAAAAATTTGACTTTTAGTTTTTCTATCAAAAATAAAAGTTTAAAATTTGATTTTTATTTATTTCATCAAAAATAAAACTAAAAATATGACTTTTATTTTTTCGATCAAAAATATAAGTTAAAATTTGATTTTATTTTTTTTTGATCAAAAATAAAAGTTAAAATTTGACTTTTAATTTTCGATCAAAAATAAAAGTTAAAATTTGACTTTTAATTTTCGATCAAAAATAACAGTTAAAATTTGACTTTTATTTTTTCGATCAAAAATAAAAGTTAAAATCGGACTTTTATTTTTTTGATCAAAAATAAAAGTTAAATTTGATTGTTATTTTTCCGATCAAAAATAGAGATAAAAAATTTGACAGATCTATTCCTTATTAACTATTATAATAGTTAAAATTTTCGAAACAATTAATAGAGTGTATTTTTTATTCTTGTACACCTATATTCATAACACTTTTACACAGTGATAAAAACACTGCTATCGATATTCATATCATTGCATTGCATAAGTTGCTTATCATTGCACATGCAGTTTTCATTTATTTCGAAAACGACTGGAACAGCGACTGCAAGCAAATGATATAGGAATTAAAATATGATTTTTACTTTTGATCGAAAAAATAAAAGTCAAATTTTAACTTTATATCTGCTCAAAAAAATTAAAGACAAATTTTAACTTTAATATTTGATCAAAAAAATTTAAGTCAAATATATTTCTGATCGAAAAAATGAAAGTAAAATTTTAACTTATATTTCTGATCGAAAAATAAGTCAAATTTTAACTTTTATTATTGATAAAAAAAATTAATGTCTAGTTTCAACTTTTATTTTTGACCAAAAAAATAAAAGTAAAATTTTAACTTTTATTTTTTATGAAAATAAAATGGGTCAAAAAATAACGATTGTTTATTGACTCTTTTAAAAAATCAAATAAATTAAAATCATTAAAGATTATTATTCCTTAGCGAACAAGCATCACAATGCTATATTCAAATATCGTATAGACTTACACTTTCCATTTGACTTTTTGTATAGAAATTTCGAAAATAACTTATTTTCGGTCCCTGGTAGATTGAGTACTTTTGATAACTGCGAGCACCCTAAATTGCAATTGAGTACTCTGTAGCAGCGATGCCCACAAAAATTATTTGAGGAGTGCAAAAAAAAAAAACAACAACAAAAAAGTAACACCACCAAAAATTTTTTAATCTAGATGCAATGACCAATAAGACGAGTGCTGGCAGAGTCCGCGACAGCGAACTTATATGTACACTGTAAAAATTATGAATCAAGTAATTCCAAATGCTTAATTTTTTTGGTAGTCAGAATACATTCTGATTTACCCAGCTTTAGCCGCATAGAGGTTTTCAGATATCCTTTTTTATATTTTGTTTTATAGATTTTATTTTTTTTGTTTTTTGTTTTTTTACTTTCTTTTTGTTTTTTTAAAATTTTTATTATTAAAATTTTTTTTATTTTTTTAATTTTATAATAATTTTTGTTTGCTTTAACCTTTATTTTTTATATTTTTTATTATCTAACTGTTTAATTATTAACTGTTATATAATTAAGATAAAAATCTTTTTAATCTTTTATTATCTATGAAAAAATAGGCAAACTCCCAGTTTTTCGCAAATTCTTTTCTTGCCATTTTTACAGGTAATAACCCCTGTAAAAATAATTTATTCTGATGCAATATAAAAAAGTACCCACCTGCAAATATTCAATAACTTTTTCTCAATGTGTATTCGCACAACAAAAAATATAAACAATACGACGCATGCTGCTAACGTCTATAACGCGAATACCAAAAACAGTGCAAAACAGCCACGATCGATGGCGGCAAAGAACAACAATAACATTAAGAAGCGAGGCTGAAATTGCTAACTGAATTCAACGAATTATAACAATCACGAAAATATTGAAGTTGTTGTAAAAGAGTGGAAAGAGTGGAAAGAGTTAGGCGCTGGGTATCGCTGCTTTGTGGAATAGTTATGGGCTGCTAGTATGAGTGACAGCTGGAAGAGGGCTGCCACCAAATTATGTTTTGTCATTTTATGTGCGCAAACTTTAGACCATTAATTGGGCGTAAAACAAGATATTTTATATTCGAGTAATTTTTAACGTGAACTCCGCAGCATTTCATAATTTACTTGTAATCCCAGGCAGACATTGTCCTGCAACAGACCACCTTACTGCTATATAAGAATTTGCATGCTAATTGGATAAAACAATTTTATATATCTGAACTGGCATAACTGCAGAATGACCACGCCCATTTTAAGTTCAGTTTCCGAAGGTAGTCATATGAACTGAATTAAAAAATTTTAGTGTGATTTCATTTGGTGAAAAAATTCGACTGCCAAAATTGCAGCTCAATTCAGCTTATACCTTCGTATATAATTCAGAATTTATAATTAAGAGTTTTTATTGGTTTGTGGGCGGTAATAGGGGGTGTGGCAATTTTTTTATTCCAGATATTAGCCTTGACAATAAATGTTGCAAATTTTATGCCCTTAGGCCAATTATTTCCTATTTTTGCAAAAGGTGGTAACACATCAGAGATCTGAAACGAATACTTAAAAACAAGTAGTACTCGAGTACTATCCGTTCACAACTCAGTGATTAAAATCAGAGATTTGCAATGAATCACATTTTTTGAATCATGAGCCACTTACACAAAAATGAGTACGAATAAGTATAAGTAGTTTCCAAAGTAGTACTCATATGTGATTGTTTGAAAAAAGTGAATCAAATAAGTATAGAATGAGTTAAATATAAAGGGTAGCCACCTAATAATATGTATTTTTAAGAATTTTAAATATAGTTTAGCAGAGTTACGGGGTCGCTGATTTCGAATCTGAAGTAAGAATTTTAAAGTTCAATATGGTTAACCTATTAATGCTCACTACCAGAACCCGTTAGCTTTTAAAATTTCCAGCAAAAGTTTGTATTAATATAAGACGGAAAACTCTGAAGTTTAACAAAAAAATCTAAAGAATTTGGGTATGGCGAAGGCATGATTATAAGCGCATAAAGGGTCTGTAAGTAGAGAACTAAAAAAAAATCTAAAAAAAATTAGAAAAAAAAAATGACAAATTGGAAAATTTTCATTTTGTAGCGTAGGCGTTCCACTTTAACCTAATGCACTTTTTTAATTATATTTTCTTTTTTCTTAGGGTTTATAAAACAAAATAACTCTTGTTCACTTTTTTTTTAATACTGCACGAACTATTAAAAAAAGCGAAAAAGTACACAAAAAGGCTTTTAATGTCAATTTTATAAATTTTTTTTGGAAAAAACATACTTTTGGCCTTCTGTTAGCCTGTTTGGCCTTAGAAAACTAAGATTCTTGACAAAATTCTAAGAATGCAGTCATGTGGGTATTTTAATTACAAACATTTTGGTGCATAAATCGTCCTTGTAGGATGTATGGTTTGGGAGATATGACGAAAAAACCACATGTGTTTGGCCAACTACCACTCCAAAAAGTGTTCTACAACTCCTAAACTACAAGAGATAGAGCTAAATGCATTTCGACAAAGAAGAAATACGCCTTAAGGACGAAGACATGGTGCTCATTTTAATGCATAAATCGTCCTTATCTGTTATGTAGTTTGGATCTTAGGGCAAATTTATGGCAAAAAAGTAAAAAAAAAAAAATAAAAATTCACAAAAAAGGACATAAGAAATTAACATGAAATCTAATTTTGAAAATTCTTCCAAGGATGCAGTCTTGTAGGCAGTGCCTTAATGAACATTTTGGTGCATAAATTGTCGTTTTATGATGTATGGTTTAGGAGTTATGGCCAAAAAACGAAAAAAAACTAAAAAATCACAAAAAAAGGACGTAGAAAAAACTAAGATTCTTGATAAAAAAATTATTTTTTCTAAGAAAGCAGTCGTGTGAGTATTTTAAGTACAAACATTTTGGTGCATAAATCGTCCTTGTAGGATGTATGGTTTGGGAGTTATGACGAAAAACCACATGTTTTGTTTCTGCTGAAAACAAAAGCTTTGCAGTGGCTGAGGATTTTTGAGGAAATTTTAAAAAATGCTTTTATCGCAAAAAATGATATATCATACGTTGTTATTAATGGGTTAACAGGGTTGCCACCTCAATTTTTTTTATTTTATGAATTCGGTGCTGGTGCGAACACTAGGTAAAAATGGGTCGCTGAATCCGAATCCGTTACCAGAATTTCAAAATTATGTTTTTTTTTAATAGATTTGCCACCTAATAATATGTATTTTTAAGAATTTTAACCATCATTTAACAATGTTAGGGAGTCGCTAATTTCGAATATGAATTTAGAATTTAAAAATTCAATTTAGGTTAAAGGTGGCCACTCTATTATAAAAAATTAAATAATTTTGAAATTCTGACAACGGATTTGGAATCAGCAATCCATTTTTACCTAGTGTCGCGTCAGCACTGAATTCGTAAAAATAAGAAAAAATTAGATGCCAACCCTATACACCATATTTAATTTTAAAATTCTGATTTCTGATTCGAAATCAGCGACCCCTAACACTGTTAAATGATGTTTAAAATTCTTAAAAATACATATTATTAGGTGGCAACCCTATTACACAGAAAATACATAATTTTGAAATTCTGACAATAGATTCGGATTCTGTGACACATTTTTACCTAGTGCTCGCGCCAACATCGAATTCGTAAAAAATAGGAGGCCAAAATCCACCATATTGAATTTTAAAATTCTGACTTCAGATTCGAAATTAGCGACCCCCTAACAGTGTTAAATGATGTTTAAAATTGATGATGATGTTTAAAAATACATATTATTAGGTGGCAACCCTTACTATTTAATTCATTCTATACTTATTTGATTCACCTTGTTTTGAATCGATCAATATGAGTACTTGAGTACTTGAATCAATCAATATGAGTACTTTGTAAACTACTTATATTCATTCATACTCATTTTGTGTAAGTGGGTCATGATTCAAAAATGTGATTCACTTTGGTTTGAATAAATCACATATGAACACTACTTTGGAAACTACTTATACTTATCAATACTCATTTTTGAGTAAGTGGCTCATGAATAAAAAATGTGATTAACTTTTTTTCGAATCAATAACATATGAATACTACTTTGGAAACTACTTATACTTATTCACACTCATTTTTGAGTAAGTGGCTCATTGATTCAAATATGTGATTAGTTGCAGATCTCTGTAACACATAGAAAAACTCAATTTGGCAAGATATCAATCTGCCCAAAGAAGTCAGGGGGCCAGCTAGAGTACATTGGTTTATGGGTACTTGGATACAATGGTACTTAACAAAAAGAAAATGTACGGCATTTGCCAATCTACCCAAGTACCCAAGTCAGTGTGAATACCCCTAATGTTTGCCGAACCAGCTAGTGCTATTATAAATATGATATTAGTATAGTAGTTAACTATTTTCTCCCCTTAACTAAAGCGTATTTTTAATACCTTTGACATTGTTTCCACTGAAAGATATGCCAAAAATACAGATATAAGCCATTCCATAATGTTTATATAATTGTTTCAGTAAGCAGGAAATAATAAAAATTTTTTTTTAGAAAATTGTGAAATCATGCCTTGATAGAAACACTCCCGAAAATTAGGCCCAACACCAAGTTCGTTGAAGTGTTACGATCAAGGATAAATGGATTTCAGTGGAAACGGAAATGCATTCAATGTTTGTTTCCTTTTTGTTTGGTTTGTTTTAATTTCGTGAGTATGTGTGTGAGTTATCGTTACATAAAACTCCACGCTATTTCCGTACCTTTGCACCAATGAAAAAATAATAGAAAAATGCCATATTACGTGGGTGACGAAAGTCTACATCGTGTCTGGTAAACGTTTGGGGGCAGGCAGTCTAAAGCACAGGTGTTTGGTCATGCTTTTGTGTGTAAGTGTGGGTGTTTCGGGCAGCGGTATATTGTATAATAATCGCAAAATTCGTGCTTGTGTTCATTATCAGGGCAAACGTCTGTTCGGCGCCCATTAATTCAAAATAGTTGATTAGGCACTCAAGGAAACTTTCAAGTTCAAGGTCACTGGTTGGGGGCCATTTTTATGCGTTTTCTGTTAAGGATTTAATGCCATCTGAACGTTTAGCTTTAAAATAAAATCAATATATTTATTGTTACACTTTCTATTATGTTTTGTAATTAATTTCAAAACTCGAAGGCTGAATTGAAGGTTGCATAAATGCAGTTTTAAAGGATAACACCAAATAATTTTAAGTATTCAAAGCAATCATAAATAATTGAGGTTTCATTATTTTCTGATTTTCACTGCCAGATGAAAGTTTTAGCTAAGCGGAAAGAAAAAAATCTAGCATTGAACTAAGAAGGATGACTATTGCATTTTATTCGTAAAAACCAGCCAAAAAAAATTCTGACTGAGGTGGGGTTTGAACCTCGGTTCTTTAGTTTACGGGCCACGCACTCTACCAGTAGGCTACAGTCACTTGACAATCATACAGTTCCTTATGTTCTGTAGATGTTCTACAAACAAGGCTGAACGATTTCGGTTTTAAATTTTTTAAACTCTACTAATAATTCGTACGGACAGCCTACGAATGAATTGTTTCTACTAATATTATTTTTCATTCGTAAATAGTACAAAAGCGTTAGTAAATACTACGAATGTAATGAAAGAAATTACAAAGTTATTCGTACGACAAATTTACGAATATTGTTATTTATATGTACACAATCAATCGTACAATGCACTAATACGAATTGATTTATTTTTGTGTACGAATATTATTAGTATGTAAAACAAATATATTCGTAGATACTTCATCAGGCATTAGAAAAATTTTACGAATGAATTCGAAAACATATCACAATAAAAATACTTTGTATATTGTACAATGTACGAATACTTTGTTTACTGATATCATTCGTAGAAATTTTCTTGATAAATTTTTTGAGTGTAGATTTCCCTACAATAGATGCAATTTTTTTCATGTCAAAGATAGCAAATCACGGACCTATATCTCATATTTTAGTTATCACATACCAGTAAAATAAGTATTACATTGCTTAAATTGGTTCATTTTGGTAAGAAGTTCTGAGGAATGATTGACAATGTCACACAAATTTTTTTCCTTAAAATCACTTTTGTGAGCTAATTTAGCAAAAATTCCTTTCTATCGGCCAATGATTATCGTAAACCATTTCTTACAGTTATTTTAGAGCTATTTAACTGTTTTGTTAATTTTGAGTTGTTGTACGTTACACTCTAAAAATTATTGACTGAAATTTACTGCTATAATAGTAGCCAATCGTTTTGCTACCAAAAACGCAGTAAAGTAAGTGTCATCACAATTTACGTAACGTAACGCTGTAACGTAAAAATTTGGAAATACTACTACTTTAACAGTAAAACTCTACAAAATCAATACTATTATAGTAGTAAAATTCAAGGACCGTGTACTAATTTTACTACTATTTTTGAAGTAATATTCAATGAACGTGCGATAATTTTACTACTACTTTTGTAGTAAAATTCATCTAAATTAGAGTAGTATTATTACTACTTTGTTGTAATTATTTAAGGCCCTGTTATACATAATTAAAGACTTGTTTGCAGATTTTCAAGCTTTTTTATTGATAAAAGACTTATTAAACAACTTTTTAAAAACAATTTTAAGAACTTAATATTTTAATTTTATATGGTAAATTGTTTCAAAAGAGGAAAAAAATTAGTACTTACTTGCATGTAAATTAAAAAAAAAACATGAATACAGTCAAGAAAATGCATATTTCTGTTTATACTTTTTCAGAGGGCCAAACAAATCAAGAAACATAAGTGATGATGACTAAATATTGCAAAATGGTACTCAATTTTTTTCCTAATTTTTGTGTATATATACATTGAAAATGACATAAAAAATATATAAGTAAGCTGCCAAATAATTCGGTATTGGAAAATTTATGTTTTTGAACAGAAATTCATGCCTAAGGACTTGACTATAAGTTTCATAAAAATTTGATCCAATTTATCCGCATTCGCGAAGTAAAAATTTTATAAATGTCGAACGAGAACTTCTTGTAGCAATTGTTTTATTCATTTCAAAACTTTCACAGCACCACAAAAACCTCAAAATATTGAAATACATAACAAATAAAACTAAATGAACGCGTTGCAACGCTACGAATGTTCTCACTCACGAATGAGCATGCGTTTAGCGGAAGTCAGCTGCATCGATTACTACAACTATAGCAGTAAAATTAAACGACATTTGACTAAAATGAATGCAATAATTGTAGTAAAGCTTCAAATTACTGCATTCATTGCAGTAAAAGTACTCTTCAAAACAATGATTTTACTGTTATTGAGTTAGCATTTTCAATATTTGCTTGTAGTAATTTTACTACAATATTAGTAGTAAAAATATGATTTACTACCATTTATGCAGCAAAATTGAGCAACCATCAAGTAAATTTAGTTCTTTTGAAGAAGAGAATTTGCAAAAAAATATTGTGGTAATTTAAGTACATTCATGTAAGCTTACTATTCGTTCAATTACTACTGGTGTATAATAATTTTACTGCAATTATAGTAGTAAAAAGTTTTTTATTATCATCATGGCAGTAAAAAAAATGGTTGGATTTTCAAAAATTGAGTCAAGTTATTACTATTTAAGTAGTAAATAACAATTAATACCAAATTGATAGGAAAATTACAATTTTCAACACTAAAACTAATACTAAAACTTCAAATAGAAGCAAATTTAAATAAATTTTTTAGAGTGTACTTAGACGTAGTAGAAGTCTTTGTTTTAAATAAAACTTACCCTTTACATAATTCGGCGGAAGAACTACTCTTGACTTTGTTGTGTAGTTCATATGAGTGTCAGAGGATTTAGTAATGCTGCAAAGAAAAAAAAGAAGATACAAATTTTTGTTTAGTTTAGTAAAAGTAAATTTTTTCTAATGTTGTGGTTATATTACAGAAAACTATGTGGTTATATTACAGAAAACATGTTTTAATAAAGCTTGTGTATTGATTGTTATAATAAAAACCTGTCTCATTTCAAAGGATTACATGAATTTTAATTCTAATTTGAAAGAAAACGACTTTGAGAGGATGATTGCTACATTTATCTATCTATATAAATAAAAATCAAATGTCGTTCGTTGGTAATTGCATAAGTTGAGAACGGCTGAACCGATTTGGATAATTTTTTTTTTAAAATGTTCGTAATAGTCCAACTTAGGTTTTTACGGAAAGAAAAATTTACCACGCCCACTTTGCGCCCACTTTTTTTGATTTATCTAAAATCGGAAAACGGCTGGACCGATTTGGATAATTTTTTTTTTAATGTTCGTAGTAATCCAATTTAAGTTTTGTCGGAAAGAAAAATTGACCACGCCCACTTTTGCGCCCACTTTTTTCAATTTATCTAAAATCGGAAAACGGCTGGACCGATTTGGATAATTTTTTTTTCAAATGTTCGTAGTAATCCAATTTAAGTGTTTACTGAAATAAAAATTGACCACGCCCACTTTTGCGCCCACTGTTTTGATATCTTTATATATAAAATTAAGTGGCAAAACTTCCTGTTCGCATACTCCTCCTAGACGGCTTGCCCGATTTCAATGAAATTTTCAGGGGTGATTGGGGTCTGTGTGGAAGGTGCACATAAGAAATTGCATGTGTGTATCTTTGCAGGTTTTGTACCACACCCCCTTTTGTCGCCCACAAATCAATAAAAATGCTGTATTTAAGACGGTTTTGGTCGTATGAAATTAAAATTTGGTAAATAAGTTCGTATGATAACTATAATTAACTTTGAAAAAATGGGCGTGGTCACAATTCATCTACGCCTACTTTAAAGAAAATATCAAAATACTTCGAAACCATTGGTCCGATTGAGCTCAAATTTTGTAAGTACGCTTTGCTTTGAGTACGAGATGGTTTAAGGGGCAATGCCACACCCCCTTTTACCTCCCACATATAAATAAAAAATTGTTGTTATCGAATAGCTTTAGTTAGAGTTATGGGTCGCACAGCTTAGAAATTCGGTATTCGACCACAATTTAGACGTACCGTTTCTGTGATGAAATTTTATGGGAGTGGACAAGGGGGAGGGGCACCTCCGATACAACCCAAATTTGTGATATCGAATAGCTTTGAAGTTATAGGAATTCATCTTTGGAATTCAGTTTTTGACCTCAATTTACACATGCAGTTTCAATGGTTTTATTTTATGGGCGTTGGACAGGGAGGCGTGACATCTCCCTTACAACCCAAATTTGCGATATCGTATTGCTTTGTAGTTATAGGTTGACAGCGTAAGAATTCGGTATTCGACCTAACTTTATACATGCATTTTCAATACTTACATTTTGTCGTCGTAGGGCAAAGGGGAGTGGCACTTCCCATACAACCCAACTTTGTGCTATCAAATAGTTTTAGAGTTATAAGTCGTACAACGCCGAAATTCAGTATTCGACCTCAATATACACATGCAGTTTCATTGATTCAATCTATGTTCATTGGTAAGAGGGGCGTGGCACCTCCCATTTAACGTAAATTTGCGATATTGAATATCAGCGTCAGAATTCAGTATTCGGCCCCAATTTATACATGCAGTTTCATTAATTACATTTTATGGGCGTACGACAAGGGGGCGTGAAACCTCCTATTTAACCCAAATTAGAGATATCAAATAGCATTGGGGTTATAGGTCTCACAGCTTTGGAATTCAGTATTGGACCTCAATGTACACATGCAGTTTCATTGATTACATTTTATGAGCGTTGATCAAGGGGGAGTGGCACCTCCCATACAACGAAAATTTGTGATATCGAATAGCTTTGTAGTTCAAGGTCGCACAGCGTCGGAACTCAGTATTCGACCAAAATTTACGCTTGCAGATTTACTGATAAAATTTTTTAGAGTTTGTCGGGGGTGCGTGACACCTCCAATTTAACCCAAATTTGCGATATCGAATAGATTTGGAGTTAAAGGTAACTCAGCCTCAAAATTCAGTATTCGACCTCAATGTACTCATGCAGTTTCATTGCTAAAATTTTATGGGCGTAGGGAAAAGGAGAGTGGCACCTCCCATACAATCAAAATTTGTGCTATCGAATAGTTTTGGAGTTATATGTCGCACAGTTTTGGAATTCGGTATTCGACCTCCATGTAGACATCCAGTTTAATTGATTACATTCTATTAGCGGTGATAAAGAGAGAGTGGCACTTCCTATACAACCCAAATTTGTTATATCGAATAGCTTTGTGGATATAGGTCGCACAGTCTCAGAATTCAGTATTTGACCTCAATTTAGACATGCTGTTTAACTGATAACATTTTATGGGCGTTTGAATAGGGAGAGTGGCAGCAACGCGCCGGGTTTCAGCTAGTTAATAATACTGTGCGCTTTTTTGTACCCATTTTTCTCTATACTAGTATCGCCTGTAGTCGAAACTCGACCAACTTTCTGAAATTTCAATCGTTTTTCTCATTCTGAGGCATTGACCTTGCCCTAAGAAAATGTGCTCTATAATAAGGGTGGTAAGGTAAAGTAAGGGTGGTTAAATTTTAAGGGCCGATGTTGAATGTGAACCACACCTAAACGTCAAGTTTTTTTCTGCATTTCATTTGACATTTCTCAATTTCAGACTAATTCAATTGGTTCACATGGAAAAATACACAATCGAGCAACGACAAAAGTTATTCAGGCTTATTATGAAAATGGAGGTTCAAATCAAAATGCATATCGTGCACTTCGTGATTTTTTTCGGTCAATTTAATCGTCCAAATGTGCGTCAATCGGAAAAATCGTGCAAAAATTTGAGCAAACCGAGTCTGTAGGAGATGTGAAAATACCAGTGCATGCTCGTACAGCTCGTACTGCAGAAAATATTGCTGCTGTTCGCGATAGTGTGGCTGAAGAGCCATACGTACACCTCAACTCGTCGTCGTGCCCAAAAATTGCACCTCTCAGACTCGTCGTTGATGAACATTATGCATAAAGACTTGCATTTACACGCTTACAAGGTGCAATTGACTCAAGAACTAAAGCCTCTTGACCATTTCAAGCGTCTTCAATGCTCAGAATGGTGGCAAGAAATGGCAACAGTGGATGATCAATTTTCGAAGAAAATAATCTTCAGTGATGAGGCACATTTGCACCTCAGTGGATTCGTCAATAAGCAGAATTGCCGTATTTGGGCGAATGATAATCCAAGAGTGACTGTCAAAAAACCAATGCACCCACAAAGAGTGACTGTTTGGTGGGGTTTATGGGCTGCCGGCATTATCGGGCCGTATTTTTTCCAAAAAGAGGCCGGTCAGGCATCGGGCCGTATCGTGAGACGATAACGAACTTTTTATGGCCCGAATTGGAAGATATGGATGTGGACGATATGTGGTTTCAACAGAACGGTGCCACTTGCCACATTGCTAACGAAACAATGGCCATGTTATCTCACGTGGTGGCGATGTCAATTGGCCGCCAAGATCATGTGATTTGACACCGTTGGACTTCTCTTTTTGAGGTTATTTAAAAGAAAAGGTGTACGTCGATAAGCCAGCAACAATTCTAGAGCTAAAAGATGAGATAATTCGGCACATTAACGGCATAGAACCTCAATTATGCCTCAGCGTCATCGAAAAATTGGACTATCGGATAGAGGTGTGACGACGAGGTCGCGGAGGCGATTTGGCCGATATTTTGTTCCACACATAATTGAACCATACCAATATTATCATAATAAAAAGAAATGACAATAATTTCCTAAATAATTCGTGTTTTATTCAAAGTCAACATCGGCCCTTAAAATTGAATCACCCTTTACTAAGAAAATCTTAAGTTTCGAGAGAAAGCAACAGTTTACGAGATATCGTCAAAACTTTTATATCAAAATTTTTCAGTATTTACTATTTGTAAAATAAAAATATATACTATAAAAAATGCTTATTGTAGGGTATCCGTAAGAGATAGTGAATAATGTTTTTCCTACATTGTATTAATATCTAAAATTTCCACCTACGCCATGTTCTTCCATTTCTTATAATTTCGGTTTTACTTTAGAAATATGTTCATATTTCAGGTCAAAGGTCACATGACTATTAGGTGAACTTCTTCTCCCTACTCTAATTTATTTAAAAAATTATCAAAATCGGTTGAGAAAAACGGAAGAACTGTTTCTCCTACGCCTATTTTTATATATAACGAAATGGCTTAAAATATAGATTTGTGTATATAACTCTGGAGTGGTTTGAAATATTTGAAAAATTTTTCACAGAAATTATTTTTTAAGCTGTAGAGCTTTGTAGAAAATATAAAAACAACATTTTGAAAAAATTAATTTTCATCAAAAAAAAATCAGGTCAATCCCATCTTTTATTGTTCATTGACCAAAGGTCAGTGGAAAATATTACTTCAGGTCACTTAGCTTGTACAGGTTTAGGAATGCACTTTTTTATCTCTATAACAAGACCAAAAAGAGCTCTTCTTTGGGGCAAACTTCGACTCTTTTTAAATACTAGTATCGCCTGTGGTCGAAATTCGATCAAATTTCTGAAATATCAATCGTTTTTCTCATTCTCAATTGACCTTGCCTTAAGAAAATGTGTTGTACTAAGAAAATCTTAAGTTTCGAGAGAAAGCAACAGCTTTCGAGATATCGTCATAAGTTTTATATCAAAATTTTACAGAATTTACTATTTGTTAAATAAAAAAATTTACTATAAAAAATGCTTATTGTAGGGTATCCGTAAGAGATAGCGAAAAATGTTTTTTCTACATTACATTAATATCTAAAATTTCCTCCTACGCCATGTTCTTCCATTTTTTTATAGTTTAGGATTTACTTCTAAATTATCAAAATCGGTTCAGAAAAACGGAAGAACTGTTTCTCCTACGCCTTTTTTTATGTAAGCCGAAACGGCTTAAAACATAGATTTGTATATATAACTTTGGAGTGGTTTGAAAAATATGAAATTTTTTTTACAGAAATTATTTTTTAAGCTGTAAAGCTTTGTAGAAAATATAAAAACAACATTTTGAAAAATTTAGTTTTCATCAAAAAAATCATAGGGCGTAGCTCATGATTTTCGATGATAGCAACTGTTTTTTGCATTATGTAAATGTAAATGAAGCAATTTTTGCTAATAAATGATATGTCATATGAAAGAGTGTGAAAAAAGAAAATTTTATAAGAAAAAAAAATTACAACAACAAAAACGTGTGGCCTATTTTTTGAGCAAAAACTGAATATTTTAGAGGTATTTTTAAAACCAAATGAAACATTGAATTCGTGAGATAACGGTAAATCTTATCTTATTTCTCCAAAGTCAGTTCATTGATCTTTTAGCCAAAAAAAAAATTCGATTGAAAAATGGCCAAGATATTTGTTTGCAAAATCAAAACTTGAAATTTCAATCGTTTTTTTCTCATTCTGAGGCGATGACCCTTCTTCAAGGAAATACGTTGTACTGAGAAAATCTACATTTTTTATGTCACAATATCACAATAATTTTTGTCAAAAATGTCAAAATAACGGAAATTTTTCAGACTATACTATTTGTAAGAAATTTTACCATCACAAAATATATTCACTCTTGTTGTATAAAACAATGCTTATTGTAGGGTATCCGTAAGAGATGGCGCAAAACGTCGGAAGTATTTTTTGCACACCTTATCAACGTCTAAAATTCCCTCTTACATTTTCCATTCTTCCATCTGTTACAGCTTAGCTTTTACTTAATAAATGCTCTTTATACGCTCATATTTCAGGTCGAAGGTCACCAATCTAAAATGAAATCATACTGTGCAGCCAGATCTTTCATTTGATACCTCATTCACTATTCTACCTCTTCTTAGCCCTGAGACTCTTAGTCCTTATTAAAAATAATACAAACTTTCAACGTCAATATTTCGGGTCAGAGGTCATAAATTTAAAATCTAAAATAATTCTGCACGTATAGGGCGCAGTACCTTTTGAATGATATAAGTTTCATTGCCCTTATTCTGAAATTAATATCGAAAAAGTACGACAACATTTGATGTTTGCGTAAATATATATATAATTTGAAAGGAAACGATTTTGAAAGGATTATTGTTTCATTTATAAATAACACTGTGCGCTTTTTTGTACCCATTTTTCTCTGTATTTGAGAATTTCGACGTTTATCACTTTTTTTTTGGTATGAGGAATCTTTTGGTGACAAATTTTTTAAGTTATACAGGTCCAGTGTAAGAGTAGAATATTTACGGAGGTGAAATAGGAAGTACAGTTAAGCAAAAAATCGTATGGGAGGGCAGGAGGAGATCTATTTTAAAACTCATAGGAGCTACTACGGGTTAATTGTTATTTCATGACTTTGATTCATTCCACATCATGGAAAAATTATTTTAAGAGCTCATTTAAAAGGCAATAAATTGACCTTTCTAACGGTTTATTAACGAACCCACCCGACTTATCCATTACCGAGCTGCGCTTGTGTGAAAATGAAATAAATCCATTAAAATTAAAAATTTCAAGTTTGAGCGCAATTTTCTCAGAATTTCGCGTTATAAATCAAATTTTTTTTTAGTATATAATTTGAGACTTATTTCATTTTCTTTCCAATTCCATCAAATTCAAAAGCATATCTTCAAAAATAACAAAGTTAGTTGTACATTAGAAATTTCACTAAATTGAAAACATAATAAGGCTATTCACAGCTTAAGCGTACATTTACCAAATCGTATTTATAGCATTTGTTATTGTTAAAACTGTGAGCACTCTGCCATGTGACTATCATATTCAAAAATTATGCAACCCTGTGATGTATGTTATATGGCGGCCGTAGACAGTGCATACAAATACGAAGTACAAAAAACACATACAAGGCCTACTTTAATTTACGCGTGTTTGCGTATTTTCGTTTGCATGCAAAACAACAACAAAGCAAAATACGCTTACGTAAATTGGCGTAAAAATAACAAATCGTACAAATAGCAGACCAGCGTATTCAAACTGTGTGTAGCATTAATGATATTATCTTCTACGTAATTGTAGAATTGTAAAAAGAAGAAAAATTATAAAAACTTTCCAAAGTAAAATTTTTGAAGTACAACTAACTTTGTTATTTTTGAAGATATGCTTATGATTTTGATGCCCTTAGAAAGAAAATGAAATAAATCACAAATTTGGTGCTAACAAAAATTTTAATTTATTACGCGAAATTCTGAGAAAATTGCGCTCAAACTTGAAATTTTGTAGTTTCAACGGATTTATTTCATCTTTACAAGTGCACAACTCGGTAATGGATAATTTGAGTGGGTTCGTTGATACATTGCTAGAAAAAACAATTTATTGCCTTTGAAATGAGCTTGTAAATAGAGTTTTCTATGAGTAAGGTTTTTTGCTAGAAACAATAGTATGAATCAAAGTCATGAAATACCAATTAACCCCGTAACTCCTATGGGTCATTCTTTTACAAATCGCACAACTTCCAAGATTTGATGTCCCAGATTCCGTCAAAAGTTTTTTAAAAATTTCCTTTACTTGAAATAAGCTTTCACGTGTATCGGGATTTTCCTCGGAAAAATTTTGTTACGGAATACCGTTATACCGTTAGGTCAAAATTGTGATAAATGGCAACATTTTGTCAATCTTTGTGTTACTTAAATCACAATAGCTCGGGTTGTGCTATTCCGATTTAATTCGTTCCATAATCGCTCCATTCTTTTGAGAATTTTGTATTTTGTAAACATTTATAGCGCGTTGATTGGTGCTGTCAAAAATGTCATTTATAAATTTAGTTTAAATCGTGAAAAAATTTTACCGTATAATTAAAGAAAAATAAATTATCTATCTGACGGGCTTAAAACGAACTAAATTGGAATTGACAGAACCCGAGCTATTGTGATTTAAGTAACACAAACATTGACAAAATGTTGCCATTTTTCACAATTTTGACCTAACGGTATTCCTTAACAAAATTTTTCCGAGGAAAATCCCGATACACGTGTAAGCTTATATTACGTAAAGAAAATGTAAAAAAATTTTCAGATGATTTAAAAATGTCAAATTTAATTTTTTCCAAATTTCGTGCGATTTGTAAAAGAATGACCCCTATGGGTGTGATAATATATCTCCCGCCCTCCCATATGAATTTAGCTTAACTTGACCTCCACTTTCACCTATGTAAATATTCGTACTCTTACACTGGACACCCTGTATAGCTCAGAATCAAACATTAATCAAGATATGCACTCATTTTCATGTGGATAACTCTTAAACAATTAAGATTTTGATTTTTGTTTCTTCAGCAAAGTTCTTCCTATTATTATGGCCAACAACTTTGCTGAACGAACAAATATGTAAAAATCGCTTTCAGTGGGTCTTACAAAAAGTCTAGCTTTAAGTCAGCATAGTTTGCAACGAAAAAATTAGATCAGCATACCGTATGAGTAACATTAATTGTTTTGAAGCGTTCCCAGTGAACCAAAACTACCATTTTCGAATTAATTTATGAACCTTTTCGGGTAGAAACATTCACTTTCGGTACTCATAAATGAACCCTTTCTGTATCATTCGTCGGACTAAAATGCCTCTCAAAAATGAACCTTATTTTCTTCGGAAATGAGTTAAAAAATGACCCATAGAAAAGTTATTTTTCTGCACTCGGAAACGAACACTTTTTGAATCAATCGTCGGACGAAAATGCCTTTCAGAAACGAACTTTTTTCTTCGGAAATGAGTTAAAAAATGACCCATAGAAAAGTTCTTTTTCGGCACTTGGAAATTAACCCTTTTTGTAACAATCACAGGACTGAATTGCCTTTCGAAAACGTAACTTTTTTCTTCAGAAATGAGTTAAAAAATGAACCATAGAAAAGTTATTTTTCGGCACTCGGAAATGAACCCTTTTTGAATCATTCGCCGGACGAAAATGCCTCTCAGAAACGAACCTTTTTTAAACCATAGAAGTTATTTTTCGGCACTCGGAAATGAACACTTTTTGTATCAATCACAGGGCTGAATTGACTTTCGAAAACGAACGTTTTGTTCGGAAATAATTTGAAAAATCTTTTTGAATTATAAATTTTATTATTGCATAATAATATTTATTATAACATAGCGATAGTCTGTTGAAATGAAAGAAATGATTGTTTAGTTTATCATATAGATAATATGCATGTATATATTTAATATTTAGTATAATAAAATAACTATATACAATAATAATAGTTAAAAAGAAAGGTCCCAACAGATTACTTAACTATTGTAATAAATTCATTGATGTTTTAATTGAAATTTTAAGCAAAATCTAAACTTGAAGCAAACACATCTACTGTCACGCACATCTAACCACTTCATTTGTAGCGGTATTTTTAAAATTTGTCACCTAATGTTTCAACCACATGTTTGAAAGTTTATATGACGTTTGTATGAAGGTTAACATTTTAATTTACTATTATAAAATATCAAAAAAATTTAAATTATTCCTTTTTTAACTCATTTTAGTATATAAAAAAGCCATATTTATGATTCATTTATGAACAAAAAATGGGTTGTTTATGAGATAATGATAACTGATATAATAAAAAATTATAACTTTTTGAATTAATTGAAAAATTTAAAAAAAAAACATTTATGATAAGTTTTTGTACTCAATTATGATCTCATTTTTGAACAAAAATTGTCAATTTACGAGGAATTTTTAGCTTCTAAAATGATTCCTTTTCTACTCAAAATAAGTTTTTTATGAATTTTACAAAAGAAGTACAGTTTTTATTTATGAGAAAATTATTGACGGATTTAATCTTCTATAGTAAGCATTTTTAAGCGACAATAGCTGCGTTCCATTCGCTTCAAAATAGTTCAGATTATTTTTTTTACATGCGAAGCAAAAACAAAAATAATAATCCTATAACAAACAGGATTATTTTTCTATCCATATAAAATTGTGATATAGCTTTTAAAAAATTTGAAACACAGGTGCCGCACCTGTATATTTTTATTTTTATTTTTTGAATTATTTGTTTGCTTGATACAATAACTATTAGGTAGCCTTGACAGTTACCTATTTTCTTACGAGCTGCGACCATCGAATATTAAACAAAAGAAACAAAATAAGCAGCATGTGCCACACACATTGGTCGCATTCAGCGAAGCCAACGATTGCACTTAAAACTATTTTTATAATTGCATAATAATAATTAAATTAAATTATTTACAATTTTTCCGACGTTTAGAGTAAAACAAATTCAGAGAAAAACATCGTTCACTAAGGTATCGCTAATATAATAGTTCACAACAGTTGTGAACGACACACGCTCTCATGACATCTAATAGTTATTGTATCATGATTGTTTGTTTGAATTGGATTTTGACTGCAACGGTAGTGCCCTCTACGAGTCGTTTTTCTTGCCGTTCCTTTGAGAAAATTTGCTATCGCGATTATATCAAGGCGAAAGGAACGCAGCTAATATAATAAATAAAGAATTAAAAAAAAATTCTATCCAAAAACGTTCGCAAAACTCTCACCTTACGCAAAACCTTCGCTTATGGTTCAGTGGGTTGAAAGTGGGCAAGACAGGGTTGTCAAAGGTTTTAAGACAATTTCAAACGATTTTTACATATATATTTGTTTAGCAAAGTTGTTGTCCAGAATTAAAGGAAGAACTATGCTGAAGAAACAAACATTAAATTCTTAGTGGCTCACGAGTTATCAATATGACTGTAAATGTATATCTTGAGCAATTTAAATAAAAAATTTGCTCTAAAGTCTTCGGTAAAGCTATAAAATGGATGGCACCACGAGATTTCTTACATTAAAATTAAGTGAAAAACACTGAAATTATTAACTACAGCTTTTCGTGCCGCACAGTGTTATTGATAGGCTGTACCAAAGAAAGAGTGCTAGCTTAAGTGCTTGCGTGAGCATCCCACAACCAATGTGAGTTCCTCCGCAAATAAACAATAGGGGTATTCACGATTTAGTGTACTTGCCAGTGCAGTTGGGGACTTGTGCACTTTACAAAAACAAAATACACGTACGTCTAAAATCTGCACAAGTGCTTTTCTACTGTAGAATCAAACTTAAGGACTTGAGGACTAGAATAGTTGTGTACATTAGGGGTATTCACGATTCAGTGCACTTGCCTGTGCAGTTGAGGACTGGAGCAGTTAGGTTGTCATGAACACACTGCTATCACTTTTTTTCAAAGCTGTCAAAATTTTCAATGCACACAAGTGCACAACTGCTTAAATATTCACGTATCCAAGTTTAAAGCTGTAGTAGAAAAGCACTTGTGCATATTTTTGACGTAGGTGTATTTTACTTTTGTTAAGTGCACAAGTCCTCAATTCCTCAACTGCACTGGCAAGTGGGCTGTGCGAATAATCGCCCAAGTAACAATCGCCCAAGCCCAAAAATGAACAATCACCCAAAAACAATTGGACGTTTGTTAATAATGTACAATCGCCCAAAAAAGTGATGAACAATAGCCCAAAACTGCAAACTTTCGCCCAAATCGTGAAATGAATAATCGCCCAAAAAAAAAATTTGGGCGATTATGATGTACAATCGCAAAAATATTTTTGGGCGATTGTTCATTCTTTGAAATGTAGACGTTTGTTCATTATGAACAATCACAAAAAAAAAAAAACAAAACGAACAATCGCCCAAACTCGAAATGAACAATCGCCCAAAAATTTTTGACGGTTTTTTGGGCGATCGTTTATTTTCGTACTTTTGGGCGATTGCAGCCGTATTAGTCTATGCGAATATTTGCCCAAGTTGCAATTGCCCAAGTTGCAATTGCCCAATCCCAAAATGAACAATCACCCAAAAAAATTTGCCCTTGTACGGAATGTAGTTTTTAAAATTCCGTACAAGGGCAAATCATTTTACTGCCATAATGTCCATCCCGAATAAGACATAACGAAATGAACAATCGCACAAAAAATATTTTTGGGAAATAGTTCATTCTTCAAAATTTGGGCGAACATTCATTATGAACAATCGCCCAAACTCAAAATAAACAATCGCCCAAAACTGCAAGCTTTCGCCCAAATAATGAAATGAATATTTGCCCAAAAAAAATTTGGGCGTTTGTTCATAATGCACAATTGCCCAAAAATGCGATGAACAATCGCCCAAAAAAGTTTTTATTCATTCTTCCAAATTTGGGCGATTGTTCATTATGAACAAAAAAAAAACGATCAATCGCCCAAACGCAAAATGAACAATCACCCAAAAATTTTAACCAGATTTTTGGGCGATTGTTCATTTCCGCACTTTTGGGCGATTGTAACTTGGGCGATTATTTGCACTGCCTGGTAAGTGCACTCAACCGAGAATACCCCTGATATAAATGAAATTTTAGGAAAAAGAAAAACATGACCATGATCATACCATACGAATGCCCAAACCATCCCACCGGGAAAATGAGAATTAATTCTTAAAAAAATCGGGAATTGAATGGATTCTTGTGCTTGCATTTTAGAATGTATTCCAAAGAATATATAAATTTAAAGCAAAACCTATGAATTAGAATCAATAAACAAAAATTTTACTGATTCGTTTTTATTGCTGCAGGAATCGATTATGATGTTTATTATAAAGTAAATGTTGTTAGATTCTTTTCTTGCTTTTATGGTAGGTGAAAAACGAATTAATTCTGAAACAAATTCTGCTATAAGCGAAAAAAGATCATCAATCTGTTATGATTTATATTTTCTGTTTGTTGTTGTTATTTTTGTTTTTTCAGATATTTTTGAAAAACGGTTGTTCTATTGCTTTCCGTTCACGTGTTTCTTAAAAATTTTACTTTCTGTTTGATTTGTCAGCGTTAAAAGAACAAACTGCTTCAGAAGACCCGAAAATTTTAATAATGTATTGTTTGGTAAGTTATGAAAAACCATCGCTCTTTACTTGTTTTAATCATTTTTTAATGTTTTTTTTTAAATGCAGAGTGCCTTTGCACGGAAGGGTACAACCAGGAACAGTCCCAAAAAGATATCAAGGAAGCTATAAGCAAGTCAAAATCTATATACTATAAGGAAATTTGAAGCAAAACGGAAGGAACAGCCTACATCATAAACATCAATATTTTTGCATTAAATGTGGTATTATTATAATTGTTTGGCCATCTATCTAAATATTATTTATTCTTTCTAATTACCAAATAATTATCTTTATTAATTTGAATAATTCTAATGTAATTTTTTATTAATTATTTAAAAAAGAATAAAAGATTTTCAATTCTGCCATTCAAACCTATGCATTATGGAATTCATTCATGTATATCTATTCCAAAAGGGCTTCTTAGCGATTTATACTTTTCTCATATTAAAAAAATGCATACTTTTTTCATTTAAAAGAATCCATTTTATAAGCGAATAATAGAATCGATTTCAGCAGTGATTCAAGTGGAAGGCAGAAAAGAATGTACTACTTTTTGTAGGACATCACAATGTTAAAAATAATCAATTCTAGAATCAATAATTGGAAAAGTGAATTGATTCTTTTTTCATACACAATTGGTTCTTTTTTCCCGATGGGATAGTATACAATCTTTCTATCTACACGGAGAGAAATAATTTTCTCATGTTGAGAAATTATTTTACTTGATTAAAATATATGTCAAATCTATTCTAATTTACTTCAATCAAGCATTTTAAACTATATGCATACACTGTTCGACAACCGATGTATGGATTATGGAAGAGGAGACAAAAGAAAAAAGATTATATGTGTGTAGACATGTTAAAACTTTACATATAAGTAATTTTTAAAATAGGTTTTACTCTAAATTTAGCTATTTACTGACATAAATAGTAAGACAACTACTTTAAATATGACTTTGACATTGTTGTTGTGTTCTCAGACAAATAGGGTAATTTGAAGAGAAATATTTTTGTATAGTATATTAATCCTCTGGCGCATTTTTATGGTTCTTTTTGCAAATTTTAAAAGTCTCTTTATGAAAGTTGTTCTTTGATGATTTCGAGCAGAAAAATAGACATTTTTCATGACTATGTTTACTAGGCCGGGTCGATTTTTGGGGAGGCAAAAAAATCGCCCATTGCTTAGTGAAAGTCGTATTCTAGGGATCAAAATAAGAAACTTTGCCCGAGGAACTATACCTTTAAAACGAATTCTAATGCCCTAACTTTTGACTTTTGTCCCGTAGGGTCAAATTTTGAAAAATCCCTCTTTGACCCATTTAGAGCGCCCCAATCGAGTCCGAATGTATGACCGACCCCCACTAACTTTGGAGAGCCGATCCACCCATGCCAGTGGCACACCCCCTGGAACCCCCTGGCTGATTTTTTCATGTAAAGTGCCAAAAAATGTGATTTTTTTAAATGTTTGTATGGTGAACCCCCAAGGGGTTCCAGAGGGTGTGCCACTGGCATGGGTGGATCGACCCTCCAAAGTAAGTGGGGGTAGGTCATACATTTGAACTCGATTGGGGCACTCTAAATGGGTCAAAGAGGGATTTTTCAAAATTTGACCCTACGGGACAAAAGTCAAAAGTTGGGGCATTAGAATTCGTTTAAAGGTATAGTTCCTCGGGCAAAGTTTCTTATTTTGATCCCTAGAATACGATTTTCACTGAGCCATGGGAGCTTTTTAAATCGACCCGCCCTAATGTTTACCCCATCCAGAAATATTCACTATGCATCATTGGAAGAAACAGGTCATGGGTCATTAATGGACGTGGGTCATAACGTAACTAATTATATCTTAAACACAATGTATTTCTTTAAGCTGCAAGGCCACCAAAGCCTATTTACAATTATCTATTACATTTGCTCGGACATGGACACTAAATCACTGATGATATCTACGTTACACAGTAAGTGACGACGGAAGTAGGTGCCTGCTTATGACGCACATGATAGGAGATGTGAGGACACAAATTGTTGTACGATTTGTGCCCCACAAATGATATATATAATGATATGTAATAATAAATGCAATGTAAATGAATTGTGTATATTTAATAAGTTTAACTAAATTTAATATATAATGTAAATATTAAAATATTATATACATAAAATGTATAAAATACAACAAATTATTATAAATACATTGTAATTATAATAAATAAGTAAATAAATAATAAATACACACATACAAACATGCAAAGGCATGTTCACAGTCACACACACACAGGCAGGGAAAACAAAACACATGAACGGTGAAACAGAACACAGCGAGAACATATATAAGGCAACTCGCTGGCATACAAAAATCAGTCTGGGTGCAAGCGCGGCTGCGTGCACATGTCGAGACTAGCTAGCGAAAGTGTTTCCACCTTTCAAACATAGTTAGAAGTCATAGGAACGTGTTTCCACCGTTCAGCTAGTAGTTATAGGAACGTGTTTCCACCGTTCAGTTAAAAGTCATAGGAACGTGTACCCACCGTTCAGCTAGTAGAAGTCATAGGAACGTGTACCCACCGTTCAGCATAGAAGTCATAGGAACGTGTCTCCACCGTTCAGCATAGAAATCATAGGAACGTGTACCCACCGTTCAGCATAGAAGGCATAGGAACGTGTACCCACCGTTCAGCATAGAAGTCATAGGAACGTGTACCCACCGTTCAGCATAGAAATCATAGGAACGTGTACCCACCGTTCAGCATAGAAGTCATAGGAACGTGTACCCACCGTTCAGCATAGCAGTCATAGGAACGTGTACCCACCGTTCAGCATAGAAGTCATAGGAACGTGTACCCACCGTTCAGCATAGAAGTCATAGGAACGTGTACCCACCGTTCAGTATAGAAGTCAGAAGCTATTAAACATAAGATCTATATTAAGTTATAATATATATATAACATATATAAATATATATATGTCACAGTATAATTAAGTAAATAATTATTGAACTAATATAAGAAAATACTAATGAAAATAACAATAAAACCAGATTTTTATTACAGTTGAAAACTTAAAACACCGGCTTTCTCATTTAAATATTGGAATCGTTAGAGTATAAATTGTTTTGTAAGAACCCTTGGTTTACTCACTGAGCTTACCTCAGCAAACTAGTAACGGACGAAAAAGGGTTCGTTACAAATGGCGCCCGAACAGGGACTCTAAAAAAAAAAAAAAAAAAACAAAGAAAAACACGAAAATCAGAGAACAAAGCTTTAGCCAGAGAGCTAAGATAAAGTAATAAGAAACATCGGCGTAAAACAACACACGAGAAAAATGGTCAATTCATCCTGGGTGTACTTTTTAAGGAAAGACGAGCTGCAAAGCTACGGAGAAGAATTCGGGTTTGACAGTACAGGAACGGTGCAAGAAGCAAGGAAGAATTTTGCGACCTTCATCGCAGATCAAGGGCAGAAACCGGAGCTGCAACCACGCCTTGCAGAACTAGAGGCAAAACACGGGAGGACACCATCACCGGCAAGAAATTCCGAGATACCAAAAATAAATGTGCCGGTATCACACACAGGCGGTCAACAAGATTTAAACCCCCCGACAATGTCATACGAGCAACCAGGAGCCGCGCACGCAGGATACGCAGAACACGCAGGAGCGCATCAAATACCATACTCCACGGTAATAGACCAGGTCAGGAAGTGGTCCTTTAAATATGATGGTGGAAAGGAACCACTGGCATTTATTGAAAGAGTAGAGGAGCTAGCCGAAGTATACGGGTTAAACAAGGACCTCTTACCTCGAACAATGCCCGAACTTTTAAAAGATAACGCGCTGAAATGGTTCCGCAACAATAATCGGCAGTGGCAGGAATGGAATGTATATAAGAGGGATTTTCTACGGTTCTTCCTGCCATCTAAATATTTTGAACATCTGGAAGATGAAATAAGACAACGACACCAGCGGCCAAGAGAAAAATTCAAGGAATACCTTATCGAGTTACAAAATTTAATGCGACATGCAGATTTCTCTGAGCAAGGCAAGCTAGAGCGTATATATCGAAACAGTCTCCACGACTATCAGCTCTACAGGGTTGCCCATATTCGACGGACCCATCTGGCAACGCCATAACTTTTGACAGAGATGTCAGATCGCTTAATGACATACCGCGTTTGAAGCGTCAGTCCAAGCAAATTTTTACCATGGAACAATACACGCCACGCGAGCGCTCTGAAATAGTTGAAATTTACATTCAACAGAAGAAGTCAATTGTGAAAACTCAACGTGCTTTTAAAAGATTAAAAAATGTGAGAAGTGCACATTGAATGGGACCGTAAATAAGCAAAATTGCCGTATTTACGCCACTGAAAATCCTCAGGAGATTCAAGAAGTGCCTCTTCATGACGAAAAAGTCACAGTTTGGTGCGGCGTTAGTGCGAAAACGGTCATTGGGCCGTTTTTCTTCCAAAATGAAAATGGCCATGCTGTTACTATCAACCAGGAGCGTTATCGCGACATGATGACCAATTTTGTGATGCCAAATTATTCGTCGAAAGCGTATGAGGCAGTTCTGGTTTCAACAAGACGGCGCTCCACCGCACACAAGTCGCATAACAATCGATTTTCTGAAGAATTTGTTTCCGGCCGTTTGATGTCGAAAAGTGGTGATTTGGACTGGCCACCGCGTTCGCCCGATTTGACGTCGCCTGACTTCTTCTTGTGGGGATATTTGAAGTCAAAGGTTTACGTTAACAAGCCAAGGACCGTAGAAGAGCTCAAGGACAACATTCGTGAAGAAATAGCCGCTATTCCGGCCGAAATGTTGGCGAAAACGATGGAAAATGCTGCAAAAAGGGCACAATACGCCATCAACGCCAGAGGCGGCCATTTGAGAGATATCATATTCAAAAATTGATGTAAACAAATCTACTTGGAACAAATTAAATGATTAAGATTGCCAACCGCCAAATTTTTATTTTTTTCTTTGATTTTTTTAAAAAAAACATGGGTCCGTCGAATATGGGCAACCCTGTATATAAAGAGAAAAGACTTCGAGAATCTTGAGGAGTTGATGAGCCTCGCCGAAGACTTCGAAAGCCTGCGGAAAGAACCTCTACCGACCAGAGCAGCCATACCACGATATCGAGAAGAGCATCACCGCAGAATAACACAAGAAACTGAGTACCCAATTAACCCACGGACGGTATGCCGACATTGTGGACAGGATGGACACTACAAATATGAGTGCAGAAACCCTTCTGTAATTTTCTGCTGGGAGTGTGGGAAAAGAGAAATTTTGACGAGAAACTGCTGCAGAAAATCATCGGGAAACTACCCAGGGTACCGTTCCAGGCGAGTACAAACGGATACCCAGAACCAGCGGCCTCGCAACTAAACAACATCACGCAAAACGGGAACCACGTGGTCGCTTTAGTCACAATAGGCAACCACACGATGAAGGCGACGATCGACACTGGGGCAACACGGAGTTTCATAAGCAGATCACTGGCAAGTAAAATAAAGAAATCAGGCAAACTCGAAAACATATCTACACGAATACGAATGGCTGACGGGACCACGAAGGAGGTTACTCAGCAACTCGTTATAAACATAAAACTCGGAGGAAGGCAATGCAATACAGAATTAATCATACTACACGACGTGATCGACGATCTTATTCTAGGTATGGACTTTCTAGTCAAAATGGAAACAAGGTTACAATGCGGAGATTATGCGATAACTCTCAAAGAAAACACGAACGGTAATAAAGAACAAGAAACGGCATGCTGTACGGTTGTACGAAAAGAGGTAATTGGATCAAAAACGGGTGGTCCACATGAAGCAGCTAAAGTCGTACAAGCACAAGAAGTGGAATCAAGTACAGGTGATCCACACGAAGCATCAAGGAGGCTATGCACCAGGAAAATCAAGTTAGGTACGGAAGGTCCAACCGACGAAGCGAAAATCGAAGAGTTTTTAAAAGCAGAACTGAACAAATTCGAAGATCTTACCGGATTGTCACATATCACCACGCATCGGATCATCATGAAAGATGGACACCCAATCAAGCAAAGGTACTTCCCGAGAAACCCCGCAGTACAAGGAATTATTAACAAAGAAATTGATGAACTAATAAACAAAGGATGTATCGAGCCGTCGAACAGCCCACATAGTGCACCCATTGTTCTGGTCAAAAAGAAAAATGGAAAATGGAGACTTTGTGTAGACTACAGGCAACTGAATGCCAAATCTATCCCCGATGCGTACCCATTGCCGCGAATCCACCATATCCTGGATAGGCTCAAAAGCGCCAAATATATAAGTACGCTCGACTTGAAAAATGGATACTGGCAGATTCCTATGGAGGAGAGTAGTAAGCCGTACACGGCATTTACCGTCCCAGGAAGAGGGCTTTACCAGTGGCGCGTTATGCCATTTGGGCTACACTCAGCACCAGCGACGTTTCAACGTGCACTAGACCAGGTCATAGGACCCGACATGGAGCCACATGCGTTTGCCTATCTCGACGACATAATAGTGATCGGGACATCGCTAGAGGAACACATGCGACATCTCCAGGAAGTATTTCGGCGACTCCAGGCGGCGAATTTAAAAATAAACGTAGAAAAATGCGAATTCTTTAAAAATAGGCTAAAGTATCTAGGACACGTCGTCAGCGACCAAGGTATTCACACTGACCCGGACAAGGTGGCCGCCATTCAAGAGCTTGAACCACCAACCAACGTAAAGCAGCTACGCAGGTGCCTTGGAATAGCCTCATGGTATAGACGTTTTGTACCGGAATTTTCAAACGTAGTGCACCCACTCACAGGATTGTTAAAGAAGGGTAAGCACTGGAAATGGGGAGAGGAACAACAGCAAGCGTTCGAAACACTAAAAACTAGACTGACCGAAGCTCCAGTGCTAGCATGTCCAGATTTCACCAAGAAGTTCAAGCTACAAACGGATGCTAGTGATTACGGCCTAGGTGCGGTTCTCACTCAGGACCATGAGGACCAAGAACGTGTCATCGCATACGCCAGCCGGCACCTAAACAATGCAGAGAAAAATTATTCAGCCACGGAAAAAGAATGCTTGGCCATCGTGTGGGCTATCCGTAAGATGCGACCCTACCTAGAGGGGTATCAATTCACGGTCATCACCGACCACCTTTCCCTGAAATGGTTAAATTCCATTGAAAGTCCTTCAGGACGAATAGCCAGGTGGGCGCTAGAGCTACAGCAACATAAATTTGACATTCAATACCGGAAGGGAAAATTAAACGTAATAGCCGACGCGCTATCACGACAACCGCGAGAAAAACTGCTTCGAACATCAGACGCCTCTGCAGAGAACGCCCAGGTTTGCAAATGGTTATCAAAGAGAGAAGCTGAAGTTCAACAAAATCCAGAGAAGTATCCGGATTACATCAGAGAAAATGGAATGCTATACCGCCATATACCAAATGCAAATGACGACGATTGCGCACCCTGGAAAATGTGTGTACCAAGTGTCCAGCGAGACCAAGTAATTAAACAAAATCACGATGATCCAACTGCCGGCCACATGGGCATCCGCAAGACCATCGCAAGAGTAGCCAACCGGTACTACTGGCCAGGCATGTTTCGCGACATAAGCCGGTATGTACGCAAATGCTCCTCATGTCAACAATACAAGCCAAACCAGCAGCAGGCCGCAGGGAAAATGCTTACACAGATCGCCGAAGAGCCATGGGGCATGTTATGTGCCGATTTCGTCGGGCCATTGCCCAGGTCAAAACATGGCAACTCCATGCTATTAGTCTTCTTTGACAAATTTTCTAAATGGGCCGAGCTAATACCACTTCGAAAAGCCACCACAGATACCCTCAAGAAAGCTTTTAGAGAACGTATTTTAGCTCGCTTTGGAATTCCAAAAGTTCTTATAACGGACAATGGAACGCAATTCACGTCAAAAGGTTTCAAAAAGTTCTTGAGTGAAATGGACATCAGACACCAGTTCACGGCACCATATACGCCACAAGAAAATCCCACCGAGCGAGCAAATCGTAACATCAAAAGAGTAATAGCACAACTTACCGGCAGCGACCACCGTACATGGGATGAGTTACTTCCAGAAGTCACGCTCGCCATCAACACAAGCGTATCTGACTCCACAGGATACAGTCCCGCCTTCTTGATCCAAGGAAGAGAGCCTAGGCTTCCCAACGCCCTCTACGATCAACATACCCTAGGCACCGGACAAATCAGTCAGACACCTGCCGAGAAAGCATCACATTTACAAGAAATCTTTAAAATTGTGCGCCGCAACATGGAACGCGCAGCTCAGGATCAGGCAAGATACTACAATTTGCGCCGACGCAAATGGAGCCCACAAATTGGCGACCAAGTTCTTGTAAAAGAACACCACCTTTCGAAAGCTGTCGACAATTTTGCATCCAAGCTTGCTCCAAAATATCATGGGCCATACACCGTAGTAAGCTTCATTTCACCAGTCATCGTACGGATCCAAAGCCCTACAGCAACAAAAATACGCACCAGTCATATAAGCGATCTTAAAGAATACCATGGAGAGGAGGAAGCGTCACCAACTGCCATCGCAGCAGCAGCTGCGTCAACAAAAGCATCACCGGAGCGCAGTAGCAGCTGCGTCAACAAAAGCATCACAGAAACGCAGTAGCACCTGCGCCATCAAAAGCAGCACGAGAACACAGCAGCGCAGTAGCAGCTGCGTCAACAAAAGCATCACAGAAGCGCAGTAGCAGCTGCGTCATCAAAAGCATCACAGGAGCGCAGTAGCAGCTGCGTCAACAAAAGCATCACAGGAGCGCAGTAGCAGCTGCGTCAACAAAAGCATCACAGAAGCGCAGTAGCAGCTGCGTCAACAAAAGCATCAAAGGAGAGCAGTAGCAGCTGCGTCATCAAAAGCAGCGCGGCAGCACATTAGAATCAGCGTAAGAAAAAGCAGCACGGCAGCACAGTAAAAGCTGCGTAAACGAAGCAACACGGCAGCTCAGTAGCAGCTGCGTCAACCAAACAGCATGGCAGCGCAGTAACAGCGGCGTCAACAAAAACAGCACGGGAGCTCAGTAGCAGCTGCGTCAACCAAACAGCACGGCAGCGCCGTAGCAGCTGCGTCATCAAAAGTATCACAGCAATGCAGTAGCAACTGCGTCACCAAAGCATCATAGCAGCGCTGTAGCATCATCAAAAACAATACAGCAGTGCAGTAGCGTCATAAAAAGCATCACAGCAGCGCCATAACAGCAGCGTCGGCAAAGCATCATAGTAGCAGTTGCGACACCACTAGCTCAGCAAAGCAACGGCAGAGAAACGTCGCCAAAAAGCAGCAAACAGACTCATAGCGGCGCTGTATCAGCAAAATCAATAGCAAAATTAAATCGAAATCAGCATAGCAGCGCAGTAGCAGCTGCAAACACAAAAGCAGTAGCATGAAGTCGACTCTACAGCTAACGCCTCAGTCAACGTCACCACAGCAGGCACTTGTGACATGCCGCATCATCAGCAACGTGCGTCTGAAGAAAACGACGACATCAACAAGAGAGCTCAGGCGAAAGTCAACACCAACGGGGAAAGAAAAGGGGGGGTGTGAGGACACAAATTGTTGTACGATTTGTGCCCCACAAATGATATATATAATGATATGTAATAATAAATGCAATGTAAATGAATTGTGTATATTTAATAAGTTTAACTAAATTTAATATATAATGTAAATATTAAAATATTATATACATAAAATGTATAAAATACAACAAATTATTATAAATACATTGTAATTATAATAAATAAGTAAATAAATAATAAATACACACATACAAACATGCAAAGGCATGTTCACAGTCACACACACACAGGCAGGGAAAACAAAACACATGAACGGTGAAACAGAACACAGCGAGAACATATATAAGGCAACTCGCTGGCATACAAAAATCAGTCTGGGTGCAAGCGCGGCTGCGTGCACATGTCGAGACTAGCTAGCGAAAGTGTTTCCACCTTTCAAACATAGTTAGAAGTCATAGGAACGTGTTTCCACCGTTCAGCTAGTAGTTATAGGAACGTGTTTCCACCGTTCAGTTAAAAGTCATAGGAACGTGTACCCACCGTTCAGCTAGTAGAAGTCATAGGAACGTGTACCCACCGTTCAGCATAGCAGTCATAGGAACGTGTACCCACCGTTCAGCATAGAAGTCATAGGAACGTGTACCCACCGTTCAGCATAGAAGTCATAGGAACGTGTACCCACCGTTCAGTATAGAAGTCAGAAGCTATTAAACATAAGATCTATATTAAGTTATAATATATATAACATATATAAATATATATATGTCACAGTATAATTAAGTAAATAATTATTGAACTAATATAAGAAAATACTAATGAAAATAACAATAAAACCAGATTTTTATTACAGTTGAAAACTTAAAACACCGGCTTTCTCATTTAAATATTGGAATCGTTAGAATATAAATTGTTTTGTAAGAACCCTTGGTTTACTCACTGAGCTTACCTCAGCAAACTAGTAACGGACGAAAAAGGGTTCGTTACAGAGAGAACAAAAAACCTTCAACAAAAATCCTATTTATGCCAAAAACACAACGAAAACGAAAGAGAACACATCGAAAAGAAATAAAAGAAAGCAAAGTACACTATAAATTATTTTCACAAGCATTCTTTTTTCGCAAGCATATTCGAATTAATAAATCCTTAGTTATTTTATATAAAAACTTATTTTATGATTTTTTCCGTATTTAGAGGTAAAAATCCTTAATTCCATTCCTTGCATTATTTTAGTTGTAGAACTCATTAAAGAACTCCTGAAAACAAAATAAATACGAATTTATCGCATTTTATTATTTTGCACTAACGTACAGCACTCAGTTAAGAATTATAATGGTCAATTGTTTTATTTACTTTTGCATAAAAAGACACTCGTAAATTGATTTTATTAATGCTAAATAAATATTATATAATATTCTTTATAAAAAAAAAAAATAAAAATAAAAATGAAGGACTGCAATATGAATGTTTAGTAAACAGTGATATAATTTTTTTTCTTTTTCGTATTGTTCAACTAACTTTTTATAGTACTTTTTGTACAAATCCCTTGCAAAATCCAATATAAAAAAAATCAAGTTGTTGATACAAATTAACATAATCTAGCTTTCACAGCAATATTTCTTGGTATTTTTGCAAAAAAGGATTAATTTTGATATACGATTGCTTTTGTTTATGTCTATTTTCACAAATGTTTGGTATGAGCTTCGTGCTCATATGCCATTGATGTTACGATAGCACGGCCTTGAAAGTTTTCCATTTCTTATTACTACATAATTATTATGCAATATACTGGGTGTTCTAGCCACAGCAGCAAAAGTTCAATTTTACAAATACAAAGCTACCAAAAAGGTAGAACCCACAAGCAATTGCAATCTTAATGTGTCACTTTTAAAATGACCTTGCGTTTAAAACAAACAAGCAAAAAGAAAACATTTAACTTCTACTTCAGCTCAAATATGCATTTACTTCCGTTTTAAGTTCAAAATTGCAAGCTTCGGCGTGGCATTGATTGAACTGACTTTAATGTTGGCAATAGTTTTCTGCAATGGTATAAAACATTAACTGTAATCTATATAATTGATTCCTGTACAAATCTATTTTTCGTGGCATGATTGCGTGGCAAATACTAATTGCAATGAAGTTGTTGTGGAATTACAATATTAAGACAACGTACTTCAGTTAATGATTTTTCACGATTGTTTTAATTGAATTATCTGAGGCTAAGTTATACGAAAGAACTAACAACATTTTACCTATGCTGTTGTATGTCATTTGTTTTTTTTTATTAATTAAAAAGAACGTAGTTGAAGAAAGCATTATAAAATTAAAAAAATAGTTATACAAATTTGTATATCAAATCAACGAATACTGGATAAACTCTTTACACATATTCTTATTTAATTTTCCATCGCAAAGATATGAAAATTTCGGGGTTGTCCTCGGTCATCATTTTGGAAAGGTATTCAAATAATAAACTAGGATTTGTTGCATTTTTTAAATTTTATTCACCCAAAACACTTTTGTATAAAAAAATGGATATGCCAAATGTTTTTCTTTAAATATTGATTTGCACGAAAATTCGTCAAAGATTTTCTGTCTTTCTAATGATGAAGTTGGAACCTCCAAAGTGCTTGCGTTTAGTCAATAACTTACCAGGAATTAATAATTTTTTGATTGCATTTATTGAAAAAACTCTTAAAAAAAATATGAATGAACACCGCCATGTGATTTATTTGTGGTATTCTACCCACTGAACCATAAGCGAAGGTTTTGCGTAAGGTACGAGTTTTGCGAACGTTTTTAAATAGATTTTTTTTTTCAATTCTTTATTTTTTATTTCGTTGCTTAAAAGTGCTTGCTATAGAAGATTAAATTCGTGAAAACTTTTGCCATAAATAAAAACTTTACTTCTTTTGCACAATTCATAAAAAACTTATTTTGAGTAGAAAAAGAATCATATTAGAAGCTAAAAATTCCTCGTAAATGTACAATTTTTGTTCATAAATGAGTTAAAAAATTAATTATAAAAGTTTTTTTTAAATGATTTGATGCATTTTGATGCATTTTGATGCATTTTTAAATGAATTAAAAAAGTAATCAATTTTTATCATATCATTTGAAACATTATATCATAAACGACCCATTTTTTGTTATAAATGAGTTCAGAAATGAATCATAAATATGACTTTTTTATATACTAAAATGAGTTAAAAAAGGAATAATTTAAATCTTTGTTGATATTTTTGTAATAATAAATTAAAATGTTAACCTTCATACAAACGCCATAAAAACTTTCAAACATGTGGTTCAAACATAAGGTGACAAATTTTAAAAATACTGCTACAAATGAAGTTGTTAGATATGCGTAATGTGTAGATGTGTTTGCTTCAAGTTTAGATTTTACTTAAAATTTCAATTAAAACATCAATGAATTTATTACAGTAATTAAGTAATCTGCTGGGATCCTTCTTTTTAACTATTATTATTGAATAAAGTTACTTTATTTTACTATATATTAATACTATACATGCATATTATCTATAGGAAAAACTAAATAATCATTTCTTTCATATCTTATGTTTTATATATTATGTTTTCGAAAGGCAATTCAGCCCTGCAATTGATACAAAAAGAGTTCATTTCCGAATGCCAAAAAATACCTTTTCTATTGTTAATTTTTCAACTCATTACCGAAGAAATAAAGGTTCGTTTCTGAGAGGCATTTTCGTCCGGCGATTGATTCAAAAAGGGTTTATTTCCGAGTGCTGAAAAATAACTTTTTTATGGTTCTTTTTTTAATTCATTTCCGAAGAAAATAAAGTTCATTTTTGAGAGGCATTTTATTTCGACGAATGATACAAATAGAATTCATTTATGAGTGCCGAAAATGAATGTTTCTACCCGAAAAGTTTCATAAATAAATTAGTTTTGGTTCACTGGGTTGTTGTCACGTTGAACGCACTTTTGGTAAATTAAAATAAGATTTTATTCATACTCGTTATTTAAGTGAGGAAGATGAGCGAAGAAAAGAGGTAAATAAAAATGCATACATATTTAAATATATAAAAATTTAGCAAATATCTTTAATAAAGGACCATAAGGGTTATAATTTTAATTAAAAAAAGAATCATCGTACCATATTCGTTATTTTCCAAATTAATTTTTTTGTTTTTTTAACTGATTTAACCCATTACGCACGGCTCCCAAATGCTTGGTACGATTTTTTAAAATTTCATGTGCTTTCTTATATTGATCACAGGAACTACCACATCAAATTTCAACTTTGTATCTTTCACCATTAGAGGTGGGTAGCTCAGTGCTGTGCTATGGCACTGTGCTGACTCCCTGTAGTGTGCCATGTGTGCTAGCACACTACGTTGACTCACATAGTGGCACAATAGCACGCAAAGAGCAGAGCTTTGACGAGCTTTTGCGCTTAAAGTTACTTTTGTATGCTGTGTTGGGATGAATAGCAGAGTGTTGTGCTAAACTTCTTCACTGACACTCATTGGTTATCGCTACTGTGCACTGTATTACTTACATTTTGTAAGTTTTTGCTTAGTACAGTGGATTTTGCTTTTACTTTGGTTTACTTGCAATAATTGACAATATGCAATTTGTGATTATTGTAAGCAAATCAATAGAAAAGGGTGTTAGCACTCTATTTGCTATCGACACTTTTATTAGTGCTTTGTTCGATTGTGGCACAATTGTGCTAGCACAGTGTGCTGACACACAAGGGTGCACATGTGCTGGTGAGTCAACACACAAAAAATTGTGCTATTACCCACCTCTATTAACCATAGTCGAGATATGAGTTGGGTATAAAAATACCCAACCGTAGCACAGTGCGCTTTTTTCGATTTTAGGATGACATTTGCATTATCTCAGAAACTATTAAAGCTAGAGCCATGAAATTTTGTACAGATGAGTTTTTGCCTAAGTTAAGTAGCAGCACAAAAAAGGTCAACTGCATCAACAAGTATTCTTGGTCAACTGCATCGCCTACCTCCCATACAAATCAATATTTTTTTTAATAAAAAAAATCAGCATAAAATTGCTTATTTATGATTTTATTTTATCCCCGTAAACTCAAAATATCGAACACTGTGCATTGAAGAGATGATGGAACGAATTAATGTTGTAGAAACGTTTTATTTATTGTGAATGTTTTATTTCACAAAGAAATAATAATTTCGCTAGAATAGTTTTTGTGTCCACTAATAAGAACTTTTCTATGGTCCTATGGTTCTATGGTTTCTATGGTTATGAATAAAATTGGTTTATTTTAATATACATGCGCAAAAACAAATTTTTTTTAAAAGCAAACGTAAGTAATGACACCATTAGCGTTATTAACGTACGTTAAAGAATTTTTGTTATTTGCGCATGCATGCATTGTCGTTCGACCACTGTTCGACCCATGTTCGGCCACTGTTCGGATGAGTGGGATTTTTTACCATGTCAGATCTTTTTGTGCTTTGCAGCCCTTGTCCGGCCGCTGTTCGGACGATTATATATATCGAACACTGAACATTGAAGAGATGATGGAAGGAATTAATGTTGCAGAAACGTTTTATTTATTGTGAATGTTTTATTTCACAAAGAAATAATAATTTCCCTAGAATAGTTTTTGTGCCCTCTAATAAAAACTTTTCTATGGCTCTATGGTTCTATGGTTTCTATGGTTATGAATAAAATTGGTTTATTTTAATATACATGCGCAAAAACAAATTTTTTTAAAAGCAAACGTAAGTAATGACACCATTAGCGTTATTAACGTACGTTAAAGAATTTTTGTTATTTGCGCATGTATGCATTGTCGTTCGACCACTGTTCGACCCATGTTTGGCCACTGTTCGGATGAGTGGGATTTTTTTACCATGTCAGATCTTTTTGTGCTTTGCAGCCCTTGTCCGGCCGCTGTTCGGACGATTATATATATCGAACACTGTGCATTGAAGAGATGATGGAACGAATTAATGTTGCAGAAACGTTTTATTTATTGTGAATGTTTTCTTTCACAAAGAAATAATAATTTCCCTAGAATAGTTTTTGTGTCCTCTAATAAGAACTTTTCTATGGCTCTATGGTTCTATGGTTTCTATGGTTATGAATAAAATTGGTTAATTTTAATATAAATGCGCAAAAACAAATTTTTTTTTAAAAGCAAACGTAAGTAATGACACCATTAGCGTTATTAACGTACGTTAAATAATTTTTGTTATTTGCGCATGTATGCATTGTCGTTCGACCCATGTTCGGCCACTGTTCGGATGAGTGGGATTTTTTTACCATGCCAGATCTTTTTGTGCTTTGCAGCCCTTGTCCGGCCGCTGTTCGGACGATTATATTTTAACTTAGGAGTTTATTGTTACATTTTCTTTTAGGAAAAAAATTTCAAACATTATTAGTTTTTTACAAAAACCCTATAATTGCTTAAATAAAATAAGACCGCAAATCTAAATCGTAATGCATATCGACGCTGCGCCAGCAAAAACAGTTATGTGATTTTTGTAAATTGTATTGCATTTTTTATAAACACTATCTATTGCCCACATTTCTGCATTTGCCGTTTTTTATATCTTTTTTGGTTTAGAAGTGATCTAAAACCGCTATGTGCTCGCAGTATGAGAAATGCTCTAAAAAATCAGTTTTTTTGCTCTCCTGAAAAGTAACTGAAAAACACATAACTGTTTTTCTTAAACTCAAGTATTTATTGCTTTAAATCAGCATTTTCAAAACAAAATTTTTCTATTTATTGGAAAAATGTATGAGCCTGTTAATAATCATACAGTGCCCTATGTCCGCAATATTTTAACTCAATATATAGACGGTTTTCTATAATAATAGCATATACTGTAAGTTTTAATACAAAAATTTTAAAGTTACTGTGCAATCGGCCCGTTACAACATACCCCTAGTCACAAAGTCACACTATTTGTAAAGGTGCACCGTGACGTATGAGTATCATTTCATTGGAGAATCATCTATCGAAATAAGCTCGAATTAGTTAGATGAGTTGTGGTAAAACCTTTGTGAATCAAGAATAATATACTTCTTCGCGGAAGTACTTGTAAATTCGCTTAAATAAAAATATGAACTTACCCAATTAGAACAAATCCCAATCCAAATGATATGAAGATATTCAGGTAATTATCCAACATTATGTTAACGGCAAAACGAAAAAAAAAACTAAATAGTATTAAAATCTCAGCTCATCTCACTATAGTATAATGTAGTGATGTGAAGCGGCAACACATGTTTATTTTTCGCAGTGGTATTTAAGCACTTTATGTAGATTTAAATTTTTCACTTTCAAGATTTACTCATTTGAGCATCTTAATTCACAGATTAGTGCGATGCGTTGCTTAAAAATATTTGCGTTATTTTTTTGTTTGTATTTTTTTTTTAGTTTTCCTGTTGCTGCTGATGAATGGCTTGGAGAATGACTTCGAGAAACTATAGAAAATGCTCGCTAGCTGGTATTCGTCTGCAAGATAAACGCACAAAGGACACTTAAGCTATGTGTAGCAATCTGTTACGGATCATTAAAACGAACAAGGATACGGATGTTAGACACGACTTGCAACATTTTAAGTTCATATAAATTTTTATTATAACTGCAGTACATATTTTAATTTTAATAATTATTTAAATGTAGTGTTTAATTGGTGCCGTTAACGGTGTTTGTGATTTGAGAGTGTTAAAAGTTTTTTGAAACATTTTTAGTTAACATTATATTTTTAGTTCTGATTTAAAAATTTTGCTTTTTCATTTGCTTCAAAACACATTTCACTTCATTTTGTCGATTATCCCCAAATATTCGTTCTTATCGTAAATTTACGTGCAGCACTAAATTTCGTTGGTTCCTTAAGTGGCGAATGCTTGACGCTTCTGACTTGGCTCGCGCGGGCGTTTGCTACTTTCTCGAGCACTAATAGAACCAGCTTGGATTGTGATCAATTATGAAATGAATATCTTACAGATATCAACTACAAGCTGGCTGGCGCTGCTTGCGTTGCTGCGTCGTCTGTTTAGCGGTCGATGGGTCGGTCGACCGGCGGCCACTTTTTCGTTGACAATTTCAGCTTCATATATGAATGAAGTGTTCTCCATCAGCTGCTGTTTCTCTGTTTTATGGCGGCGTTGTCTGGTTAGTGTTTTGCTTGTTGTGGCTTGGATTGAGTTAACCGGGTTGCATGCAGCATGTAAATAAATATCTTACTATATATCTATCTATCTATCCATTATAAAACTAAACATTCCTGCATACTTATGTGTATTAAAATGTATATATGATATACTCTGGTGTGTTCATCAGTCATTTTTTATAGTTGTTTTTTTTTACTTTTTTGCTGTATATCTGTGAGATATTGCAATTGAATCGCGTGCCTGCTTCATTTAAGTGAAATATTAAACTTTTTTTTTGCCAGATTTACTGATAGTATTTTGAATTTTAAAGAAGCATTATTGCACAGAGTTTTTAGTAAACGGTATAATTTGTAAATAGTAATTAGTTTTTGGGCTGAAAGCATAAAAGGACCATAAATTACTAAGAATGTAAAAAAACCAAGTGCAACAATAGAACCTTTCTCTTGTAAAAAATAGTTTTCAATTGCAAAAATATTGTGACGCACTCAAAAGTTCATTTCAATCTTAGCTTATCTCAAAGAACTTTGTGTTAAGTCATTAAATTCACCAGAAATACAAAAAGAAAATCAACAGTAAATCAAAATGTTTTACTAAAAACGGAATGACACTTACCACTGTGCAGTTAAAAGAGTGCAAAATTTAATATATCATATATAATAATGTATAATATATCATCAGATGTATAATATATCATCTGACAAAATAAATTTTCTTTAAAATTTATTGGCTGAAATGTTAGGAGCGTGACAAATGTGGGCAGATGTCAAAAAAATTTTCGACGTATTTGGCAAATAAAATGCTACTGAAATTTTATGCTGCACATTAACACGTAGAAAAACTTATTTTTGTTATAAGGTTTTTGCAATTTAACACGAAAATTAGGAATTCAGATAGAAGCGGTTATTTATTGATGCAACAAAATTAATAATATTTAAAATAAATAATTTTCTAACGACAAATTTCTACAAAAAATGACTTTACCAACTTCAACCTTGAAAAGCGTTTTTTTGCGCACATGATTTCGCAATAAATTTTTTAAATAGTATTTCCTATGCTCATGAAAAGACAGTGCCGATGGAAAAACTTCACTTAGATTATTTTCGCAAAAAAAATCCTTATCACAACTTATCAGTGGTTCAGTGGATCAGTAGATCAGTGGTGAATATAGAAAATGTTTTTTTTTTGTGGGGAGGGGTCGGTCACTGAACTTTCTGTTTTTATTATGTTGATTTTCTGAGAAAAAACTTTCTGTTCTTATTTACAGTGTACTCGCGATAACGTGAACTAATTAAAATCAAGATAGTTCACGTTTGCGAATGCCAAAATTTGGGTCAAAAATTATCCATTTTATCATAATTTTGGCCTACTTATACAAAATGTCTATTTTAAAACCTTGTTTTCTGCAAAAACCAAGTTAGTTAGTTTGTAGTCAGCCCATATGCACTGCGACCCGTAGAATCTATTGTGCATGCCCTTGATCAACTTTCCAGATTTAGGCTCTTAATAAATTTTAGCACTGTCTCTGGCTCGGTGTACCAAATTGTTAATGAGGGCACTACTTCCCCTCCAAAATGGAGACGTCTTAGACTGCAGACGTCTGATTCAGAATGACCCATCTTTTTAAGATGGTATCTGAATGAACAGTGACCTGTGAAGTAGCTAGTTAAAATTCTAAGGTCTGCTTTGGTAAGCTTGAGTACATCTTTGGATTTTGCTTTACTGAGAGTTAAAAATTTCTTGGCTTGCCTCTGTCCATTAGTATCGTTCCAGTGGCACTGAAATTTCTAGTCTTCCCATATTCATATTTGACTAGAATGTATCCTTTAGATAGGCTACATAATGGTTTGGGTCCTGTAAGAGTTCGAGACGCTCCTTGTTTGGCGAGACAGCCCGCCCTTTCGTTGCCCTCGAATCCTTCATGACCTGGAACCCACCATGCAGAAACCAAAGACAGATTTGTTTAAAAATTCAATTCAAATATAAAGAGATAAAAAAGCAATGGGACAGAAAAGTGTTAACGTTAAGTGGTGTTCACGTAATGCAGAGTTCGTGTTATCGCGAGTGCACTGTACTTGAGTTGAGAATTTATTGTCTTGAGTTAAGAATTTCTTTTTCTGAAGTTTTTTGATAGTCCTTTTGCTTTGAGCAAGCATATAAACTTGAGGCCACCTTCTATGTTAACTTTCATTTTTGTTTTTATGCCAACTAATACCCAGTGAACCAAAACTGCCGTTTTCGAATTTATTTATGAACCTTTTCAGGCAGAAATGTTCATTTTCGGCACTCGTAAATGAACCCTTTTTGTATCATTCGTTGGACTAAAATGCCTCTGAAAAATGAACCTTATTTTGTTCGGAAATGATTTAAAAAAGAACCATACATTTTACTTCTTTTGTTCGGATATGAGTTAAAAATAGAACTATAGAAAAGTTACTTTTCTGCACTCAGAAATTAACCCTTTTTGAGTCAATCGCCGAACGATAATAAAGGAGAAACGAACCTTTTTTTCTTCGGAAATGAGTTAGAAAATTAACCATAGAAAAGTTTTTTTTCGGCACTCGAAAATTTAGTTTGTATACCCTGAACTGGTCTATTCCACGGATTAGCTAATACTCGGTGAAGAAATCGGCCGTTAATGACACGCACAACACAATTTGATCATAATAAGTTCGGTCAAAGTCCTTTCAAGGGCTGAAATAGCGACTTTATTATATATTATCCCAGTGAACGAAAACTACCGATTTCGAATTCATTTATAAACCTTTACGGGTAAAAATGTTTATTTTTGGCACTCATAAATGAACCCTTTTTGTATCATTCGTCGGACTAAAATGCCTCTCAAAAATGAACCTTATTTTGTTCGGAAATGAGTTAAGAAATAACCATAAATTGTGCTTTTTTTGTTCAAAATGAGTTAAAAAAAAGAACCATAGAAAAGTTATTTTTCGGCACTCGGAAATGAACCCTTTTAGAATCTATCGACGGACGAAAATGCCTCTCAGAAACGAACCTTATTTTCTTCGGAAATGAGTTAAAAAAATGAACCATAGAAAAGTTGTTTTTCGGCACTTGGAAATGAATCCTTTTTGAATCAATCGCCGTATGAAAATCCTTCTCAGAAACGAACCTTTTTTCCTTGGAAATGAGTTAAAAAATGAACCATAGAAACTCATAGAAATTAACAAAACTGGTTCATTTACGAGGAATTTTTATCTTCTAAAACGATTCTTTTTCGATTTAAAATAAGTTTTTTATGAATTTTGCATAGGCAGTATAGTTTTTAAGTATGGGAAAAGTTTTCACGAATTTAATCTTCTATAGAAAGCACTTTTAAGCGAGAAAATAAAAAAAAAATTAAAAAAAATTCTATCCAAAAACATTCTCAAAACTCTCACCTTACGCAAAACCTTCGCTTATGGTTCAGTGGGATTATATCAAATTAGTAAAGTTTATTATTGAGGAACTTATTTGATTACTTTTTTGCATGGAATGTTGTCGTGGTTTTCTTTCTATTTGGACTTGATCTTAATTTTTGACCGAAATGTTGAAGTGTTGTGACAGACTTGTTGATAGATGAAAAGGAATTTAGTTTTTTGAACGTGTTGCAGTACATTCATCTCCTTTCTTATGGCGAGAATAAATTCGCACTGGTGACAAATTTTATGTAACTTTTGTATGAATCTTAACATTTTATGAAAAGTTAATGATGGCATATTTTCATTACAATATTGTTTTTAATAATTAAAAAAAAAATTATATTTTTTAAGAATTATATATAAGCTTAATGCGAATTAAGTTCATGAAGCAACAGGTTGCAACAACAATAAGTTCTTTGCAGAACAAACCACCAAGCAGACTAGACAGTTGTTTCGTTGATAGGCTACATCAACTCATCAGTAGTCTTCTGTGGTTTCTGCAGTACCATCCACTTTGATAAGCTTATACGAACACCTTCTGTTAAATTAAAACAGAATTATGTGCTGTATGTTGCCTTCAAAGCAATGTTTTTTTACTACTTTGCAAAAGCAAAGGTTCAAAAAAGCGACTGCATTGATTCTGCAAAGACTTGTTTGTTGTGCTCTTTGTTTACTTCTTTATCACGAATCAATCTAGGCTCCAACATTTTAATTTACTATTATAAAAATATCAACAAAGGTTTAAATTATTCCTTTTTTAACTCATTTTAGTATATAAAAAAGGAGTATTTATGATTCTTTTCTGAAGTAATTTATGAACAAAATTGGTTCGTTTATGAGATATTCAGCCTTATCATGAATAATTTTTCATGCGGAATCGGAAAAAGGAGTTTTCAATTTTAAGATAAAGCTCAAGAACATTTTGGAAATTTTTGATGCAAATTTGTTTATAAACCGTTGATAAAGTTATGAAATTAAATTTTAATTTTTTCAAATTTCCATTACTTGACCCAGCCTCGTATATCAAACATTTTTTGGAACGAAGTTCCTTTACTTTTTTGAACGGCATACGGGTGATAGATTTGGTAAAAATCGTCACGTAACAGTGATATTTCTGTGCAGGGATGGCCATGATTACAAATCGCGATTACTGATTACGATTACATGTATTCAGATTGCACAGATTACTTGATTTTTCTAAATATTCAGAAAATAACATTAAAAACCAAATAAAAGTACTTTCAATTAAGTAATCATAGTAAGTAATTACATGAGGTTATAAAAAATAAAGTAATCATGCAAGATGATTACATGATTTTTAAAAAAATCAAGTAATCGTAACATGGAATTACATGATTTTTTAATAAATCAAATAATCAGCAATCAGACCCAGCTTTAAGTAATTACAAATTACTTCTCGTCAGACAAAAAATTCAAAATATGTATGTAATTTTATTATTTCAGTAATTGCTATTTACCACAATGGTTTACCATAAAAACAATATTTTCTTCAGTAGCTATTAAACTGATGTTAATGTTTGTTAGATTGGTTTTGTCAAAGAAGTGTAACAGTAGTGCTCAGAAACCTTTTCTGTATTGTATTTGTCTCAGTTTTAATAAAATAACTGTTATTTTACAATTTTCAGATGACAAAAGGCATAACGAATAAGTTGCCGGAGGACTTTTTTAAATAAACCAAAATAATCGTAATAGTAGCAGCTTCGAGAATATTAAACGCCTTTTAAATTTTCGACTGTTACTATAAAAGTTAAACTTAACTGTTATTTTTTGCCTTTTATTTTTTCGGGCAAAAATAACTGTTACTTTTGACTTTTATTTTTTAGATCAATTTTTGAGTGTTATTTTAACAGTTATTTTGTGCCTTTTATTTTTTCGGTCAAAAATATCAGGCAATTTGTATTTTTTCAAAGACCGCTTGACTATACAAAATACTATTAAAACTAAAAAAGTGTAATAGCTCAAAATGTGCGCGCTGCTGAGACAATGAAAATTGCACAAAACTTTTTTTTTGTCTTTCAAGCAGCCCTTAAAAAAAATTCTAATTGCCTGATATTTTTGACCGAAAAAATAAAAGGCACATAATAACTGTTATTTTTGACCTAAAAAATAAAAAACAAAACTAACAGTTATTTTTGCCCTAAAAAATAAAAGGCATAAAATAACTAATATTTTTGTCGGAAAAAATAAAAGTTATATGATAACTGTTAACATCTGATTTTTTTGATAAAAACCATAACCGGTACGGTCCCTGACCACATATATAAAACAGAAATAAAACAATATATTAGTTAAAGAAATCTGCAATCAACGATTGGTTAAGCCTGATTTCTGATAAATTTTTTAATCAAAATAATTCATTCATTACTGGAAAATGATTACTTAAATTAATCACCGATTACTTTTGCATGATTACTGATTTCTCAAAAAAAAAATCACTGAATATTTTAAAGGTAATGATTTTTTTTAAGTAATTAAGTAATAAATTTGTGTATGATTAGTTGTAATCAGTAATTTTTTTGTAATCATTACACGAAAGTAATCATTACTGGCCAACCCTGTTGCTGTGTACGTATGCATGCGAGAATCGAGCAGACTACAAACTGACCAGTCGGCAATGGCAGGAGTTCGAGGCACTACCACAAGCCTTCATCCCAGTGGGCAATTGCAAGAGTCCGAAGGCCTTCTAGCAGACCTGAGTTAGGTTTTAAAAGGCCTTTCACACTCCTTGCAAACACCGTTTTATAGCTTGTATGAAATGGGAAAATTTGTCAGGCCTTCCGCTCTCCTTGCTCAAAAGAGACCTGCCAGAAGCGCTCTTTCGAGAAGTCACGTTAGAAGGAAAAGCAGTATAAATATCAACTTGCAATAAAAAACGACTAACATTTTCAGATTTGAACCATGGTCCTCTCATGTAGCGGTCCGACATCTTACCCACTCGTCTATCGTGGTTGTTAAAACTCAATAGTTATTTTGCATCAATACAAATGAAAGTAACCGTTGGGGAACCCGGGTTCCAGACCCAACTCGGAAAAAATATTTTTTATTGGTTTTTTAAATCTACATTTTTTTACAAACTGTTTTGAGTATTTAATTTTTTTTTAAATTTTTTAAAATGTTCTTCATACAAAAATATAAGAAAAGACTTGGAGTTTTTCCATATAAATATTTTTATATTTATTTCATAAAATGTTATGTGTTAGTTTTCGGGTGCCCGGGTTCGAGACCCAACTCGGAAAAAATGTTTTTTTGTTATTTTTTTTAAATCTACAGTTTTTAATAAATTTTTCTGTGTATTTAAAATTTTTTTTGAATTTTTTTTTAATTTTTTTTTGTAAATTTTTTCATATAAAATAATATGAAAAGAATCAGAACCTTCAAAAGGTAGGCCTTACAGAAGTATTCACCAATGCAGTGATCATGGAAGGTGTATTGACGCCGTGCAGCGTTATATATAGCAGTGCTAGCATGCCTTCTTTTTCGGAGCACTCACCAAAATGCCCACTGGGATATGGATTTCGAAATGCTTCCAAACTCATATCCAAGTATGCTCTATTTTTTCTATGAAACGAAAAAATTTATCAGACCTTCCGCTCTTGCGACTTTAAAGAGGCCTACTAGAAGCCCGTTTTGAGAATGCACGCTGGAAAGAAAAGCAATACTTAGAGCCAAAAACCACCACATAAAATCAATAAGATCACCTAATTGAGCTATTTTATTAGGTTTTCCTATTAATACTACCAAATAATAAGAATTTTCCTTAGAGAAATCTTTTTAATTCTATAGAGAAAATGTTATTTAAAATTTACAACAACGATTTAAGATTTCTTATTAAACGAATGAAATGATGTGGTAATCTTATTAATACTTTAATAAGAAAATCTTTTTTTCACTCTTCAAAGTTCAAGAAGAGACCATCTTAAATTAATAAAAAAATCTTTTTGATCTTTTTTATAAGATTTTCTTATTAAACACTCTTTTAAGAAGGTGAATTTTAACGGTGAAAATGCTACTTATTCTTTTCTTTAGCTTTCAGTCGTAATTGTGAAGTGAATTCATGAAGTTTATGTGCATTTTATGGATTTAATTTATTTAAAGTAAAATAAAAAGATGTCATAATGGATAATGATACTTATGTTCCCGAACTTGTTTTCGACGAGGCTGAAATTCTGGAAACTCAAGCCATATCAATTTCGACTTTACTAAAAATGTATGGAGTAAGCTCGAAGGAGGTTCTTCAAAAACTTCTTTGAAGGCCTCGACAGCACCGGGCATTTTGGTGACAAAGTCAAATTTTATTTCCTAACACCGCGTTACAAAAAAGTGATTTTTTTCTGTCCTATGAACCAAATATACCTTTTCGGAAAGGGGGTAAAAATAAAAATACACGTGTATTGTCGTTTTTTATGTACAGGTCAGAATTTTTTTTAATGTTTTAAGTTCTTTGGTGCAACACAGTGAGATGGCTCCATATATTTGTTGGAAAAAAATAGAAGGAGTTGTTCGAATTTGATAAAACTTTATTTCTAAACGTATGACGATACGTTCCAAATTTGGTATTGGTTTTTTGTACCGGGTTCGTTTTTTTAAAGAACCGGTTTTTTGGGTAATTTTTTTAATACCTTAATACTTTATACGGTGATTTCAGAAATTCATTTGCTTTTTTTGTACCGTTTACGGCTTTTTTTTCATACACTCGTTTCACAATAGTAAAAATTCACATTATAATTCGTTATGAACAGAATTACTTATTGAATTACGTATTGAACATAATGTTGGGAAAAAGCGGAATGTTTGAGTAAATAAATGATTTTAAAGAAACTAGGACCCTTTATTTTTGCGTTCGAATGCATTTGTCTCAGTAACGCGACAAAAAGTGCAGCATTATTTGCCAATAAAACCCGTAACCGGTATAAAAAAACATTTTAATTTCTGAAATAACCACATAAAGTATTTTGGTATTAAAAAATTACTCTAAAAAAACCGATTATTTAACAAACCGAACCCGGTACAAAAAACCGATACCAATTTTTGAACCAGCATTTAGAAATGAAATTTTATCAAATTCGAACAACTCCTTTTTTTCGAACAAATATATGGAGCCATCCCACTGTGTTGCACTAAAGAACTTAAAACATTAAAAACAACGTGTGTACATAAAAAACGACGATACACGTGTATTTTTATTTTTTCCCCTCTTTCTGAAAAGGAATGTTATATGAATATGTGTTACAGAATATGTGTAACGCAGTGTAATAAACTATAATAAACCATCAAAATGTCTTTTTATTTAATATTACAGGCAATTAAAAGTATATTTCTAGGTAAAAGGTTAAAAAGATTTCGTTTTGATTCAAAAATATTTCCTTATTAAAATTTAAAAAGATATCCTATTTAATCAGTAAGATGTCCTTATTAAATTTCAAAAATAAATCTTATTAAATCTATAGGATTTCTTCTTAAAAACCAAAGAGTTTTGATAAGATTTTCTTATTGTTTTTAAAAGCGTTCTTTTAAAAAACAAGAAGATTCTTCTTAAAATTATGTGGTTTGCCTTATAAAAAAAGTTTTAATAAGACAATTTTCTTGGATGAAAACCATAGAGAAATCTTATTGATTTTCTTCTATTTTATAAGGTTGTTTTGGTTCTGTGTATAAGTATCAACTTGAATCAACTTGAAAGTAACGCTTATTTTGCATAATCACAAATAAAAGTAAGCTTTCGGGAGCGCGGGTTTGAGACTCAGCTCGGACAAAAAAAAAATTTTATTTTTGTATTTTTTTTAAATCTAAATTTTTTTACAAATTTTTATGTTCATTTAAAATTTTTTTAATGTTTTTGTAAAATTTCTTCATACAAAAATATAAGAAAAGACTTGAAATTTTTCCATACAATTATTTGCATATAATATGATATGTAATGTGTGAGATTTCTGAGACCTGGGCTCGAGACCTAACTCGCACAAAATTCATATTTATTTGTTTTTTTTTTAAATTTAGTTGTTTTTTAAATTATTCTGATCATTTATAATTTTTTTTAAATTTTTTTAACATGGGCGTTTATTTCTGTAAACAAAGATTAACAAACGAGTACGCGAGTACGTAACACTCCCTTTCTCTCTCTTTCTGTGGGGCTCTGTTTCTGATGCGTAGAGATTTCGTTAAAACGCATTTGTGTGCAATACAGTGTAGTCTAATGTTAGAATTTTTAAAAATTTGTTGATACTAGGGTGAACCCAAAAAGTACAAATACTTTTTGTGTATGTGCTGGCGGTATTAATGGTTCGCTGATTTCGAATCTGATGTTAGAGTTTCATAAAAGTTTTTTTGCCACTAGGGTGGACCCTGAACATGTGTTTTATTGTTTTACACTCTTTGTAGATGCGCTGATCGCTGATTTCGAATTTTATGTTAGAATTAAAAAAAAAATTTTACGCTAGGGTGGACCTTAGAATGTGTTTCTTTGTTTTATACTCTTTGTATATGTTCTAGCAGTATAAGCGCTCGCTGATTTGGACTCTGATGTTAAAATTTCAAAAAGTTTTTTGACACTAGGATGGACCCTAAAAATGTGTTTTTGGGGATTATACTCTTTGCAGATGCACTGGTCGTTGATCTCTGATTTCGAATCGTATGTTAGAATTAAAAAAAAATTTGTTCACTAGTGTGGACCCTAAAATGTGTTTTTTTGCTTTATACTTTTTGTGTATATGCTAGCAGCATAAAGGGTCGCTGATTTCGAATCTGCTGTTAAAATTTCAAAAAAGTTTTCGACACTAGGGTGGACCCTAAATATCTGTTTTTTGGATTTATACTCTATGTAGATGCTCTGAACGCTGAACGCTGATCACTGATCGCTGATCGTTGATTTCGAATCTTATATTAGAATTTTAAAAAAATTTTACACTAGGGAGGACCCTAAAAATGTGTTTTTTATTTAATACTTTTTGTGTTTATGCTGGCGGCATTAAGGTCGCTGATTTCGAATCTAATGTTAAAATTTCAAAAAGTTTTTTGACACTAGGGTGGACCCTAAATATATGTTTTTTGGATTTATACTCTATGTAGATGCTCTGAATGCTGAACGCTGATCACTGATCGCTGATCGTTGATTTCGAATTTTATATTAGAATTTTACAAAAATTTTACACTAGGGTGGACCCTAAAATGTGTTTTTTATTTAATAACTTTTGTGTTTATGCTGGCGGCATTAAGGGGTCACTGATTTCGAATCTAATTTTAAAATTTCAAAAAGTTTTTTGACACTAGGGTGGACCCTAAATATGTTTTTTTGGCTTTATACTCTATGTAGACGCGCTGAACGCTGATAGCTGATCGTTGATTTCGAATGTTATGTTAGAATTAAAAAAATTGTTCACTAGGGTGGACCCTAAAATGTGTTTTTTTGTTTTATACTTTTTGTATATATGCTAGCAGCATAAGGGGTCGGTCTGATGTTGAAATTTCAAAAAGTTTATTGATACTAGGGTGGACCCTAAATATATGTTTTTTGGCTTTATACTCTATGTAGATGAGCTAAACGCTGATCGCTGATTTCGAATCTTATGTTAGAATTTAAATAAAATTGTACACTAGGGTGGACCCTAAAATGTGTTCTTTTGTTTTATACTCTTTGTATATGTGCTAGCAGTATAAAGGCTCGCTGATTTCGAATCTGATGTTAAAATTTCAAAAAGTTTATTGACACTTGGGTGGACCCTAAAAATGTGTTTTTTGCCTTATACTCTTCAAAAATGTGTTTTTTGCCTTATACTCTTTGAATATTATGTAAGAATTGAAAAAAATTTTGACACTAGGGTGGACCCTAAAAATATGTTTTTGTTTTATACTCTTTGTAGATTCGCTGGTCGCTGATTTCGAATCTGATGTAAGGATTTCAAAAAGTTTTTTAACACTATGGTGAATCCTAAAAATGTGTTTTTTGTTTTATACACTTAGCCCATTTCCGGCGGCTCCTTAACTATCGGGCCAAAATCGATGAAACTTCGTCCAGAGTCTATATTTTGCCCCAAACTTTATCTGGCAAAATTTTACCTCCACAGGTAAGGTCTGGGCGGACTGATGCATTTTTGCACCACTAGCTGCATGACATACCTTCACAGCCGTACCTGCCCATTTTAAAACAGCAAACGGGCTCTAAATTTATTTTAACATAACGTTTAAAACTTATAGTAGTTACTATTGAAAAGCAATTTTCGATATTGCGATTTGAAATTTTTCCGGAATTTTCAAAAATCAAAAAAAAAAAAAACAAATATTGCGACGCGCCGTGGGCGTAAAATTGAAGTAGACGACCGAATCGACTCAAACTAAAAATAATGTATTTTTTCAAAGGTCCATACTAACATTATCTCTAAGTGCCAGGTCATATCGCTTTCGCACTCACCTGGAGAAAATTCTAAAGTTACTGGTGTTACTGGCTGGAGAAACATGATGAATGTTCAATGCTCAACGCCTTGTTGAGTCATAAAACAAACACCGCTGGCATCGGTAACTGCCTTTTTTCATCTCTCATAAGAAATTTACATCTTAATTTTCAATATATAAATTTCTTTTTAATAAAGTATTAAATTAAGCTTTTTGATTTAGTTGTTCATTCACATTATTTGTTCCTGAAGGGGGTTCCCTGACCGCACAACTTTTTTACTCTCAAAACCCAACCTGATAATTCTGTGTCGACAAGGAATAGCAACTAAACTCAAAATATCGTAAAAAAGCGATATGGCATTTTCTGCAATACCTATCTTTTATAAAAGGCAGGAAAACATTTTTTGCACAGAGTAGATAACCACTTAAATCTGCACCTATTGACGTTTGTGACGTTTCATATATTTCAGGAAAAAGGTCAGAGTTAGTAAAATAAAAATATCGTTTTTTACGATAATTTGAGCTTAGTCGTTATTCCTTGTCGACACAAAATTTATTTTTAAAATAAAAATAATAATAATATACATCCATTTTAAACGTAGCGTAAAAATAAAAATTACGTAATGATCATCGGTGACGGGTGAAATTTTCTCATTTATACTGACGGAAATAAATATTTTAATTTACAGGAAAAAAGTTTGACGCGATTTTTGGCGGAATAGCAGGGTGCACAAATTAGACAAAAACGTCGAAAATTGATTTTTACTAAAATTCATATCTCAAACATTTCTTAGCCGAGTGTTAAGCTTAGTATGCTGTAGGAACGAAAATTTTTGGGCATATACTCTACTCGCGAACTTTTGGTGTAGAATCAAAATTTTTGTGTGGAGAAAAAGCACTTGCTGTTCTGGTTGAAAGTTTCATATTTTTATTGCTGCAATTTTATATCCTATAAAAGGCAAGACTACGCATTAATAAACTATATAAATGCAACAATAAATTTGTTAAATAACAAATTTAACACTTAAACATACTTACTGCTTATTTTTTATTGTTGAATGGCAAATTACCGCGCCAATTAAATGTACGGGCAGCGAAATTTTGATATTTCAACTCTCCACTCACGAATGGAAATTTGGCAGCATAGCAATAATTTTCGCTTTTACAGCGTACCAGCTGGCGACAAACATTTCGCTGCCTGTTCGTTGTCAAAAATCTCAATGTACTTCTTATGGAAATTTTTTTTTCGTTCCTACAGCATACTAAGCTTTAAGTTTGAAATACTGTTGGAAAGGTAATTAAACGCACTTTAATACAAAAAAGTTTTGGTAAATTCTGGTGGTTCCATCCCTTGCGGTAAGGTAATTAATTTCGATGTAGGGCGGTGCGAGAAACACCATAAAAAATTTTATAAATTTTTTCTTAAAGCTGACAAAATTTTCTTTTTAACAATATCAAAATTAGGGTGGGACTAAATGGGTTAATGAGATATCTAACCATTTGCAAACTTAAAATTCGGTTAAGAAGTGTTTGAGATATGAATTTTCATATAAATCGGTTTTCGACGCTTTTGCCGATTTTTGTCAATTTTGTGCACCTGCAACTTCGCCATTAATCACGTCAAACTGTTTTCCTCCAAATCAAGTTTTTATTTCTGTCAGTGATGCTCCATGCAAAATTTCACCCAAATTAGAGATGGCCATTCCATAAGGCTGGTGCGTTCAAAATAGAATTGCTGTATATTTGTAATTTCTTCAGAAATATGCTTGTTTTAAATAATCGTACCTCATAATTCTTTTAAGCCTTTTTTGAAAACCACGTCTTCGGGTTCTTGCCCCCTATGTTCTCGGCAACCAGTTATCCGATTTGGATGACATTTTTTTCTTCGTGACAATCAACACACAAATGCATCGGAAAAATTTCTCAAACCAATAGTGATTAAATTTTTTATGCCGAAAACATTTACCTCAAAACCACTTTTTCGCGATTGTTTGTAATAAACACATATCGAAAAAATTGTCCGATTTAAAAAAATTTTGTACCACATACTTTAAACATCAGTCATTTCCGTTGGAACGAACCATCAATCATAAAGGTAGCTCCAAAAACAACGGAGCTGAATCCATTTTGATTCCATTAATTCCGAAATTCGGAAACTACAGTTTCGTTATTTTTGAACGACTTTCTTCATTCTAGTTCCGATATGGGAGGCCTGGGGCTCCATAACTACTTCCTTCCTGGATCCACACCTGCCAGGGATGCCAACCTGCGGGATATTCCCCGACTTTCGGGTAATTTTAAATCGATTGGGGAATCGGAAGATGTGCTCTATTGTACGGGGAATTTTATGATCCCTATCATTTACCACAGGGGCAACATGTTTTCTTTTAAACTAAGCACACGCTTGCCACATTATTTTTCCTTATGTCCTTGATAATGATCTTGCTGCATCAGCTTAAGTAAAGTTGCATTGATAATGCACAACAACAGCGATAATTTACTAAATTTTATAACTAATTGGCATCTACAAAAAAAAATATATTTTTATTTGCAATTAAAAATATGGCACATGTCATGAAAACGTTCTGACATCTTTATAAGTTCATAGCAGATAAGTTCTTATAAATATATGTTTATATATCATGGAAAATGATAGATAACTTATTGACACTGTAATTGTTTCTAAATGATATTGTCAACAATTTTGTTTAAATAAAAGTTAAATAGTTTTTCTGAAGGCAAAATTTAAATTTTTTCAGAAGAAAGTCAAATTGATTGCGCACTTACATTTCTAATTAAGACAAGCAATAAGTAGTTTCCGTTTGTATCATATCTTTAAGCAAAATATCATATCTTAAATTTTCCATTCCGTATCAATTGCTTGAGTGTTATTGAGCAATGATGTATTTTTAGCTTATTATCTTGCAAAACAACACTTCAAACCATTTTCATTTTTTATCTTTTAGAACTTTACACAAATGTCTATCGAATATGCAGACCTTAGCCTTGAATTTTTGAATTTTTCGTATGTTTATGCTTGATTTTCACTCAAGAAAGTCGGAAAAAAAATCAAAATATAAAAAAATCCTGTGTATTCTTGGCTTGCAACGCCTCTTAAATTAGTAGTCAAACATTTCAGTGGGGGGAAAATAAAAAAATGTCAGAATAGGGAATAAGTGTCAAATTATAGTCTTATTCGTTCATCACTACTTCAGTTCTTTTTTCAAAATTCCAGCAATTGTCTCAGCTCTGTGGCACACATGCCAAAAATTCTGTGATATTTAATATCAATTCATGCAAGTGAGCTACTTTTTAAGTGTCGCTGAAATCCTGTAAGAGAATGCTGCTGATATTGTGTCATTAAATAATACGAATAACAGAATTAGGCATATGCATTACCTCTAGCAATTACACTTCCTTGTTGTAATTGTTGCCTTAGATTGTGTTGGTTCGTGTTGCTGACAATGACAGTGGCAGTGACAGTGACAATGACCGAAACAATATCACAGACACATCACATTAAAATGTATGAATTCATATAATCACAGCTCATACATGCTATGGCAACAACAACAACAACCACAACAACCGCAACAACAACAACATAGCATTTGCATGAATGAATGAAACATTAAAAAAGAAACGAAAACTCAAGTGTTGATGATGCTTCTAGCTTACTTAAGCTATACGCTACACTTAACCCTTAAAAGCCTGGTGGTTCCTCTAGTAACCGTTACTTAAGAAGCGATGAATAAAAAATGGTAATGGATAAAAAAAATAATTAACATTCTCAAATTTTTTGTGAATTGCATTCCTTGTAAATAGCATTCGTATAATAAAAAAAAATTTATTCATTATTCTGAATAACGAAAATGAGTAATTAATTAATTTTTTAATATTAAAGTTTTTTCAAAATGACCTTGTTATTTAATGTTGATTTTATATAATTTAAATACAAATTCCAAATGTTTGATAGTTTAAATCATACTTGTTTTTAAATACAAATTCTAGTTGTTTGATAGTTTAAAATCGTTTATTGAGTTTTAGGTCAAGGTTAGAACAATTAATGCCTTTAGCAGGGCCGAAATTGCAATAAAATTAGCCAGTAATGTTTTCCTTTTGATATTGAAAACGTTGTTGTTGTTGTTGTTTCTTTGGAAAGATTCGTTAGAAAAGTTAATTGTTTTAACCTTGACCTAAAGCTCAATAAACGATTTTAAACTATCAAACAAATAGAATTTGTATTTAAAGTCAAATTTGATTTAAACTATCAAACATTTAGAATTTGTATTTAAATCATATAAAATCAACATAATTTTTAAAAATTTTAATGTGAATTAAAAATGTTATTTGTAAATCAATTTTAAATTTATTGAATGGATTCTTATTTCGTTAGTCACTGATTCTCCTTTTTATAAATAAATTTAAATTTAATGCATATAGTGCATTTAATTCCGGGATCCCGGCCTTTTCTTAGGATCTCGACAGTCCTGGGATTGCAAGGCCTACAACCTTGAAAATTTTCGGGATTCCGGGATTGCCTTGCTGCAAAAAATTCCAAAATATTAAAAAAAAAATTGTATTATACTAACTTAGAAAAAATTTGTGCGATTTAAAAAAATAAAAAAAAAATCCTTTCTAAAACTATCTGTACGAAATAATACAAGCTAGATGGAATAACCCATTGGTCCTAACCAATAGACATAATATTGTCAACTCTAAATTTAGTGCAAGCTTTTTGACAACAATTCTATAGAAATAGTGTCAGAAAAGCTCACACTTAATTTAGAGTAGGCATTAAATCGACTATTGGTAAGGCCCAATGTGTTAAGCACATGATATTTCCTTAGAAATACTGAAATGTGATTTTAAAAAATACTAAAATACAATTCTTTTTTAACTAGCCGTATAAAATATGATGTGAACTACCTTAGAAATACAAAAATGTGACCTTTAAAATTAAAAGAAAAAAAAAACTTTTTTAAACAAGCTGTACAAAATATCACAAAATCCTTACTTAGAAACAGGGACCGAAAATAACTGTTATTTTACAATTTTCAGATGAAAAAGTCATAACGAAAAAGTTGCCGGAGGACTTCTTTAAATATACCATTATTATCGTAATGGCAGCAGCTTCGCGAATATTAAACGCTTTTTAAATTTTTGGCTGTTACTATATAAATTAAAATTAACTGTTATTTTTTGCCTTTTATATTTTCGTGCAAAAATAACTGTTACTTTTGACTTTTATGTTTTACAGTTATTTTTAAAATTACAGTTATTTTGAGCCTTTTATTTTTTCGTTCACAAATATCAGGCAATTTGTATTTTTTCAAAGGCCTAATAAGAAACTTTAAAAACTAAAAAGTTTTATAGCTCAAAATGTGCGCGCTGATGAGACGATAAAAATTGCATTAAACTTTTTTTGCCGTTCAAGTGGCCTTTAAAAAATTCAAACTGCCTGATATTTTTGACCGAAAAAATAAAAGGCACAAAATAACTGTTATTTTTGACCAAAAAAATAAAAGTCAAAAGTAGCAGCTATTTTTGTCCGAAAAATAAAAGGCATTAAATAACTAGTATTTTTGTCGGAAAAAGTAAAAGTTAAATGATAATTGTTAATATGTGACTTTTTTAATAAAAACCATAACCGGTACGGCTCCTGCTTAGGAATAGTAATATTGTTAAGCTATTCAATTTTTTTAAATAATTTTATGTACATTTACAAGAAAAACCTGAATGTGATTTTAAAAAATTATAAAATAAAAGCCTTTCTTAAACTAGCTGTACAAATTAACACAATGTTTTAAGCACACGATACTTCCTTAGAAATACTGAAATGTGATTTTAATAATAATAAAATAAAATTTTTTTTAACTAGCTGTACAAAATATGACGTCAAAAATATAAAAACATAAACCTTTCTTGAACTTACTGTACAAAATATGACAAAATACTAACTTATAAAACTAAAATGTTATCTTAAAAAAAACTTCCTAAACAAGCTATACAAAATATCGCAAAATTCCTGCTTAGAAATAAAAAAATTATTAAACTATTTTATTTTTTATGTTGATTTTATATGATTTAAATGCAAATTCTTAATGTTTGATAGTTTAAATCATACTTATAGAATTTGTATTTAAATCATATTAAATCAACATAATAAATAGCAAGGTCATTTAGTAAAAACTTTATTTTATTTTTTTTAAAAATAATTTTATGAACGTTTGAATAATTTTATTTAATTATTTTTTTAAAATTTATCTTTGCTTTTCAGAAATAAAAAATAAATACTATGAAACATTTAATTGAAACTGTATTTTAAAATCTTATGCAATGCTTTGTGTTATTAAACAAGGCATAACTACTTTGAAACTTCACATTATGTCTTCCAAAAAATTTGTTTTCTAAGGTTTGTGAAACCCGAAATTAGTCCCGGGATTCCGGGATTGTGTTTTTCAAATCCCGAAATCCCAGGATTGCCGGCCGAAGCGTCCCAAAATTGGATTCCCTAAATCCTTATAGCTTTGGTAATAATAGGGGTATTCACGGGCTGTTGCGAATTACGAGTGTGAAAATGCAAGATATTTTGCGCAGTAACGCGTGAACATCAATATTGCAACTTAATTATGCAATAAAAATTATATGTCCAATGACCAGTAAATATATTGCCACCTCATTTCAAAATCACAAAAAGTTGTTAAAATCAACGAACAAACTTTAGCCTTTTAAAGTTTTACCCAGGTGGCAACTAGGTTTGAGAACAACCAAAACATGAATCAGCTGTTTTGCATCACTGCTTGTGCGTTCTCGCAATAGGTTTGGGCAGTGCGTAGTTCAAGAAGAGTTGCAAAATTGCTTATAAAAGGGGTATTCACGGGTTGATGCGAAACGCAGTTGCGACGATGCGAAAATGCAAATTTTCGCATCGTCTTTACGAACTTTAGCATTACTCCAACAACAAACACATTACAAACATAAGAAATGTCTTAATTTTCAAAATTCACAGAACAAAAATAGAAAATCTAAAAGTAAAGGTATACCTACTTTTTTAAAAAGTTAAATAAAAAAATGACAAACATATCGGTAAAAGTGCCGGTTTTTGCAGAAAGGGATTATATCTATGTGTTGCCTTACTTCTTTCCATCTAACACATGAAAATTCACTTAAGAATTAATATCCAATTAAATATTCATTATGTTCTCATTACACAAATAATGCTAATTTATCATTATCAGCTCAATAATTTTTACCACGAACAGATGAAGTGTACAAATACATCGACCTTCCGGCCAATAGTTTAAAAGGTTTAAAAATTTCATATATCAAATGTGTGCCTCGCGTTAGTTTTTAGTGCACACAAATGTACATTTATCAAAATGTAGATAAATCAAAGCTTAAACCGCATAAGTATTAGAATTAAGATTTTTGTACTCTTTTTACTCTTTTTACTTTCAAAACAGAGAAAAATTAAAAATTTCTAATATCTGGTTTAATAACATCAAATGTGTTGTGGTTTCATTAACAAACGAGTTGCACATACATAAAGAAAAAGCTATTCATGTGTGTGAAAAACGTCGAAGCAATGTGTTTTTTTAAGTCAGGTCAAGTAGACATCTGGACGCCCTACATTTGCTATGTATAGCTCTAGACCCGCGCTGATTTTCTCTAGCTATGATGGATTGTAAAGTCTTCTTCAATTTCATTACACATTTTATTTCATTAATTATTCTGGAGTTTTATAGATTTTGTGATTTAAAATACATACCCAATTTTCTAGAGTATATCTTGTGAGTGCAAAATTTGTTGGCGTATTTTGTACCTTGACTTTCTTTTGTTATTTCTTGCAAGGCGTGGGTTGAAAAAATTTATAAAAAAATTACCTAGTTTTAAAATGGAAATCTCTAAAATAAATAATATTTCAAGGTTTCATGACGATTTGCAGTTGAATGAACATTTCTTTTCTCTGACTTAAAGTCGTTTATATTAATTTGTCACTCACTAATTTGTAGATTAAATTACTTAATTGTCTTGAGTTAAAGCGAGCTAGGAACATTTTTTATTCTTGTTCAGCTCTTATAATACATATCGTATGTACTCGATATTTAAGATTTTGAACATCAAACCAGAAAACCGCATAAAAATGATGCGATGTAAGTCGAAAGACAAAAAAAAAAGAATCAAACTAATAATTTGCTTATTGAATTTTCCTGCTTTATTTTTGTATCTATAACTATTATTAATTATTCTATTTATAATATTCAGTTGTACACATTTATGTATGACAGACAATCGAATTTCAATATCAATTAATGACTTGGCCACTGGAAAACATTTAAAAGACATACAATACGGTGAAGTGATTAGGGGCAGGACAGTAAAATGAAAAGTTAATCGACTTGGTGAGTTAAGTTAATATGCATATAACCAAGCATATTGTCACATTGACCCCGGCAAAAGGCTAGCAACAACAAAAAGTCCTTCTTACAAACTTCGACTTCATCAATACGATTATTAAATGTAATACGAACAGTGAAATGTTTGTTGAACTGTACGTATTTTTTACAGTTTACCCCAAAAATAATGTGTGCTCTGAATTCATAAAACTTATTAGTTAGTAAGTTATTTTTCGAAAAAACAACAAATTTTTTTGGATTAAAAAAATCCCAAAAATCCAAATATGACAGTATTTCAATAAAATGCAGCCGAAATATTTTCTGAAACTATGACTAATATTGACTTACACAATGCACATTGGGCCAGGAATTTCAATAAGTGGCAAAAAATCAAATATGTTATGTGTACAAATGATTCTTACGATCCATAACGGGACACATTAAGGTACCCTGAGTCGAAATATTATTAATATAAAATTAAAAATTACAATTTGGGACAAAAATTTAATTTTTTTTGTATTTACACTTAAAATTTGAAATCATCGACAGTATTACTATTTCTTAAAGTTCTTTTTAATTTTTAGCACTTTATTAAAGACATTGAACACAATTTTGGAAAAAATATATATATATATATATATATATACATTAGGCCGGGTCGATTTATGGGGAGGCAAAAAAATCGCCCATTGCTTAGTAAAAATCGTATTCTAGGGTTCAAAATAAGAAACTTTGCCCGAGAAACTATACCTCTAAAACGAATTCTAATGCCCCAACTTTTGACTTTTGTCCAGTAGGGTCAAATTTTGAAAAATCCCTCTTTGACCCATTTAGAGTGCCCCAATCGAGTCCAAATGTGAGACCGACCCCCACTAACTTTGGAGGGTCGATCCACCCATGCTAGTGGCACACCCCCTGGAACCCCCCTGGTGGTTCTCAATACAAACATTTCAAAAAATCACTTTACATGAAAAAATCAGGCAGGGGGTTCCAGGGGGTGTGCTACTGGCATGGGTGGATCGGCCCTCCAAAGTAAATGGAGGTCGGTCATACATTTGGACTCGATTGGGGCACTCTAAATGGGTCAAAGAGGGATTTTCAAAAATTTGACCCTACTGGACAAAAGTCAAAAGTTGGGGCATTAGAATTCGTTTTAGAGGTATAGTTTCTCGGGCAAAGTTGCTTATTTTGATCCCTAGAATGCGACCTGCCCTAATGTACAGCGATAACTCCTAAAGTACTTGCCCGATTGCCGCAATTTTTTGTCAACAGATAGAGACATTAGACGCGAAGATGCCCGTTTAAAAAAGTGGGCAGTATTCGACACAGGGGCGTGGTAATATTAGAAAAACTCTGTATATCGAATAATATTAACACTAGAGTACTGAAATTTAGTTCAGGGGTAGGCGCAATTATTGAAAGCTATGTTCAAAAAAGTAGGCATTATTTGACAGAGGGCGTGGAAATATTAGAAAAACGCTGTAACTCGAATAATATTGACGCTAGGGTACTGAAATTAGGTACAGAGGTAGGCATAATTATGAAAATTAACGGTGAAGAAAGTGGGCATTGTTGGACAAAAGGGCGTAGCTATATAAGAAAAACATTGTATCTCAGTTAATATTGACACCAGGGTACTAGAAATTTGTACAGGGGTAAATAAGTGGGCGTTATTCGATAAAGGGCGTGGCAATATAAAAAACGCTGTAATTCGAATAATATTGACACTATGATACTGAAATTAGGTACAGGGTTAGGCATAATTATGAAAATTTACGGTAAAGAAAGTGGGCGTTATTGGACAAAAGGGCGTGGCAATATAAGAAAATACTGTTTCTCAGTTAATGTTGACATTAGGGTACCAAAAGTCCTTACAAGAATGGACAAAATTGTTAGTATAATCTCTAAAAAGGAAGAAATAAAAACTTTTTAGCAAAAAAAAAAAACCGACTTCAAAACCACTACAAAGTAAAAAATAATTTGAAATTACTTTTCACATTAACTCTTGGTCAAATTTGAAATCTTATTATTATAATCTTTTTCTATTTTGTATTATTATCATAAATATATTAATTTATCCATTAATATAAAACCTTTAAAGTCGACGCTATTATAATCAGACTTCTATAAAATTAAAGCTCCGACTTTAAAGGTTTTATGTTCATAAAGAAATTAATATATTTATGATAATACAAAATATAATACATAAAAAAATTATAATATATAATAAGATTTCCAATTTAATAAAATATATAAATAAATTATCAAATTTGCCCAAGAATTAATGTGAAAAGTCATTTAAAATTATTTTTTACTTTGTAGTGGTTTTGAAGTTGGTTTTTTTTTAAAGTTTTTATGTAGACAGTTTTAGAAGGGTTTTTATTTTAAAATTTTTTAAAACACTTACATTTTTTCTTAAAAAAATTTAATTTTTTGTAGGAATATTTTAGAATTTGTTTTGTATAATTAAAATCCCGAAAATCCCGGGTTTTTAGGCCTTGCAATCCCGCGACTATCGGGACTAAGAAAAGTCCGGGATCCCGGAATCCCGAGATTGGATGCCCTAATGGTATTTAATATTTTATCGCAGGCGAAGCAGCGGGTATTTGCTAGTAGTATTTCATATTTTACTCTACAAAGCACTCATACCAAATTTCAAAGCTGTATGTTTATTTTTATTATATACTAGCTGATATACCCGGTGTTACTCGAGAGTCACTTATACAAGCATTTTAACATACACTTCTCGATTAAATGTTTTTTAAAATCGGGAATATTGAAAAACATGTTGAATTTTATTTGAATTTTATTTTATTTAATTTTATTTATCTACCGTTAGAAAGGTAATTGAACGAACATTAATCCAAAAAAGTTTAGGAAAATTTTTGTTGTTGGTGGTTCCATCTCTTGCGGTGAGCTAATTGAATTCAAAGGGGTACGAAAAACATATTTTAAAAATTAAAAAGAATTTTTATATTTACTTAATCTTAAAGCAAGCACAATTACCTTTTCAACAAAATAAAAATTATGGTGGGACTCAATGCGTCCTTGAGATATGGACATTTTAACGTCTAAACAAAGATTAATATTAAAAAACATATTGAACTTTTTAACAAAAAAAATTTTAATGAAATATATTAAAAACAGCGGAGTTATTGGCATTAAAAGCAAAAACTTTGATTTTCATATAATTTTTTTCTCATTATTAGCTATCAATGTTTTATGAAAATTCGTTGTGCTAAAAATGATTGTACCTACTAAAATGTCTATTAGCTGCGTTTTTTCATTGGAGATCAGGATCATATAATCGCATTTGCAAGCAAAGCAAAAACAACAAAAAGTCCAGCAAGTGAGCTAGACATTTAAATTGATCCAATTCTATGTTTTTAAGTGTTAATGACGCTAGATGACGCTGCGACTGAAAAAACTGGCAGTACGGTATTATTTTACTTTTTAAAAGTATGGTAGCAATAGCATTTTTGCAAAATATTTCGCAAAACTTATCTGCTTTCTGTATAAGAACATCAGATATTCTTCTGTTAGCAGAAAATAGCGCCACCTGTCTGTAATCCCAAACGTGTGGGGTTAAATTTGAAGAAACTTTTGAAATAACAGTATTCAGCTCTTCACCGCAAGGTGTAAGTATAGTCTGTACCCACACATCTTACAAATGTGGCGCCATCTATTTGTGAATTTAACGCACAGATCAAAACTAATGAAATAATTGTGCTGACCAGATGCGCATATGTTTTATTATATCGCCATATAGCTAAAACTGATTACATGAAAATATTAACTTTAACAGCATTCTTATTCACAGTCATTTTTTCGATAAAATTGTGATATATATACAACATTTAAAGTACCATTGATAAAGAACTAAGTGACAACGGTGACACAATAGTGAGAAAAAATAGAGCCAATACAGCAAAACAAATTTAACAGGAGGGGGGCAGGGGGTGGAGAGGCAAAAAATAAGTAGATACACTATAAAGAAGATTTTATATAATCCAAAATAATCGTAATTACTTCAGACACACAACTGCAATCTTAGAGATTAATGGGGACGTTCAAACTGTATAGAGAATTCTAACACAAAACAAAGTTTTATTAATAGTCTGGTATGAAAAATAGATTTTTAGCCATTACTTTTGATTGGAAAGAGATATTGGGGTAATTTTTTCACATAAATTATTTTTGAGACTTGACTTTTTTGTAAAAAATATAGAAACAACATTTTGGAAAAAATAAATTTCGCTAAATAATCGAAGGGGGTACCCTTGTTGTTTTTATGACAAAAACAGTTAAATAATTTTGACAATTATTAAAAGATATATAAAAATGACAATTTTTGAGTCATTTTTTGAGTAATAAGTCAATATTTTGGACCTTTTTTGGCATACTCATAAAACATATATACACTTACTTAACAGTACAGTTCAACCTATTTTTGTGAAGTGATTTTATTGAACTTTTGAACAAAAAAAAATTTGAATGAAATATATTAATGGACAGCGAAGATATTTGCATCGAATGAGCAAACTTTGATTTTCATGTCGTTTTTTTCTCATTCTTAGGTAACGATGTTTTATGAAAAAGTCGTTGTACTGAAAATTTCTCCAATTTTAAAGATATGTGAGTGTTTTTGATGTCAAAATAACAAAAATATTTTAAAATTAAATATACAAAAATCGCCGATCGTAAAAAGTTTTATAATAACAAAATTACCGTTAGTTGAAAAATTTCAGAGGGGGCGTGGCAAAAACTAAGTATGTAACATTTTAAGTTGAGATAAGCTTAATATGTGTACCTAGTTTGAGCAAAATCCGTTGAGCCGTTTAGATTTGTATAAAGGCCAAACAAACAAACAAACAAACAAACAGAAAATGAGTTTAATTACTATACATAGATATGGCCAAAACTTGTATTAAGTCCTCCCACTGTGCGTCGTAGAACGGGCTTTTATACTAGTTGTTAATAAAATACTATCTGACAAAGTTAGGGTATATTTGCTAAGAGTAGTATAGATATAGATTTCATAATGATATCTTAAAAAATACTGCTTTAATCGTGTTCACAAACAGATGAACGAAGCGATTCAGTAATGAAATAAAAGAAAATAAGTTTTGCACTTTTTGGTAAATCTACAATTTTTAAGGCTAAATAAGTTCAATCTCAATAATTGTAGTAATAAAATTTGCATTGAGATAAATAAGCACAAACTTGATCTTTCTTAAAGTTTTTTCCATATTTGGCCTGTTATATGTACATTAGGGCGTATCGAATTACAATTTTTTTTTTCGAGATTTCCTAAAAAATTTTTAGAAAAATATAAGGATGTCTTCCTCTCCCGTAAGGACAAAGTTCTTTTTTGAGAAAAACAGTAAAAAAATCACTATTTCGAAATGCTTTAAATTTTGTAAAAAAAACTACATATGTCTTAAAGAAAAAGTAAATATAGACTTTACCTATTAATGTTTTGGCAAACACGATGCCACTATTGGTTTTTACCCACAGTATCCTGGGTGAAGGATATTCGAATCTAAAGGTACACTCGAGATGGCACAGAACTTTTGATTGCTATCTGATTGCCTAAATTTTGGTGGTATTAATTATAATGTTAATGTTTTCCTTTAATTTGGCGAATCAATAATTTGCATATTTTTCGCATATGCATTTACTTGTTTTGGAGAAATGTATACTTGAATGCAATTTTTTGACTTTTGCAAAAAAATAAATATAAGGTTTTATATCTCGGGCCCCAGAAGTGGTACCGGAGATAATAAGCCATTTCTTGAAGAATCTAAATTAAGGAAATTGTCTTTGGTACCACTTCTGGTGCCCGAGTTATAAAACCTTATAATTTTTTTTTTTGAAAAAGTTAAAAAATGACATTCAAGTATACATTTCTTAAAAAACAATAAAATGCATGTGCAAAAAATATGAAAATTATTAAATCGCCAAGCTTAAGGAAAACGTCAACACTACAATCAAAATCACAAAAATTGAGACAATCAAATAGCAATCAAAAAAATCTGTGCTACCTCTAGTTTACCTTTAGATTCGAATATCCTTTATACAGGACCTTTTAGATAAAATTCGAGAATGGCATTGTGTTTGGCGGGATATTGTTAGTAAAAGTCCTTATTTAGTTTTACTTTAAGAAATATGTAGTTTTTCTTACAAAAATCAAAGCAATTTGAGATCGGGATTTCTTACTGTTTTTCTTAAAAAACAACTTTGTCCTTGTGGGAGAGGAAGACATCCTTATTTTTTCCTAAAATTTTTTGTTGTGAGATATTGACCACCCTATGTAACTTTTGAGACCTCTTAGAATACGATCTAAATTTTTCGATACGCCCTAATGTACATTAGGGGGGTCGTCCATAAACTACGTTACCAATTTAGGGGGGGAGGGGTTTTGAAATGTACTACGATAAGTAACGGTAGGGGGGAGGTGTTTAGATATTGTAACGTTACCAAAAATTAAAAAAATCGACGAAAAACCTCTAATTAATAACACAATCATTTCAAAAAATTTGAACCTTACATGTTTATGTTTGATCGTCTAAATTTGATGGTTTACTTTTGTTTCAATGATTTCTTCCACCGCCTTTTCCCTCGACACAGGAACCTTTTGGTATTCCTTCACCATCTCAGCACACGTCTGAAAAATTTGGGTCTTTGCTTTTGCGACAGGCTTTGATACTAAGGCCTGAATGTTCTTGATCAAAGGAGATACCGTATGACATGTACTGTCCTTCTCAGAAAGAAGAAATCGGTTCAAGGTCGTGTCCTACCTGCGGCTTGTATTTCATTTTTGAACTTCTATGAATTGCCATAAGTTTGTATTATATCGTTTACAATAAATCGGAATAAAAAATACTATTTAAATAAATCAATTTTCAGAAAGCATTTACACAAAAACACAGAACTTGGTGCAGCTCGGGTGCAGCCTTTAAGGGTACTCTGTCAAAGACCAGGTGAATTTCCTTGCGTTAGAAATGAGGATTCACCTGAATGGGTCGACATAGAATCCGATGAAAAATTCTATTTTGAAGAATCCTCAACAAAGCTACCAGCTTCTTCTATCCAAGTAATTGAGAGCATCGAATCTTGGATCGCAGATGGAATAGCTTTTACAGAAGATATTAATTATTGATTTTTTTCCAATTGTTCCTTTAATGTATCTAGTCATACTAGACACTAATGCTAGTGAAAATTGTCAGAGCTAGTCAAAATATATAATCATTCGCATGAATTAGTTTCATATGTCACGTTACTTTAGGGGGGGCGGGTTTTGAAAAGCACTACGAAAAGTAACGCAGGGGGAGGGGGGGTAAAAAACCGGAAAATCAGTAACGTAGTTTATGGACGACCCCTAGGGTGTCCCAAAAGAATATATTTTTTTTAATTTAATAGTTGCTCAACCTCTCGAAGGCTTATGAGGTCAAGTATTTTTGAGATTTTTTTCAGATTTTTTGGAAGAAGTTTAGAGGTGGTGCTAATCGGTTTTTCACTAAAAAACAGGTTTTTCGGAGATTTTTCGAATTCGAAGAAAAAGTTGGTCAATAACAGAAATATTCTAAGACTTTGAGTCGTCATTTTGAAAGACAATTGTTCAAACTTCATTTTAATGTACATAAATCAGAAGTTTTGGCAAATTCTTATGTCATTTGGGTGACACATATTGCAATTTTTTCGTGAAATTATCGAACATTTTTAAAAAAACGGTTCTAAACTTTTAAAAATTCCATCAAAATGAAAAATGTAGTGATGCAGTTTAAATAACGGTAAAATTTTAAACAATTTTAAATAAAAATTTTTTGATATTACTCTTGCCGTTTTAAAGTTAAAGTCTTTAAAGCTTTTTTCGTTGCCTGAAAATTTTTCGAATTTTAACAAGGCATTTTTTTTCATTCAACAAAATGTTCATTCAAGTTTAGTTCATTCATTACTACGTTTCCATGGCGAGTTGAGTTGGGATAACTAGGGATTAACTTCCCATGGAAACGCGAGTTGAGTTGAATTTCGCTAAATCTACGAAACTCCACGAAACTGCTTAGATTTAACTGAGTTCGATTGGATGCGTTCAGGAGGTGCAACAGTTGTTCAACTGTTGAGCGAGGTTATATTGAATTTATTGATTACTTATAATTTAATTTATTTCTGCCACTGCGTTGACATAAAATGTAACATACCGTTCAGCAGGCAGACAAACTAGCATAAACTGATACTGATTAAAGACTGAACATGGTTAGTAAATTTTGCTCTTGCTGAACGCACGCACTTATACTAAGAAAAAATGGCGAATGGAATAGCCGAAGTCCAACTCGACTCTATGATGTGCATGGAAACACTTCTGAGCTAGAAACGCCATTTTGTCAACTTGACGAACCCAACTCAGGCTCAACTCGCCATGGAAACGTAGTAATGTTAATAGTGTACATAAAAAATTGGTACCTCTGTCAGTGCCCTCGATACGCTCCACTGAATGACCTCAATTTAATGAAGCAATTAGCTAGCTACAAACGCTTTAATGAAACAGTTTCAAACGCCACGCTGAAAACTTTTTTCGGGCACCAGTGGTACCTATCCGGGAAATTAGGTGCCTTAGTCTTAGGCCTTTTCCACACTTGGTCAACGCAATACCAACGAAACATCAACGCAACAGCGAAAAAGTTTAAAAGCAATGCAACTATAAACCGAATGATTTCAGACTTGCTTCAAAAGTCATGCAACATATATTTATTATTTAATGTTTAACACTTTCGCATTCATCCTGCAAACTATTTCTTCTTCTTTAAGATTCTATTAATGAAAAAAAGAACTAATTAATTAACTTATTCACCTTGATTAATACTGCACTACAAACAATTCACAAAACAAACAAGCTGATCCAACAAGTCGCCGATGAAAATTGCGGAAAGCCGCGTTGCGTTGAACAGGTTGAGAATGTGTCGAGAACTTGTTGCGTGCAAGTTGCTTAATCTGAAGGTTCCGGTATAAATACACAGGCTAGCAACTTGAGTTGGAGTTGCGTTGACCAAGTGTGGAAAAGGCCTTAGCCTTTTTTGATGAGCGCATAGAAACCAAAACTTTGCGGTTAATGGTAAAAAATATTAATACGCCAAATAATGAAAACGAGCTTGTACAACCCAATGTAACACAAAACATGCTAAAAAGTAAGCAAATCCAAAATATTATTTCTAAAGCCAGTCCTTCTTTTTTTGAAGCCTGTAATATTTCAATTGATTTTTCACAAACCTACCCAGAAGAATGGAAAAGCACCATACCGTTTCAGGAAGCAAAGCACATTATTCAACAATTCAAGTAGTAAACGATGTCGCAGAACGTGGTGTTGCCTTGGCAAGTAGTTACATTAGTCTGACAACTTCTGAAACAGACTTTCAAAATCTTTTACAAGGCATAGAGCTACATCGTAAGGAAAATTTATGATTTTTTTACCAAAAGTAAAGATTTTTCTAGTTTTTTATTTTTGATTTTTTTGTGGATTCGATGGCAACCTGCGGAAAGAATAAGTTTTTATTTTCGACTTCCTTGACTAGCTGATTGTTAGAGTAGGTTTTTGGATGCTCTTTGAAATGGTGTAGTTGTCTGTTTTTATGTAACTTGGAAAATGCACGTCTCATTTTTAACAAAGGCAAATTTACCGTAAAATGCAGGTCCCAAATAATTTTATGAACTAGTTCATAATAATGTTAACTTAGCGATGCTTAAAAATTTTCACTATATTTTGTTAAATGAAATAAAATGCCGTGTTAAAATTCGAAAAATTTTCTGGCAACGAAAAAGTTTTAAAGGCTTTAACTTTGAAACGGCTGGAGTAATATCAAAAATATTTTAAAATTGCATAGAATTTTACCATTATTCAAACTGCATCACTACATTTTTTCATTTTGATGGAATTTTTAAAAGTTTTGAAGCGTTTTTTAAAAAATTTACGCAAATTTTACAAAAAAATGCAATATGTCACTCCCAAATGACATAAAAATTTGCCAAAACTTCTGATTTATGTACATTAAAGTAAAGTTTCGACATTTTTCTTTGGAAATGATGACTCAAAGCCTTAGACTATGTATGTTATTGACCAACTTATGCTTGGAGCTCGAAAAATCTCCGAAAAACCTTATTTTTCGGGAAAAAACGAACCACTAAACCTCTTCCAAAAAATCTGAAAAAATCTCAAAAATACTTGACCTCATAAACTTTCAAAAACAGCTTGAGCAAAAAAAAAAATTATTTTTTGGGACACCCTAATGTACATTAGGGTGCATATTTTTTTTTTAATTCACTTCTAATCAGGGTTGCCAACTCATACCATTTGGCCCGGAGACTCCGGTTTTGAAGGGCCGATCTCCGGGCTCCGGCCCTCACAGATTTTCTCCGGCTTTCGCACTTTAAGATTTTATTTTTTAATAAAAAAATTGCAATTATATAAAAATGTAATATAAAATTATTTTCTTTGAAAATTTTTTTGAAACTAAAGTCCGTATGCACTTTAGCGCTTTAAAAGCATGACAACAAAAAATTATTCTTAATGATGTGGTTGGAGTTTTAAAAAAACTTAGTGTATTTTAGAAAAATTTAACAATTTTGAGGAAAGCTCTCAAAAAGGGAATTTCTATGGAAATTCTAGATTATTTATATATTGTGAAGCACGAAATCACACTCGAACGTGTATAAGAAGCATCGAAAATTACACAGTGCGACAGCCAAAACGTGAGTAAAACCGACAAATGTGTTCAATTATTTCTGGACTCCTTATTACGAATATGGCATCCAAATTTTTCCATCACATCAGGATTTTGAGTAAACCGTGATTCAAGGTCAAAAAATTCTACTAAGAGAAATCAACTTGAATCGTCAAAAATAAAAGTAGTACGCGATTCTTGTTTATGGCAAAGATATTTGTTAAAAGTTGATAAAAAATTGACTTCATCTGTGCCATGGTGCATCTAGGGTAATTTTGTTGTTGGAAGATCCAATAAGTTTTTTAATAGGGATGCTTTTTTGCCAACACATAATACTACATTTCTCAATGGTTTGCAGAATACAGCTATGTTAAAATAAATTATTTTTGAAAAACGTAAAAATAAGGGTAAAAAAGGGCGTGGGGGATAGAAGTATGAAAGGCAATTTTTTATCAACTTATAACAAACATCTTTGCCATATTCAAAAATCGCGTACCACTTTTAGTTTTGACGATTCAAGTTGATTTCCCTTAGGAGAATTTTTGACCTTGAATCATGGTTTTCTCAAAATCCTGATGTGATGGAAAAATTTGGGTGCCAAATTCGTGATTAGGAGTCCGGAAACAATTGAAAACATTTGTCGGTTTCTTAATCACAAAAATAAAGGCTCTTTTTGGTGCACAGTGTTATTAATGTTGAATAAAATGTTGACGAACTTTTTGATAAAGTTAACTATATCAATAAACCCTTGCCAACATTAAAGAAAACCATTTCATCGGTAGCTGATATTTGGATAGCAATTTTAAAAACCAATTAAAAACTAGAAATTAAACAACTTGGTATGAAAGTGTTTGTAATACCAATAAGCAACGCATTCGTTTATTATAATTGAGTCTGTATGAAGAGTCGATAGAAACAAAATGAGCGCTCGTTTGGTAAAAGAATAAATAAATAAAGAACGAATAAATTTTTATTTTGATTGATAGCAGCTTCTGTTGTATCTTCAACACCCGGATCAGCAAGAACTTGTTAACAGCTCAAAATCGCAACTCAAATATAATTTTTAAAATGTGTTATATTGACTCAGATTTAGTCTTTTTTTTAAATATGCAAATTGTTATGTACTTTTTGCTAAAACAATAAATTATAAGATTGTTTATTATATTTACGTATAAAAAATTAAATTTTTATTCTAAAATAAATATAAAAAATAATTAATTTGAGAAAATGAAAAACAAAAATTATGTCAAAAAAGCTCCGGGCGGGGAGCTTCCAAGAGTTGGCAACCCTGCTTCTAATAGTATTTTTCTGGTGCTTTAATTTATAAATAAAAAACCTGTGCAAGGACAAGGTCCACAATTGATTTCTTCAGGTGGCGCCACGCCCTAGAATGTCCGCATATCGTAAAAATTCCACTTTTTCGTAGTTGTTTGATAAATATTGATCTCTATAAAAGCGTATGCATTGAAGATCAGTGAAACCATTTTTTTATTACTGAAGTATATGTAGACTAAGTGAAAAAAATCAAAATCATAAATATATATACAATTCAATTTTTCAGGACAATATTTTGAACAGATTTTAGGAAAATTTTCTTCAAATTCGTGAGAATATCACACTTTCTGAAAGAGTGCGCCAACTAAAATCAAAAAATCAAATTTTGGGGGTGTATTAACAATTTCAAATATGGTTTCGTATTGTACTTGACCTGACCTATAACTTAGACTTTGTCACTTAAAAAAGAGTAAAAGTACATTTCCACTGTAGCACCGTGTAATCAATTGTCATAATAATCTAAATACTATAAGAGTGAAATTTAAAAATATTAATTCAGAAATATTGCTTTAAAATCGATAAAATATCTGAAATCGTACATTCTACGCACTTTACTCTGGATTTGAAATATCCAGAGATGAAAAATGAGCGTTCGCAGATCTGAAAACTCTAGAAATACAAACTCTTAAAAATACTATAACTTTGATTCCAGAGCACTTAGAGACTTCTAAAAACTCTTAAATTGAAGGTGTTGAATAGTACTATAACTTATACTAAATTTTTAGTTGGCGTACTCTTTCAGAAAGCGCGATATTCTCACGATTTTGACAAAAATTTTCCTCAAATCTGTTCAAAATATCGTCCTGAAAAATAGAATTGTTTACATATTTATGGTTTTGATTTTTTTTCACTTAGTCTACATATACTTCAGTAATAAAAAAATTGTTTCACTGATCTTCAGTGCATACGCTTTTATAGATATCAATATTTATCAAACAACTACGAAAAAGTCGAATTTTTACGATATGCGGACATTCTAGGGTGTGGCGCCACCTGAAGAAATCAATTGTGGACCTTGTCCTTGAACAGGTTTTTTATTTATGAATCAAAGCACCAGAAAAATGCTATTAGAAGTGAATTAAAAAAAAAACGATGCATCCCAATGTTGCTAATAAAGCTAGCAAAATGACAAAAAAATGTAAAAAAAACAATTTTGATTCAAATGTTTGCGGACATAGCTTAATTTAAGTAGAAGAAAGTCCAAATTTTTTCTTTGATCTCTTATTTAATATCCAATTATCAAATAAAACGTTTTGGTACCAAAAAAAATTCACATTCATTGAAATAATTCACAATTTTACAAATATCTCGAAAACTAGAGTCAATCCAGACCTTTTACACGACTATATTTAGAAGTTGGGCATACGTAATTATAATAATACCGCAGATATAACCAAGGCAGCATCCACTTTAGTTTTTTTTTTTTTTTTTTTTGTAGCTGTGTAATTGATCATCTATATTAATTTCAACTTTGAAATGTTGAAAAGTTATGACTTATCATCACTTCAGTTATCACCACCATTTAGTTCTTAATGAAAATGAATTTTTTTTAGTTTTTTCTTATGCTAACCGTTAATTTTTTTATGTTCGAGTTCAAAGTTAAAAAGCACTAATTAAGCTGTTAATGCTGCCATATTTTGTTTAAAAAAAAAATAATGCCATTGATACTTGTCAATGTTTCATTCTTCACTTAAGGTTTAAGATTTTTGAAAATTTTGTGAATTCAAGTATAATTTTTACACATTTTCTAACACTGTTTTTAAATATTTTTAATGCAAACTAAAATTATTACGCTCAATTTTTCAAACAAAATATTTTTTTTTAATGGAATTGAATCAAAAACTTTGGAAGCCCGTTGAATTTTTTTTGCGTTCGCACTTTTTGCCCGTCTAAAGTTCGCGTATAACTGCCAAATAATAACGGTTTGTCAAGAAACGAATAACCGCAATTCAACCAAAACACTCGTCAGATGCAAAAGAAGACGAAGCTTTGCTACCAGCGGTTGGTTGCGGCAGCAGCTTAAATTACACGACGCGAACATATGGCCGATGTATCGCATTGCAAGTGCGTGTTTTTGTCTGTGTATGTGTATGTGTGTGTGTACTGCTGAATAAACCGTTAACAACTCTCTTTGAGCCGCACTACAACCGTTAGACCCACCATTTATCTGTACAAGTTTTTGATTTGAATTCGAATTAGCCGCTGTTGATGGTGGCAGCGTACCGCGTTGGAATCCTTTCACCGTCGCTAAAGAACTGAGCGAGTTCGAAATGGTGTATGTCTTTAAAGCTCTGACGAAACTTCATAAAGTTAAAAAAAAAATAAAAAAAAAATACAAAAACAAAATTATAATAAACAGCACAACGTCAAAGCTGCTTGCGACTAGGTTTTTAGCTTTTTGCTTGTTGTTTTGCGCGAATCAAGCGGGCGAACATGCAAGAATTGAGTGTTTGGACTAGGGTTCTACTAGGAGGGCTTGAACGCCCTCCTTAGTAACTTCAATGAGGAATTTGTTTTTTTTTGTTTTTTTTTTTTTGTGAAAGTTTGTTTTCATATATTTTTATATATCATATGACATTTCTGCTCTTCGTGTTTAGGTTTCAGTCAAATTGTGCGCGTGTATGAGTTTTGAACTGACATGTGCATGTGTGAGTGTTTGTTTGTGTGTGTGTGTATATTTTTGAGTGAAATCAATTGGATGACAATGTAATTGTTGTAGTAACTGTTTTTTCTAGAAGTTTTGATTGAATTGGAAAATCCTTTGTATAAATTTTATTAGTAGATCAATATCTTCATATTAATAAAATTTTTGTAAGATAAGTAGTTTACCAAAAAACCTATGAATCTTAGGCGATGTTGGGACTTTCCTGAAATAAAATTTTTTTCTTACTTGATTGGGCATTGTTTTTATATTTCTAGAATAGTTTTAGACCAAAAAATGTTAGTTATCCACTTTCTTTATTTTTAACAAAAACCATATGTTTGTATAAGAGCAACAAAATGTGCAAAAGCGCATGTTTTTTTCACTTCCGCGCAATTTCATAAAGAATAAGGATATAAATTAAGATCTGCAAAAAAAAATTTTCAACGCTAGTGGTAATGAGCCAGTTGGTTTTGAATTAAAGCCTCAAAAAATGGTCTTAAAAACAGTTCAAACATGCATTGTTCTACAGGGTCCGCCATATAACGTTTTTTTTTTCAACTAGTGCTTATTTCGTGAATGGTAATACATAGCTCATGTCTGATTTGACATATAATTAGTTTTATCCTTTCGCTGAACGAATAAGCTTGAACAACGCTGGGAAATATTGCGACATTACTTTGAAAATCATGATGCCGATTTTGCCAAAAAAATCATCTTTTCAGATGAAGCTCATTTTGATCATGGCGGGTATGTAAACAAGCAAAATTGTCGCATTTGGGGCACAGAAAACCCGCACGCATACATTGAAAAGGCGCTGCATCCAAAACGAGTCACTGTTTGGTGCGGATTTTGGTCCAGAGGCATAATTGGGCCATTTTTCTTCGAAAATGAGCAAGGAGTGGCCGTTACCGTCAATGGCGATCGTTATCGGGCCATGCTGAACGAATTTTTGTTCACAAAAATTGAAGAGGAGGATATTGGCAACATTTGGTTTCAACAGGACGGCGCTACGTGCCACACAGCCGAAGCTACACTCGATGTTTTGCGCCCTGTTTTTGAAGATCGCATTATCAGCCGCAGAGCTGATGTCGTTTGGCCACCTCGGAGCTGCGATTTGACACCGTTGGACTATTATTTGTGGGGTGCCCTCAAAGATAAGTGTTACGCCAACAAGCCAGAGACAATTGACGCTTTAAAAGACAATATTCGTGAAGCCATTGGTGAAATACAGCTGCACACAATCGATAATGTGCTTAAAAATTGGACCTATCGTGTAGGCTACTGCATGGCCAGCCGAGGCAGCCATTTGAATGAAATTATTTTCCATTAATAACCGGAAGGATTGTACTTTCAAACAAAAAAAAAAAAAGAAATTAAAGAAAATATTCAGTAGTTTTTTTTATAGAATTTTCAAAAAAAAAAAGTTATTTGGCGGACCCTGTATAACTTTATAAAGCTGGTTAGCCTTTATAACGTAGAATCTATAGTAATAAAACTTATTTTCTGTTTGTTTGTTTGTTTGGCCTTAATACAAATCCAAACAGCTCAACGGATTCCGCTCAAACTAGGTATACATATTAAGTTCATTCTAACTTAAAATGTTACATACTAAGTTTTTGCCACGCCCCCTCCGAAATTATTCAACTAACGGTAATTTTGTTATTATAATACTTTTACCTATAGAAATTTTTTGTGTATTTAATTTTAAAATTTTTTTATTGTTTTGACATCAAAAAAACTCACACATCTTCAAAATTGTAGAAAGAGAAAAAAACGACATGAAAATCAAAGTTGAATAAAAGTTGAATAAAAGCAGTTCATAAAAAAAGTAGTTTGAACTGTACCGTTAGGTCAGTGTATACATGTTTTATGGTTTTTTTTTTAAAAAAAGTTAAAAAATATGGACTTTTTATTTAAAAAAATTACTCAAAAATTGTTTTTGTTGTAAAATAAAATCAAATAAAAATTATACATCTGACTACCTTTCATATGACAAAGCACTTATTTCCAAAAATTCTTCCAGTTAAGCGCAAAAATTATTTTACTCTTTTTGTCACCATGTGGTTTTTTCGTCATAACTCCCAAACCATACATTCGACAAGAACAATTTATGCACCAAAATGTTTGTTAAGCCTTTGCCTACAAGACTGCATCCTTTTTAATATTAAATAATCCATAATATTAAATTTTATTAAATTTTAATTTCATATGTCCTGTTTTGTGATTTTTTTTTCGTTTTTTCACCATAAAATTCGCCATAAAAATCAACTACAAATCTAAAAAGGACTATTCATGCATTAAAGTGATCGCCATAGCATCGTCCTTAAAGCGAGTTTCTATCCAAATGACTTTTGCTATATCTTTTCTAGTTTAAGAGATATAGAACACTTTTTGGGTATATAGTAGGCCAAAAAGTCTGCTTTTTTTGTCATAACTTCCAAACCACACATTCTACAAGGACAATTTATGCACCACAATATTTGTAATTATAATACCCACATGACTGCATTCTTAGAAAAAAAATATTTTTTGTCAAGAATTTTAGTTTTATACGTCATTTTTGGTGATTTTTCCCTTTTTTTGTTTTTTTGGCCATAACTCCCAAACCACACATCATAAAATAATAAATTATGCACCAAAATGTTTGTTGAGCCTCTGCCTGCAAGACTGCATTCTTGGAAAAATTTTTTGGCCAAAACTCACACATGGTTTCTTCAAACAAGTTCCAAAATATTGACTTTTTACTAAAAAATTATTAAAAAATTGTTTTTGTTGTAAAAATAAAATCAAATATAAATTGCACATCTGACTAGCTTTCATATGACAAAGCATTTATTTGCGAAAATTGTTCCAGTTAAGCACAAAAATTATTTTATTGTTTTTGTCATCATGTGTGTTTTTCGTCATAACTCTCAAACCACACATTTTACAAGGACAATTTATGCACCAAAATCTTTGTTAAGTCTCTGCCTACAAGACTACACCCTTGGAAGAATTTTAAAAAATTATATTACATTTTAATTTCATGTCTTTTATTGTGATTTTTTTTCTTCGTTTTTCACTTTTGCTATATCTCTTCTAGTTTAGGAGTTATAGAACACTTTTTGGAGTTATAGTAGGCCAAAAAGTCTGCTTTTTTGTCATAACTCCCAAACCAAACATTTTACAAGACCTTTTTATGCACCACAATATTTGTAATTATAATACCCACATGACTGCATTCTTAGAAAAAAAATATTTTTTGTCAAGAATTTTAGTTTTATACGTCATTTTTGGTGATTTTTCCCTTTTTTTTGTTTTTTTGGCCATAACTCCCAAACCACACATCTTAAAATAATAAATTATGCACCAAAATGTTTGTTAAGCCAGGCAGAGGCTTTCTTGCCTGCATTCTTGGAAAAAAAATTTGACCAAAACTCACATATGGTTTTTTCAAAAAAGTTCCAAAATATTGACTTTTTATTACAAAAATTACTCAAAAATTGTTTTTGTTGTAAAAATAAAATCAAATATAAATTGTACATCTGACTACCTTTCATATGACAAAGCACTTATTTCCAAAAAATTTTCCAGGTAAGCGCAAAAATTATTTTACTCTTTTTGTCACCATGTGGTTTTTTCGTCATAACTCCCAAACCATACATTCGACAAGAACAATTTATGCACCAAAATGTTTGTTAAGCCTTTGCCTACAAGACTGCATCCTTTTTAAAAATAAAATTAAATTTTAATTTCATATGCCCTGTTTTGTGATTTTTTTTTCGTTTTTTCACCATAAAAATCAACTACAAATCTAAAAAGGACTATTCATGCATTAAAGTGATCGCCATAGCATCGTCCTTAAAGCGAGTTTCTATCCAAATGACTTTTGCTATATCTTTTCTAGTTTAAGAGATATAGAACACTTTTTGGGTATATAGTAGGCCAAAAAGTCTGCTTTTTTTGTCATAACTTCCAAACCACACATTCTACAAGGACAATTTATGCACCACAATATTTGTAATTATAATACCCACATGACTGCATTCTTAGAAAAAAAATATTTTTTGTCAAGAATTTTAGTTTTATACGTCATTTTTGGTGATTTTTCCCTTTTTTTGTTTTTTTGGCCATAACTCCCAAACTACACATCATAAAATAATAAATTATGCACCAAAATGTTTGTTGAGCCTCTGCCTGTAAGACTCTATTCTTGGAAAAAATTTTTGGCCAAAACTCACACATGGTTTTTTCAAAAAAGTTTCAAAATATTGACTTTTACTAAATAATTATTAAAAAATGGTTTTTGTTGTAAAAATAAAATCAAATATAAATTGCGCATCTGACTACCTTTCATATGACAAAGCATTTATTTGCGAAAATTGTTCCAGCTAAGCACAAAAATTATTTTATTGTTTTTGTCATCATGTGGGTTTTTCATCATAACTCTCAAACCACACATTTTACAAGGACAATTTATGCACCAAAATGTTTGTTAAGCCTTTTTAAAATTAAGTTAACAAGACTGCATCCTTTTTAAAATTTATATTACATTATTATTTCATATGTCTTTATATGTGATTTTTTCCGTTTTTTTATCATAAAATTTGCCCTAAAATTCAACTACACATCTGACAAGGACGATTCATGCATTAATACGATCGCCATAGCATCGTCCTTAAAGCAGGTTACTTCTCTGTCAAAATGACTTTTACAGATATATCTCTTCCAGTTTAGGAGTTAAAGAACACTCTTTGAAGTTATAGTAGGCCAAAAAATCTGGTTTTTTAGTCATAACTCCCAAACCATACATTCTTCAAGAACGATTTATGCACCAAAATGCACACGACTGCATTCTTAGAAAAATATTTTTTGTCAAGAATTTTAGTTTTAAACTTTTGACTTGATTTTTAATACAAATTCTATCGTTTATTGAGCTTTAGGTCGATCGATGATCGATGGTTTATCTCATGATCTAACTTTATGTATGCTGAACACGCTGAATGAGTGCCCTCAAGAATAGTCATCACAACAACCATGAAAAACTGCGGCTGCTTGAGTGCCCAAGACAAGATATTTCTGGAATTTAGAACAAGGCAGTACTGCAGAACCTTCATTACTACATTAGATTGGGACAGACAGTATCAAAGCTTTTGAATTTGTTCAACTTTCAAATTGGTCAACTTCAAATTTAACCCTAGTTAAATTTGTATTGAAAATTCATTAACACTTCACGTTTTATACCATAAATTCTGAACCCTTTAAGAGCACACTCTCATTTTATATTGTTGGAAAAGTAATGGAATGTAAAAAAGTTAATATTAGGAAAATGAAAAAAAAAAATTATAGCGTCTGTTGCTTGTTGTTGTGATGTCTATTCTTGAGGGCACTCATTATTTTTCAGAAGAATTATGAAGACACAGACCGAAATTTCGCGTCCGTCAGGTTCGACGTCTTTGCAGCATCACTGCTTTGAACTAGTCAGAAATCATTTTCAGAAACTTTGAATGACGTATGGATCCAATCGAACGCTATACTTCCTTTTTTTGAACTTTCTTTTTTAGCATTTTGATCATATTTTGAAAAAAAGGCTTCAAAATAACAAGGTTTCCATGATTATAATCTCTTTTCATGAGTCTAAAATCTGGCTTATTTGGATTGGTCGAAAAAAATTTCAGCCTCTTACTGTCAAGCATTGAATGTGAAAATTAATAATTATTTTTGCCAATTTTGTGTTCAGCGACTTTGAATACATAAGGTTAGATCATGAAATAAACCATTGATTATCACATTCTCTATTGATATATTTTTGAAAAATATTTTTATATATATGGCGAAAATTTTTGGAAATTGGAGACTAGCAGTGCCTAAGGGTTAATATTTTGGGGTAAAAATTTCAGTAAGTGCTTTTCAGATGTCAGATGTTAGGAGACTAGCAGTGCCTAAGGGTTAATATTTTGGGGTAAAAATGTCAGTAAGTGCTTTTCAGATGTCATTGAAGCTATTTTTTAAAATGCCTCAAAAAAACCTTCGCTTTATTTGGGTCGGTCTTGTGTAGGGGTTGAGAAGCCCTAAGGGCCAAGAACCAAGCACTTTAAACCTATGGGAGCAACACTTCCCATAGCACTTCTTCCAAGCGAAAATCCTAGCAATACTGCTTTGCGCGCAATTCAACCTGGACCAGAAATACAAGGGTCAGGATATAATTGTGATGCCAGACAGCCAAGCAGCAATTAAAGTACTGTTTTTCTGTGAGATATCATCGAAAATAACATAGAAATTTCTAACAAAACTTAATGAAATAGGCAAGAATAACATCGTTACTATACTCTAGGTCCCAAGACACAAAGGAATTCGAGGTAAATAAGACAATATTTATAGGACCAGAACCATTCTGTGGATTGGGCACACATTCTATAAAAGAAGAACTAAGAAGGGAGGAGAGACACAAACGATCAAAACTTTGGAAAGCCTCCCAAAGCTAAGACAATCCAGATTGCTCCTCAAAGATTTTAACACTCGGAGAACAATCCAAACCTAAGACCTCTAACATGGTTTCTAACAGGAAATCTTAAACTTAAATATCACCTAAAGAAATTGGGCATCGGAACCGATAGTAATTGCCGTTTCTGCGAAAAAACAGAGGAGACTCCAATACAACTACCTTCAAACTTGCGTCGCTCTGGCTAGCAGACATAATCTGGCACTGGGAAACTATGAGCTGAGTCCAGAGCAAATTTGATCCACTGAACCTAAAAACATTCTCAAATTCATCAGAGAACTAGGTCTGGACGAAATTCTGTAATCCGTCAAATAGCACAACCTTGAGAAGGAGGCACAACAGATCTTTTTTTAGGAAACCATTCATCCGACTTAATCATTCAACTACTTTTAGAAAAAAAAAAAAATAAAATATTAAACTTTTTTTCAATATAAAAATTCACATACAAAACGAAATTCTGTAATCCATCAAATAGCAGAGCCTTGAGCAGGAGGCACAACAAATTTTTTTTAGAAAATCAATCATCCGATTTAATCATCCACTTTAAGAAAAAAAAATAAAAATTAAACTTTTTTTCAATTCACATACAAAACGAAATTCTGTAATCCGTCAAATAGCAGAGCCTTAAGAAGGAGGTACAATAGATATTTTTTTAGAAAACCAATCATTCGACTTAATCATTCAACTACTTTAAGAAAAAAAATATTAAATTTTTTTTTCAATATAAAAATTCACATACGAAACGAAAGTCTATAATCCGTCAAATAGCAGAGCCTTGAGAAAGAGATAACAGATCTTTTTTTAGGAAACCAATCATCTGACTTAATCATTCAACTACTTTAAGAAAAAAAAAAATATATAATTTTTTAATATAAAAATTCACATACAAAACGAAATTCTGTAATCCATCAAATAGCAGAGCCTTGAGAATGAAATACAACAGATCTTTTTTTTAGAAAACCAATCATCCGACTTAATCATTCAACTACTTTAAGAAAAAAAAAAATTAAACTTTTTTCAACATAAACTACTTTAAGAAAAAAATTCACATACAAAAACAAATCTTGTGCTTGTGTTAACACAAGAAACGGCAATACGGATTTTCAACCCCAAGATTTACGTCACTATTCTATATAAATCCTAGGATTAATAAACACCTGTTTTTTTTACAAAACATGTGAACTAGAAAGAGTCTTAAATTAAAATTCTTTTAGTTAAATGTTTAATTTTTTTTTTTCAATAAAATTAAATTTTTAGCAAAAATTTTTTTTTTCGTTTTAATCAAAAGCAGGGTTTGAAAACAAAATAAATAATTCAAATTTTTACCGATAAATGTTAGCAAAATAATTTTGTACAAAATAAATATTATTCCGTTCAAAAAACAAATAAATTTGTTCAGTAAAAACCTTTACTTAAAAAAATAAAAAATTTTCAGTAAATAAAAAAAGGAAAAACTAAAATGCAGAACTAAACGAAATTGCTCACAGTCCTCACAAATATCATAGTATGTTATGAATTTGTGCAAAACTTTTTTTTAATAAACAAAAGTTTTTAAACAAAAATTTTTTTTAAGTAAATATAGTACTAAAAGCAAAACATCTTAAACCCAAAATTTTAGTTCAAAATCAAACCAATCAATTTTTTTTCAAACGTTATCAAACCAAACACAAAGTTTAAAAACTTTTTAAATTATATTCCCTTTACACTTGGACCGATTAAAAATGCAAACAATAGAAAGGGATTTCCTTTGCCTGTGTTTGCTTATAAGTGAAAGTGTGCTTATATAAAAAAAAAAAACCAAACAGAAACAAAGAGCGGAATATTGCCAGCACATTATAAATATGTTTAAGGTTGTCGCGAAGTTTATTTTTTTATACTAGTTTTTTTTTATTTGCAATAACACAAAATCTATAACATGTACACAGTTCAAGACTAGGCTAGGATGTGGCACGATATGGTATGGCATGGGAAAAAATTAAAATTAGTCTGCTGAGCGAGGTTAGGCTAGCTAGCCGTGTCGTTCAGTTATCCTTCAGTTAGCCTATAATTTTGCCTACACAGTCTCTTGCCGCCACATTTTTTGCTGGTAGTCGCAGCACACTTTTGCCTGCTGATACCAATGCGCGGCATCAGATGGCATTGCACGCTAACACATTCCGCTAGGTTCAATTTCGCTTTCACTTGTTTTGCTGTTTTGACTTATTTTGTTTTAATTTTTGTTGTTTTTTTTTTGCATTGTTGTAGTGGTGGTTGTTAGGTATGAATAACACATTCAAAATTCTACATTGATACAATAATACAAGCTCAGTTTACTGTATCAGCGAAATGTGCCAACGCAATTGCGCCATGACGCAGTTTGAAATGCTAAATAAGGAGTTTAATCAAATCTGTGAGATTTTTAAATGGATACCGCGTTATGAAGTAAAGCTTTTAAGACTTTGAACGTGTTTTTTCAAAACCGTGTTTTTAAACTGCTGGTCTACACTGCCCTCATTCAATCGACTCACCGAATGTCAAATCAAAGTGAGTCGCAAAATTTTAAAAATATTTAAAAATCTTGCCTCACTTCATTTACCCTCCCACTTCCTCATCTCTTCTGCAAACGTCAAAGTAAGTCGGTTGAGTGAAGTTAGTTTAGACTAGCACAAAGTCTGTGAGCAAAAATCCAATTATAATAGATGAAACGTAATGTTAACGTAATGTCAACTGACATCGTGTCGAGACTCAACGTAAGAAAACATTATAGCAATTATAATAGCCAGGCAGTTGTTTGTCGTAAATAATTGCACGTTCCCGTACATTTTCTATTAAAACTTCGTTATCTATAGCTGTGGATATATAGAACTATTACATTAGTAACGAAAACTCAACAAAAAACGTAGTTTCAACAATACAAATATCACACTAATCGAATCTAACCTCAATGTTCAGTTGCTTTTTGACAAGACGTAATTTAAAGTAACGTAGAAATCCCAATTCCACGTATCTATACGTCCCGTCATGTTACTTTACGTTTATTATAATCATTTGTATAAGAAAGTATTGTTTTAAACAATAAGGCTATTCACAGTTTAAGCGTACTTTTAAAAAATCTTATTTATAGCATTTGTAATTGTTCAAACTGTGAGCAGCTTGCCATGTGACTGTCGTATTAAAAAATTATGCAACCCTGTGATGCATGTGATTATGAGGCTGTAGACAGAGCATAAAAATACGAGGTACAAAAAACACGTCCAAGGGCTACTTTTATTTACGCGTGCCTGCGTATTTACGTTTGTATGCAAAATAACAACAAAGCAAAATACGCTTTCGTAAATTGGCGTACAAATAGCAAATCGTACAAATAGCAGACCAGCGTATCCAAACTGTGAATAGCCTTAATAAGTGAAAAAAAGCACTGCTCAACTGACATTAGATCACATTAGCGGGGTTCACATGGTCCTACATGTTGTCACGGATTGTAGGACAAGCCTCGTATTTGACCGTTTGAACGCTCGATACAGTCGATTGACAACATGTTATCTTGAATTTGAAATGTTTCATTTTCAAGGCCATCACACCAGGCGTGACAACATGTAGGATCATGTGAACCCCGGTAATATGTTACTTCTATTATAATTGGACCTTAAGATTTGAGGCTCAACTAATCAGCTTAAAATTAACAGATACATTTTTTAATAATTAATTATCGGTAAATATTAGTAATTTTCTAAATAATTTAAGGTCAACGTTTTCATCAAAAATTTAAATTATTTTTTGAAAAGTCGCCATTTAGTTGAAAACATTTAAATTCATTATGTCCTCCATTTATTACTAGATAATAAGTTACATTAACTAAGTCTTTTCGGTTTTTCCATTTCAAATGATATGATCTAGAGATATCGTGCTCACTGCAATACGCCTTTTACAAGGACTCTACAGGGACTTTAAAAATCATTATTTACTTAAACAATATGTTCAACAATATGTATTTACATTTTTATATTAATTCAATGAAATGCGTTATCAAATAAAAATATTGAAAGATCGCTTTTTTCTGCATTCTATCAGCGTGCAACCTCTTAAGAAAAGCTCAATCAATACAAAATCTATACTAAGCACTCTTCCTGAATCCACCTAAAATTAATAAAACTTAAATTTTAGGCATGCAGTGAGTGTGTATTTCTTTAAAGGTTCCTACAGCAACTAGCTGAAACCCGGCGCGTTGCTGCCACGCCCTGTTTCCAAACGCCCATAAAATGTTTTTAGTGAAAATGCGTGTGTAAATTGCGGTCGAATACTAAATTCCGTGGTTATAGGACCTATAACTCACAGACTATTCAATTTTACAAATTTGGGTTGTATGGGAGGTGCCACTCCCCCTTGTCCAACGCCATACAATGTTATCAGTGAAACTTCATGAGCAAATCGCGTTAGATTACTGAATTCCTAGGCTGTGCGACCTGTAACTCCAAAGCTATTCGATATCGCAAATATGGGTTGTGTGGGAGGCACCACACTCCCTTGTCGAACGCCCATAAAATGTTATCAGTGAAACGGCACGTGTAAATTGTAGTCGAATACAGAATTCCGAGGCTGTGCGACCTATAACTCCAAAGCTATTCGATATTGCAAATTAATGCTGTATGCGATGTGACACGCCCCTTTTTCAATGCCTCCTTGGTATGTGTTTCCTAAAGTTTCATGAAAATAGGTTCAGACATATGAACTAAATGACTAAATTTTAGTATTATACGATCAAAACCGTCTGATATATAGAAGTTTTATTGATTTGTGAGCGATGAAAGTGGGCGTGGCAATATTATTATATAATTGAACGCCACTTGGAGCACCTATATACCAAGTTTCACTATAAAAACATGTGCGACTCCAGAATTAGTATGATTTCAAAAAAGTGGGCGTAGACATAGTGCAAATACGCCTATTTTTTGTCCTGTCGCCGATAGTAAACACCTGAACAAAATTACTAAATTACTAGTTTTCCGCGATTCAAACCGTCTGATACATATTTTTTTTCGGTTTGTGGGCGATGGCACAAATCTTGCTTGTATGGGAGTTTCAAGTTGTAAGCATCCGAACAAATCATAATCCATTTTTATATATGCAGAAGATTAAACTGATACATAAATATTTATGGTCTCTAAATCAAACAAACTGTATGTTTTTCAAATCGAAGACGTTCAAAGTAACCCAAAAAAAAAATAACGTGCCAAATTATTTTTAGCTGTTTGTGCGACATTTTCAATAAAAGAAGTGTATTAACGCAATAGCGCAGTCAAATGCTTCAACTCAATAACGCAACGCTATGCTGCTTTACTCACATCTAGTAATTGTTGTGTCACAGTGGCCGCCCTATTGTTGGTCATGTTATGGGAAATCCCATATACCGTTGTGTATAAGTTTGTGTGTATTGTGACCTATGAATTAACTGACTGACTGTCAGAATGTCTGAGTGACTTTTTAGTTTGATTGGCAATTGTCGCATGTGCCGTTTTAACACTTTTAGCCTTTGAACGCCTGCGTTGTCCTGCGATATCCTGCGTTAACTAAAATCCACAGACATACACACACACTCATCGTGTTGTTGTTTGTTTTCACACTGATTTGTGGCGCTCGTATGGCTGACATATGTTGTGAGAAAATGTTGTGTTTTGAAATGTTTGCAAACGTATTGCGTGTAACCTGATACTGGGTAAGAAATGTAAATAAGTTTAAGCTACGTAATTTTTTTTTGTCTTGCACAAATTTATTCATACGACGCATTCAATAATTTAGACCATTCCGCACACTCATGTTTGTTGAGCAAAACCAAACCGTCTTCTCTTTTATTCAAGCCCATTTGTTAGCGCACAACTTATGTCTGCTTAAATTATGGCTAGCATAATAAAGACCACCCTGTGCTCTAACTCCTTGCAGCTCGTCATGTTATGACGTCAAAACCTTGTCTTTTAAGCTCATTGAATGAATGCTACTCGTAGCTCTTCGTACCTTAAGCTTTGTATCTAGTATAAAGTTCCGCATTGCTTCAATACCTATGTAACTGCAGTGACTTTCCAATAATTTTCCGCTGCCTGGAATGGAATGCAATAAAATTGCAGCTAATGACGCCAAAAATAAATTCCGTGACGTTTATTTCTTCTGTTGTCTTGCAATGATTTAATTATGTTAACACATTTTTCAGTCAAGGTGAGTGCGAGTGGTTGGTTATTTTTAGAACTTGAGATTATTTATATTCGTTCATGTTTTCCATCGAAATGGCCTTCTTGGTGTGTTCTTCAATTCGTCTAGATATTAACAAAATTATAGCAACCTTAATTTTTTGCGTTTTGGAAATGCATAATTAAAGAAACAGCGTTGAAAGTTACAACATGACAGTACAAAATTTTTCACTGTTTAAAAAAAGAAAATTAAACTTCTATCCAATGTCAAAATTTGTCGGCCTTTATAGTGTAGTGAAGAGTGCGCTAGACTATCAACTTAGAGGTCCCCGGTTCGAATGCGGGTTCGGACATGTTTCTTTTCGCTTTCTTTGCTCTTTACTACATTTCAGAATTATTAGAACAAAAAATCCACAACTAAATTGTGGAAAATGTGAAATTAAAGAACAGGAACAACTGAGGGCTGGAAATGCTTGCCGAGGTTAAGGCATAACACTAGCCTCGGTTATAAGCAATTCAAATTGTCCAAAACTTTTCACTGTATATTTAGAAAATTAAACTTATATTAAATGTCAAGATTTGTTGCCGTTTATAGTCTAGTGAAGAGTGCGCTAGACTATCAACTTAGAGATCCTCGGTTCGAATCTGGGTTCTGGCATAATTCTTTTCGCTTTCTTTGTTCTTTTCTTAATTTAAGAATCATTGAAACCAAAAATCCACAACTAAATTGTGGAAAATAAAAGAACTGAGGGCTGGAAATGCTTGCCGAGGTTAAGGCATAACACAAGCCTTAAAAGACAAACGTTGTTTGTATAAGGCAGATGACTTGGTTCTTTGATGTTTTAAACAATTTTTTAATAATTGCCGTTAAATCTGGAAAGACAAAACCAGAAAAGTGCATCAAATTATAGGAATCCTGTACCTAGAAAAATTTTAAAACAAATATGATGTTTTTGTTGGGCAATCTGTAGCTTTTTAAGTTTCGAGTCCACATAAGATATTGAACTCCTATATAAAAATGTTTGTGCATTAAAAAAAATATAAGTAAAGCCCATTTTATTAACTTTTTCTAACTTAAATAGACTTGAGCAGATTCAACAGCTTTTAGTAATTTGACTTATTGTACAACTTTCAGCGCAGTCGATGCTTGTAAATTTGTTTAACATTAGTGAAATAGATGTAAAGTTCATAACTTCTATACTAAATAGTTTCCAGAAGTAGCAGTCATACGAAAATTTCGGAAAAATTATTTGCCATAGGATGGCATACTCTGATTTTACGCACTACTTTGGGTTTAGCTGAGCAATGCTGATATCTTGGCAAAATCCTTTTCTAATGCGCAATTTACACGGTCAAACATTTGACGTCCAGCATGTGTACATGTGGATTGGTGCTAGCCCTTAAGTCCAAAACACATAGGAGGCATGCATTCTTCAAGCATCTGACATTTGAGATTGTATATACATATCCTTATGAAGTAGCCCACATTAGATGCATGCATGCATGCATGATGCTTGAGATATGCCTGAAGTTTATCAACTTTTAACTTTTTGCAGGCATCAAAGCTTCAACTTTTAACTTTGTTAGCTTTGCTTGAAATAGCTATATTAACACATCCAATTGCTTTTATTGATTGCTTGAATTATTTTAAATTTAATTCAATGTATTGCCTCGACTTTTTGTTAAACATTTTTGTTTAGTTTCAACATTTTTGGCATTTTTTACATATTCGATGATCCATGCTTGAGGCATGCATGCTTTCTATGTGTTTTGGCCTTTACACATCAATCATATCGTCGAATTTTCATTCTGCATTATTTTTTATGGAACACAGACGTGCGATGAGTTAAACGGACGATTATATCGCGCATATTGCATTCCTTGGTAATCAAGTAATTATTATCTACGCATTAAAAAGCTTAAAAATATATGGAATAGAATCAATAAACTCTGCCAAAAAGTCTTTGTCATCTTAAATTTATTATTTACAGCTCTTTTTTTCCTGCAGTCATGTTTACTGCACGACAAAAGCAAACGAAATTACGAAAGATTGCTCAATCAAGCCCTTCCACACATCCAGCTGCTTGACCAGCATTGCAAAATATCTAAAAATTTAGATCTTGATCAATCAAGCCATCAACGTGTCTGTGTAACGCATACAAACAATTATTTACTAACACATATACCTGATTGACGTCACATGATTGACCGTGTAAGGTGCGCATATATAGTTAGTACCATGGTAAAACTAGAAAAGGTAGTGTTAGGGCGGAGAGTCGGTGACTGAAACTGTCAAAATGAAGTTGACAGCTCATACAAATTCTGCAACCGATGGGAATACGTTGAAAAATAACAAAATGGCTGAGTTTGACAGTTATGGTCACTAAGAAAGAGAGAACATCCATCCCTAAAGGTAAATTTACACATTTGACTCAAAACGATGACAGTGAACTTTTTAATTTACATTATTCAAAGTGCAAATTTAAAATTTGATGGATAATTCGGTGTTGAATGTCAAAATATATTCGTTGGCTGATTTCATCGTACAAGCAAATCCAGCATTTCGAATTAGGATAATATGGATAAGTATGATTGATGTTCAGAAATAAAATAAAAATTATAAACTTTCTGCTTGAATTTATGTAAACACCTTTCAATTATGTTTCAGCACGAATGAACTTCTACTTCTTTCACTGTTCAATTTGGATGACAATTATCTTCATTTTAATGATGAAACTCAATTTACATTTTTCAAATCTAGGGCTGAATTACAGCATCCGTGATCTAGCAAAATTGTACTCGTCTGTCATGCCCTTCGGAATTTCGCTCGATCACGAATGCTGTAATTCGGTCTCAGATGATTCATCCAAAGTGAACAATGATAGTCAATCGTGTAAATTCACCTTAACACTACCTTGTCTAGTTATACTATGGTAAGTGCAATGAATAGTTTTAAATGCATCATTTCAGCCTGTAAATTCAACCTGTGCTTGACCGTTAGGGGCATGTCACACTTAGTGGACATGGACAAATTTGTTGTTGTTTTCGCGGATAAAATAAAAAACTGGAAATTGAGAGCGCTTCTTTTACCCGTGAAAACAAGAACAAATTTTTTCGTGTCTGCTAAGTGTGACATGCACCTTTCAGACATTGTAGAAAGTTGGTAATTTTTGCTAAAAAAATCATCAAATCATTTGTCAAATCGTTTGATGAAATTCAAAATATTTTGATTTTTCTGCTGATTTGACGAACGATTTAACCAGTGTGAGCATTTGTGCTTATGTAGAACGATTTTGTCAGTTTCGGTGCATTTGCCTGTGCAGTTGAGGACTTGAGGACTTGTGCACTTTACAAAAAAAAAATTTATTTACGTCAAAAACCTGCACAAGTGATTTTCTACTATTGCCTTGAACTTGAGGACTTGGGCAGTTGTCAGTGTTGCCACTTTCTATGTAACTACACGAAGCGTGTGTAATTGATGTTCTGTGAGCATTTTGTGTAATTTTTGTGTAATTTTGTAGTTGACAGTTTTTGAAGATTCTTCTAAAACAATGGGAGAAAAGCTTGAACATTTGAAAACATGTGTGGATGAAGGTGATATGTCGCATTTTCGGGTTTTCAGTGTTATACGCATGGATGAAGGTATTATGTGCATATAAATCATGTTAAAACTTAAAACAGCCATGTTTTTGGATATTTTAGAAATTAGCTACTTCACAAAGTTTGATTTAGTATAGATTTCAGTACAAATGTGAAAGTTTGAACTCATTTTTCTCGAAACTAAATAGTTTCGACATATCATTTTCATATACTCATGTCTTCATTTATATGATAAAGTAACGAAAATTTCTTTACAATTTATGCATTATTACATATTTTGACATTATTTTTCAATTAGAACTTCCATTATTGTACAAATTTAAATCTAGCGTTACTTAAATTAAAAAACACTTTTACCAAATTATATTAAAGCAAAATATATATAAAAGAAAATATCCATGTCAGATTTTTGAGATAAGATATTCTTTGAAGAGAATAAAGACATTTATCTCGGTATATTAGATCATTTCGTCATTAGATTTATAATCACAATCCTGTGTTGAATTTTTTTGGAAAAAGTTTTTAGTCTAAAAAATCCTTTTGGAGAGCAACCTTTTCCTAACATTGGGTCGTCATAAGATTCCTTTTAATACATCCATTTTCTTATGTTTCAGTGAATATTTAGTATATTAAAGAATTAAAAAACTGACTTGAATTGAAAGATTGAAGAAATAGACTAAGCATATATACAATAGCTACCTTAATTTTTTTTTTAAAGTATGTAACAAATAGCAGTGGAGGAGAATTTTTTGAGTCAGAGGCTGATATGTATAAATTAAATTGGAAATAATGTAAAAGTTCTTTTGTGTTTGTAATTCGAGGTATTTTTATAAGTATGCTTGAAATGTTTTTTAATTTAAAATTGTTTTATTCATTAAAATAATTTGTTTTTTTTTGCTTTTCCAATATTTTTTATAAGAAATTAAAAAAAAATTTAAAAAAATATAATAAAAAATTTGTGTAATTTGATCAGAATTGTGTTATTTTCAGGAAGCTTTGTGTAGTTTTGAAATATTTTTGTGGCAACACTGGCAGTTGTGCATTGACAAATGTTGACAGCTTTGAAATATTGATGGTGGTGTGTTCACGAAAACCTAACTGCACAACTGCACAAGTCCTCAACTGCACAGGCAAGTGCACTGAATCGTGAATACCCCTAATTTATAAAATAATTTCATCTTCTTTCAATACGACATTAATAACAAGTGCTTCTAAAAATATTCCTTCATCGCAATGTGTTTACTTCGGTGTTCAAGACAAAATGAAATTTGACGAAAAATTGTATGGGTATGAACACTTTTGTGGTCAAACGATTTGATGAGCGAGTTGAAATGTGAATACCCCTATTTTCCAATGCCCATATAACACGATGTCTAAATAATTTTGTTGTTGCTTCCAATGCGAAACTGTCAAAAAAATTTCAGATTACAACAACAACCATATTATACGGCAATGTGTACGCCGAGAAAAAGGACATCATGTAGTATGGACAAAAGAGAGCGAGAATAAGTAATCCAGTCCTTGTCAAATGCTGCTATTTTCTGCTACACAAATTTGGAGAAGCAGAAATTCGCAAGCTGACATGTTTTGACGGCTAATGTCAAATTAGAGTACCAGCTTAAGCAACACAAAAAAGTCGAAAAATGTGAAAATAAATTGTTTGCCAGACACATTCAGTAGAATGCAATTAACTGAAACAGAGAAACGAATTTATTCTTTTGTCCAGCATTTGTCCACCTTTTACATAAGAAATAAACAAAAACATGCTTTTAATTATTTTTATTTTAATTAATAAAGTAATAAGATGGAACACTCTGATTTTACGCACTATTTTGGGTTAAGCTGAGCAATGTTGATATGGCAAAATCCTCTTCTAATGATCATTATATTATATAGTTAGTACAATGAATAGTTTTATTTGTACTAACGACAACTAAGCGACAACAACTCTAATTTTTAATTTTTTGCAGATTATATGGATTTTGGCCTCCTATCTCCAAATCTGAAAAAATTGCAGGCCACTCGCAATTGCTTTAGAAGTCACAGTCCTACAAATCTTGCTATTTTTTTAAATTTTTTAACAAAACTACACTTTATCACAAGAAAAGTTATTTAAGTACCTATTCAACAATGTATCAAACATGAAAATCCATGCTTAACTTTTAAAGATATAAACATTTTGCGTGTATTGCTTTCGTAAAAGGGAAACCACTAGTTTTTCAAACAAATTGTAAATATAAGAATAGGTATATCTTAAAAAGTGATGAATGGATTTTCATGTTTGATACCTCGTTGAATAGGCACTCGCATTACCTTTATTTTCATATCCATAATGCGGAACACAAAAAAAAAAACAGCAAGATTTGTAGGCCATTTTTGTAACTTTGGAGGCCTTTAAATTCTTAACCAATTGCGAGCGGCCTGAATCCAAAACTTTTCCATATTTCGATTAAGGAGGTAAGAATCCGTAAATAAAAAATAAAACCACTACATGAATTGTAAAACTAAAAACAAAAAAAAATGATATGAATATATATATGAATAATATAAAAAATTAATCGATAAAAAATTTATCAAATTACCTGTGGTGTATCCTTAAATTTTAAAATGAAACTTAATTTAAAAGACTTAAATAAAACACATAAATATCTGAATTATAAACAAGAAAAGAAGAATTTTTATTTATTACCAAGTATTGATAAAAACCAAGTACAAATTTAAAACTAGCAAGGATATTGTTATAAAATAGTTAAATTACGAGTTAAAAAAGAGGTCAGGATTAGAAAGGAAGGTTAAAAGACGGTGAAAACACTTGTTTAAAAAGCGGGTATGATATTTGTGGAAATTGGTTAGAATGGTAGATAAAAAACAACTATATACTTGGATATTTACCACTTTAGAATGAAAAGAGCGATGTGAGCTTAAGTGTGTTAGAAAGAGACAGCACACACAGATAGGAAGTACATAGGTTAGATTTTTCCTGACAGATTATTCTTTCTAACGAAAAAAATACTACAACTCTAACAGTTAGGAAACTAGGTATCCACTATTTAGTATGTTTGCAGGGAATAAAGTACTACTATGCAATCGTTATCGACCAAACCACGTATTCTACACATCATAAGCTATCGAAAAATTAATAAACAATTAATTGAGTTTTCAGTTCCAGTTTCATAAGAATCTGGCATAAATAGAAAATTAAAAAAATTTCACCAACACTGCTATGTTTTCATTCCAGTGTACAATACTATGTATAATAGTATGTTTATACCAAATCTTAAAAACGCGTTTTATGCATTTATCGCGTTTAACAGTGCGTTAACACTACACCTTCAAAACGTGTTTTGAGCATTTATCGCGTTTAAGAGCCAAAACACTACTTATTTTAAGTGTTTTACCATACAAATTGAAAACACCGCATAGCGCGTTTTATTATAAATCACCATTAAAACACTGTAAAGGACAAAACATATCATGGTAAAAATGAAAGGTGGCAACATCTCAAGCTGTCACAGTTTCATTTTTTACGAAAATGATCAAAAAAAGCAAAAATGGAACAGTAAGAAAACATAAACGTCAAGCTAAAACGTGAAAAAGGCCGTATAAATAGTCGTGTTTTAAGATAAAACACAAAAGCGATAAAACGTGTTTTAGTTTCTGTGTAAACGTATTATTAGTTTCGGTGTAAATGTATTATAATACAATTTAATCAATTAATCACTTGTGTGCAGTGATGTTCCTCGACGCGTCGTTTTTAATTGTAGACATTTTGGTGTCGTAGAATGTAGAATGTGTCGACAATGTAGACAATGTCAAGAATTGTGTAAGCAATGTCAACAAAATGCAACACTGCTAAAATGCAAGTTCTATTTAGATTATGCTGATTCTTATAATCTTTTGAAAAGTCGTTGAATTAACACAAATTAACAAATTTTACAATTAAACAAACAAAAACCATGCCCAGAACGCGTAAAAATAGGGAATACTCCGAACTTGGACTCAATTTAATGAAATATCACAATAAACATACAGCCTCTTACATCAATTATCTGCACGTCGTTAAAAGCAATTGTCTACACGACATTGTCGACACTGTCGACAATAGTTTTGTTGACATCAAGTTGTCTACGCCGCACATCACTACTTGTGTGTTCAAGCTGTTTGATAGCTAATTTGGCGAAAAATGTGATTATGTGAACACTGCCAAACATATAATTTGCAATCCTGAATATAATTTACATCTCTGTTGAAAATGCAAGTCTGCTTTCAACTTGACGATTGCTTGTTTCAATTCTGTTTTCAACTATAAAAATTGTGGTTTAGTGATTGCGGATTCAAGAAAACATTTTAAAACAAAATTTAATCTAGCTTAAAGTGAAAGTCATATATAAAACTTTAAATAACATAAGCTAAAATGTCTAAGGAAGAAGAAAAAAATGATGCAATGGAAGGAACAGAAGAAAATTCGGTAGGTAAATGAGCAGCGGTAGATAAAAAAAAAGAAGCCGCGGATGGCGAAGCGCCTGCCAGCTATTATTTTGTATGTGTTGGTAGGTGTGCTTTTTGCGCGAATAGCCTCATTAAGCAGCTGTTTGACTGAGCTGGGATTATTTTTAAGTAAACTAAAATGATGAATTTATATATTGTATCTCTAGAATGAAACCACTTCGGAGGAAACAACCTCGTCCGCTGAGAAGGAGGTAGAGTTCGACAATAAAATCGAGACTGACCGTGGCAGGCGTTTCGATTTCTTGCTCAAGCAAACAGAGATCTTTACGCATTTCATGACAAACAGCGCAAAGAGTCCAACAAAACCTAAAGCAGGACGTCCAAAAAAGAATAAGGATAAGGTAAAGGAGGAAAAGGACAAGGAGGAAAAGGACAAGGATGGCAATGCAGAGTGAGTAATATAAATAAGGGAAAGGTGTAACTGTAAGGCTATAACTTGAGCTCTTTAACAGTCATCGACATCGCAAAACGGAGCAGGAGGAAGATGAAGAGCTTCTGGCTGAAGAAACTCAGTCCAAGGAGCTGTTTCGCTTCGAGAGCTCACCCAGTTTTATTAAAAATGGCGAGATGCGTGACTATCAGGTGCGTGGCTTGAACTGGATGATATCCTTGTATGAGAATGGCATCAATGGCATTCTGGCAGATGAAATGGGTTTGGGCAAAACGCTACAAACCATCTCTTTGCTGGGCTACCTTAAACATTTCAAGTAAGTCGAAAAAAAACGAACGAAATGTTGAAAATATTTTTTTTTAAATTAAATTACTCTAGAAATCAGGCTGGCCCGCATATTGTGGTCGTACCCAAGTCTACTCTGCAAAATTGGGTGATTGAGTTTAAAAAGTGGTGCCCTTCACTGCGAGCTGTCTGCCTGATTGGCGACCAAGAAGCGCGTCACACATTCATACGCGATATCCTACTGCCCGGTGAATGGGACGTTTGCGTCACATCCTATGAAATGTGCATTCGCGAAAAATCAGTATTTAAAAAGTTCAACTGGCGCTATATGGTCATTGATGAGGCTCATCGAATTAAAAATGAAAAATCCAAATTATCGGAAATTTTGCGCGAATTCAAGACTGCAAATCGTCTGCTGATCACTGGCACACCACTGCAAAATAACCTGCATGAATTGTGGGCTTTGTTGAATTTTTTACTGCCCGATGTTTTTAACTCTTCTGAAGATTTCGATGAGTGGTTCAATACCAACAATTGTCTGGGTGACGATGCTCTCATAACCCGTTTGCATGCCGTACTCAAGCCTTTTCTGTTGCGTCGTCTAAAGGCTGAGGTGGAGAAGCGTCTGAAGCCGAAGAAGGAAATTAAAATTTTTCTCGGCCTATCCAAAATGCAGCGTGAATGGTACACCAAGGTGCTGCTGAAGGATATTGATGTGGTCAATGGTGCTGGTAAATTGGAAAAAATGCGTCTGCAAAATATTTTGATGCAATTGCGCAAGTGTACCAATCATCCTTATTTGTTTGATGGCGCTGAGCCTGGACCACCTTACACCACAGACACGCATTTGGTCTTCAACTCCGGCAAGTTGGTTATCTTGGATAAATTGTTGCCAAAACTGCAGGCTCAGGGTTCGCGAGTGTTGATCTTCTCCCAAATGACGCGTATGTTGGATATTTTGGAGGATTATTGTTTATGGCGCAACTATCAATATTGCCGCTTAGATGGGCAGACGCCACACGAAGATCGTAATCGTCAGATTCAGGAGTATAACATGGAGAACAGCCCTAAGTTTATTTTTATGTTATCAACACGTGCTGGTGGCTTGGGCATTAATTTGGCAACAGCGGATGTGGTTATTATCTATGACTCCGATTGGAATCCACAGATGGACTTGCAAGTAAGAAAACATAAATTTTTATCTGATGAAAGTATAATTTTACTAATTGAAACATTTGGGTCCAAATTGTTCATCTCTGAGTATCTTTAACCAGTGACCTTTGTCTGATTATCTCAGCCTTAAACTACATCAAATCTAGTACTTTATCGGCTGATTAGAAATATCCAGAGGTGAACAATTTGCCTCTTGAATGAACATCTAAAAGACTTGTTTATGCTTTCAATCTCTGGGTCTATAAAATTTTATTTTTCTTTATCTGTATGGAATTTTTACATTGATCGATGTTTCTAGGAGTCCAACACATCCTAAACAAAAACAACATTTTAAATTAATATACAAAAAAGCATATTTTTCTACACCGATTGGTGTAAATAAGTAAATATCAAACAGGATGTTTGTTTTGTACCCTGTAAAGTGTTTATGTAGAATGCGAAAAATCATAATTTTTTTAAACAGCGAACAGTGTAATAGTTAAGTATTCGAAAGTATGTTTTTTTGCATTTTTTATTTATTCGAGTGAGTAAACAAATTTTTAAAAAACAACGGAACTTCGCCATGATGTCAACATTGGGTTTCTCTCTGCAGTATAAGATTCTTTTCAACCGTGTTAAAGCCACAGCAGTTCGTCAGCATGTGAACATGATTCTTGTATGGTAAGTGCTTGCGGGTTGATCTCATGCCTTGAAGTGTTTCCAGCAATTCCCTTGATTATTTTAATCTATGGGCGAAGTAGACACCTCTGTTTTAGACATCATAGAACATTTCCTAAATTGATGGAAAAACCAAATGCTGCAGAGTTCAGATCCCAGGGATAAAACTACTATAGATTACTTACAATATAATATAGATTCTTGTTTTCACATAAGTTTCGGAACAACAAATCCATGCTCGTTTTTCATAAGCTTAATTACTCAGTAGACCAACTTATTAGTGACTGATTCTTGAGCGGCTGCTCAAAGTGTTTATTTCATACCGATCCACTCCGATTTGGTTAAGTCTATCTTTTACAGACAGACGCACAAATGATTTAAATCGACAAATATTAAAAAAAAATACAATTTAAATTTTCCTTTTTAGGCCATGGATCGCGCTCATCGTATCGGCCAGAAGAAGCAAGTGCGTGTCTTTCGTTTTATAACCGAAAATACGGTGGAAGAAAAAATTGTCGAACGTGCTGAAATTAAATTGCGTCTTGATAAAATGGTCATTCAACAAGGACGTCTCGTTGATAATCGCACAGCACAAATGAACAAAGATGACATGTTGAACATTATTCGCTTTGGAGCAAATCACGTTTTTGCCTCCAAGGACTCAGAGTTGACGGATGAGGATATTGACACCATCTTAGAGCGTGGTGAGGCAAAGACACTCGAGGAAAAAGCCAAGCTCGATGAATTGGGCGAAAGCTCCTTGCGCACATTCACAGTTGACACAAATGGCGAGGGAGCCTCTACCTCTGTGTATCAATTCGAGGGTGAAGATTATCGTGAGAAGCAAAAATTGAATGCTCTCGGTTCATGGATTGAGCCACCCAAGCGTGAACGTAAAGCTAATTATGCAGTTGATGCTTACTTTCGTGAGGCATTACGTGTTTCCGAACCCAAGGCTCCAAAAGCACCGCGTCCACCTAAACAGCCCATTGTGCAAGATTTTCAATTCTTTCCGCCACGTCTGTTTGAGCTACTCGATCAGGAAATCTACTATTTCCGCAAAACAGTAGGCTACAAGGTGCCACGCAATGCAGAGCTAGGCTCCGAGGCCACCAAAGTTCAGCGTGAGGAACAAAAAAAGATCGATGAAGCCGAGCCACTAAGTGAAGAGGAAATAGCTGAGAAGGAATCGCTTCTTACGCAGGGTTTTACCATGTGGACAAAGCGAGATTTTAATCAATTTATTAAAGCCAATGAGAAATATGGACGTGATGATATTGAAAATATTGCCAAGGATGTTGAGGGCAAAACACCAGAAGAAGTAATCGAATACAATGCAGTATTTTGGGAACGCTGTCATGAGTTGCAGGACATAGAACGTATTATGGGACAAATAGAGCGTGGAGAGGCAAAGATACAACGGCGTTTGTCCATCAAAAAGGCGCTGGATCAGAAGGTTTGTAAAAGATAAGGTAGTAAAATGAATATGTGGCTTAAACACATTTTCTTTTTGTTTAAAGATGTCCCGCTATCGTGCGCCATTCCATCAACTGCGTCTGCAATATGGCAACAATAAAGGCAAAAATTACACTGAGATTGAAGATCGTTTCCTAGTTTGCATGCTGCACAAACTGGGCTTCGATAAGGAAAATGTTTACGAAGAACTCAGAGCAGCTATAAGGTTTGTAGCCGAAACTGCTTTCATAATGCATATGCAATGCAACCATAAAATTTGCTGACTTTTTTTATAGAGCCTCGCCCCAGTTTCGTTTTGATTGGTTTATAAAATCACGCACTGCGCTTGAACTGCAGCGTCGCTGCAATACACTTATCACATTAATCGAACGTGAAAATCTGGAATTAGAGGAGAAGGAAAGACAGGAGAAGCGCAAAAAGGCTGCAAAAAATGCAGGTACACCGACAACAACACCGCAAACTAAAACCAATCAAAAACGTAAAGCTGAAATCATGTCTACAGAGAAAAATTCAAAGAAAAAGAAGAAGTAAATGCTGCTGACAATGGATTGAGATGAAATGAAACGAAATTACAATCTATATAGCATCTTTAATATTTGCTTTTGAGTTGGCACCTTCTACGTTCTTTCTTTCTTTCTTTCATTTGTTTCTCAATAAATCACCTTCACCTTAACTTTAATGCATTCAGTTCTAAGACTACTAATCCACTTTACTACTATCCATTTTTTGCATATTTGTGTGTAGAATTTTCTTGTTGCGTCTTCATAGAGCAGTTGCCCTGGATTAGTATTTATTTTTTTACTTACTTTTAATGTCCTACATTTAAATTTATAAGACAAATATTCCGCTCATTATATTAGCTAATTTTTGGTCGATACACTTACTCTGTTCCCCAATAATTTTTGATTTGTATGAGCTTTTGTTTTTTACTTTTGTCATTATTAATACAACTCTTCTTTATTTATTACGTGCATTCACTTAAATAGACATAAACAAACTTAACGATTATAATTATAATATTAATAATACAAATAAACTACTCATGATGACTTACCAGTAAATCAGTAAAGAAGAAATAAATTGAGGTTTTTTTAACACGTTATAAACTTTATGAATACATGAATTCTGATAAATTCATACTAAGATTGGCGAATTTAATGCCAATCTTAACCACCAAGGATTCGAATTCAATCTAATGGATAGTCGATTGTACGCGCGCTGCTAAGGAGCGATATAAAGAGAAGAGGAGGAAAGAAAGACGTATTTTCAGGCGGAAAAAAGAGGCTGAAAAGCATGAGCATGGATGATTAAGATGTAAGGCGGCTGGGTGAGACCGAAAATTTTTCGAAAAGAAAATGCCTTGCCGAAAAACCGGGGCATCTCAATGCAAGGATGAAAATGGGAATCTAGTGACAGATAATCAGAGTACACTGACGTTATGGAGCGAACACTTATCTAAGCTTCTAAATGGAGACGCCGAAATCAATACCGCCAATATAGATGATATCCCTGTGCACGATAACCCATTTACGAATGACAGCGCCTAGGTTCCGCTGACCGACTATGATGAAGTCATGACAAAGAATAAAGCCACGGTAGTCGATGGCTTACCTGCTGAACTGTTTAAAAACGGAGGTGAAGCTCTATTTAAATGCATTCACGAGCTTCTATACAGAATATGTTCGGAGGAATGCATTCCGAACGATTGGAATCTCAGTTGGAATCAACAAGAAAGACGACCCCACTATTTTTTGCAATAACTGTGGGATAAATTTTATGGATTTAATTAAGGAAATTCCTCTGCGATGTAAGCAACCAGATCTGCTCGGATGCAGAAAGCGACCACCACTTGCTTTTGGCAAGTATTCAGATTAGAACATTAGCTATCAACCGCAGCTCAACGAATCCAGCGAAAACTAAGAGATTCAACACCAATGCTCTTAAAGACTCTGTTACGCGAGGCAACTTCGCCACCAAATTTTACGAAGGAGCACCAAGCCCAGTGCCATCATTGATGAGATGTGGGCACAAGCAAAAAATGAGTTCATTGAAGCTGGGACGGAAACCATACCTTATCCACCATTAGACAAAGACCCTTGGATTTCCGAAAACAAATGGAAAAAGATTGAGCTCCGGAGACCTTTAAAGGTCAAAATTAACGCCGAAAATGGTGCTCAGCGCAAAGGTATCCTACGTTATGAGCATCGAGCTTCGCAAGTGCGTGCGCAGAGATAAGATAGTTTTGCTGAGGATGCTGAACTAGCTGCAAGAAGAAGTGATTTAAAACAACTTTGCAAAATAGCAAAAGACATCTTTGGTCACAATAAAAATACTGACTTCCCAGTGTTGGATACTGATGGAAGGCTTTTGGCATCAGTGGACGATTAGCTGAGGAGATGGAAATATCATTTTTGCTCAATGATGAGTTTGTGATACAGTCAACAGTGTCGTGCCCCCTGTACCCGAGGCTCGCAGATCTTTCAGAGGTATCGATGACGGCCCGCCTTCACTTGCAGAAATTGATAATGCAATCACAGGCCTTGAAAACAACAAAGCGCCTGGATTGGATGTTATACCCGCCGAGTTTTTGAAAGCAGATCCAGAATTAACATCAGAGATATTGCTACCCTTAGTGCATACCATATGGGAGCATCAGAACTACCCCACCGAGTGGAAAGATGGAGTTATACAGCCCGATTCGGAATACTTTTTCCCAGGGAAGCGGAAAAGAGAGTTTTAATTTTTAAGATAAAGTTCAAGAACAGTTTGGAAATTTTTTATGCAAATTTGTTCATCAACCATTAATATTCATGAGTGTTAACAAAAAATGTAATGTCTTTATCTGCTATCTTAAAAATTTAAACTCCATTTTAAGATTCCCCGGGAAAAATTATTCAAAATCGGGCTGATAGTAAAAATGCCAAAGAAAGATAACCTTAAAATTGCAACAATTGGCGAAGTATTAACGTCTTGTCCGTATTTTCTAAAATTATAGCTTCCTTTTTCTTAGAACGTATAAAAAACAGAATCGAGTCAACACTAAAAAAACATCAAACGGGCTTCCGAAGCGGAAGGTCGTGTGTCGACCATATTAACACACTTCGTATCATCCTCTAACAAACAGTCAAGTTTACATCACCGCTGTATCTTATGTGCGTGGACTTTGGAAAGCGTTCGATCGTATAAATCGTGTTTGTATATTGAAGGCCCTGACTCGAAGAGAAATATCCACAAAAATCGTTGCAGGAATCCTACGAACGCACTCGTTCCCTTGTTATACACAGCGGAAAGTACTCCGATGCTTTTGAAGTACGGCAAGGAGTGAGACAGGGATGCTCTCTGTCGCCTAGTTTATTCCTGGTGGTAATTGATAATGTTATGCTTTCTATCGTAGGTTTAGCGGAGAAATACGGAATACAGTGGCATCCTTTCGATCACTTGAGTCACTTGGACTATGCCGACGATATTTTACTGCAAGCACCAGCAGCAGACTCGCCAAGATGACCCAGTCGCTTCAGGTAAATGCAAAACCACCCGTCTTTAAGATTCATTACAACAAAGCTAAAAGCATACACACTTGGCACGCAGCGCAAAACAACATTATTCTGAGGCAAACATTTGAAGAGGTCAAACAGTTCAACTACCTAGGTATTCTGATTTCTCAAAATGGTGGGGCTGATTTAAGCAATGACAATAGAAACAGCAAAGCTCGCAGTGCCTTCGGAATGCTCTCGACTGTGGAAGTCTAATCAACTATCACTCCCTACAAAATTAAGGCTTTTCAATTCCAATGCAGTCAGTGCTTTTGTACGCTTGCGAGACGTGGAAAGTAACGACAATAATCACTCGAAAGCTACAAACATGTTAACCGTCGCTTGCGCCACATATTAAAAATCCGAAAACCAGCAGAAATCGAAATACGACAGCGAAAATGGCGTTGGATTTTACATACCTTACGAAAGCCAAATGACAACCTGGCAAAGCAGTCATTCGAATGGAACCCATAAGGCTCGCAAAGAGTTGCAAGACCATCGCTTACTTGGAAGGCCACAAAGCTGGCAGAAGCGCCATTACTCAATAAAACTTGGCGTCAGCTTAAGCATCTAGAAGCTGATAGAAGAAGATGGAAAGAATTTATCGTCGCCCTATGCCCCACGAGGGGTTAAAGGAAACGGAAGTAGAAACCTTAATATCAAATTTAAAGTCCTGTCGAGGGTTTTATGTGAAAGATTGAAGCACTTCGTAAACCAACTGATTAGACCTAGACTACAAAGTCGCTTTCGACTGCCCAATAAGGCATCACCTATACTCCACCATCTCTGAATTTGGTATTCCTGCAAAACTAATCCGTCTTTGCAGGATGACACTGAAAAACACCAGCAGAGCAGTTATATTCGGAAAGGATCTCTTCATACAATTTGTTACCAAACGCGGTTTCAGACAAAGTGATTCCTTATCGTGCAACTTTTTCAATCTTATGATGGAGAAGATCATCCGAGCTACTGATCTGAGACGTAGTGGCACAATATTTTGCAAGGCTGTTATGATGCTTGCGTATGCTGATGACATCGATAGCATTGGTCATAATACACGTGAATTCGTGCAACATTCTCCAGATTAGAAAGAGATTCAAGTCGAATGGATCTTGCAGTGAATGCAGATAAGACGAAATACTTGGTGCCAACAAACAAACAGTCCTAGCGTCTCGGAACCCACGTTACAGTTGACAATACCTCCTTCGAGGTTGTGAAGAACTTCGTCTATCTAGGATCCAGCATTAACTTCACCGTAGATATCAGCATTGAGATCAAACGAAGGATAACTTTTGCCAACAGGTGTTACTTTGGGCTCAGTAAGTAGGCAGTAATTGAAAAGCACAGCCTTGTCTCGAATAACAAAAAGTACGCTCTATAAATAGCTCATCATTCCCGTCCTACTTTATGCATCATAAACCTGGGCGCTGAGCAGTTCAGATGAAAATACTTTTTAGGAGACTTCGAGAGAAAGAGTCTTCGTAAGATCTACGGACTAATATGCCTTAATGACGAGTATCGAATACGGTGGAATGATGACCAGTATGAGATGTGCGGAAACATCGATTTAGTCAAGCGCATGAAAATCGAGTGGCTTCGCTGGCTAGGTCATGTTCAGCGCATAAAAGACGATGCTACAGTAAAAAAATATTCGATTCGGTACCCAGTGGCGATCGACGCAGAAAAGGACGACCACATCTTCGTAGGAAAGACCAAGTAGAGGACAACCTGACGAAGCTTGAAATTTCCAAACAGGGACCTAGAAGGCGACGGACAGAAACGGCTGGAACACATTTTTAGATGAGGCCAAGATCGACCCACGGTTGTAGTGCGTCAACTAAGTAAGTAACTAATGGATAGTAAAATGCATAACAAAAACATTTGCAAACTTTATAATTCATTAATTATTTTAATTTTCGATAATATACTACTTGTAAAACAAACATTAACAATTTTGTATGTACAAATTTATGCTTAAATTTCTTAAATCAACTTATCTACTACCATATATATATATATATATATATACATATGTAGGTAACTATCATGTCTATGTTATATGCTTATAATTAACTTAGTCTAGCAATCAATGCTAATTAATATAATTAAACTTATAATATCGCTTCAAATGCAGTCAACGGTGTCAAAAAGAAACACTTTTGTTCAGCGTTAAACCGAACGTAATGCTTTAAATTCATATAAAAATTAATTGATAATTGGCAAGTTCGGATACATGCCACAACGCATGGTCCAATCAAACTTATTTCGATGCTCAATGTGAAACTTAGTCATCGTCATGATGTGTGTACATTTTAATAATGTCTCCTATACTAACGGTGGCGCCAGCTATCAAAGCACAAATGGCCAAAATGCCAAGAATTATATTTTTGTAAAGTTTCCACTTGCACCAGCCCAAATTGTTGGGCCACAAATAGACGGTCTCAACAAAACTGGGCACAAAGATACCTGCAGAAAGAAATACAAAAGGAAAATATTAGAAATTTTATATACTTTCGATTTTGTTGCAAGAGAATTTGAAGAAATTTTTGTAAACCTACCCAGTAGTGAGAAGAACACCGAACCCACCAGACTGATGAAGGGATCCAACTCGGGTATGGCGGCCGCAATACCACCACTTAGCAAAATAATGCCAGTTCTCAGCAAAATCTGCACTTTGTTGTGGTTCTCTGGATTAAATTTGTGACTGATTTTGCGCCAGAGAATTTCGTTAGGCACGTAGAATTGCAAACCATATGTGAAGAGTATTGCTATGGCCATTAGAATTTTAGCAGTATCTGCGAGTCTAAAAAATGAAAAATTTGTGCATTAATGCTAATAAAAGCTTATGAAACCATTTATTTTTTTCACTTACGGAGCACCTGCCTCCAAATTTAAGGTTATACTGCCGCGCACATCATCGCCATAACGCACATAGCCGAAGAAACCAATGATGGCATATAGCGATACAACTGTTATCATAGCGGTATTGAGCACTCCAGGGCAGCCGAGAAAATGTTGTGGCTTCTTCATTGAGTTCTCGACAGGCATAACTACACCAATACCCTCCATGGCAAAGATGACAGTAGCAAAGAAGAGCGGAATTTGTGATGCGTTAGCTACTAGTGGCTTGTCCGAAAATTTAAGCGGTACACTGAACATATAGTAGAGCGTTATGCCGAAAGTTATAACAATAAAGATGTTGGCGAGAGCCGAAAAGGGTACCAGCCATTTAAGATTTCTTATTTGACCAACGAATAGACATGGCACCACGGTCATGGCAATGTAAAGTCGAACGTCCCATTTCAGGTTAAAATCATAGTTGATGACATCGTGAAAGGAGCTGGCAATAAAGACGATATAGACACAAGCGGCGGCATAGTACGTGGCCATTAAGCTGCCATCGACAAATTGTCTGCAAAGCAAAAAAGGAAAATTATTAGACACAGATGTTAATGGTAAAAAAAACTACCGCATTGGAAAAGGAAATACATGACAATTATTTGGCTAACATTTGAGAGTGCTTAATAAATAAAAACGCTTGTAAAAATTTGTCACGTGATGCCATTGTAATGCATAACTGTAAGTGGGATGTGACAAAATCGAATTTGTGTTGCTTAGGATGCATAGTGTCATTTGATTGTTAACGCCTTTTTTGTACAATCGCATAATTAAAATTTATTCTGATTCGGCTGATTCTACACCATTCATAATAAAGGGGGCTAAGAACCATCCATCCGCTAACATACAGCTCTGAGTCTTGCCTCAATTGAACTCTACTTTATCAGCAAGACTTCACCCGGATATTTTTAGTAGATCATTAAGGAGTGAGTCATTCATATTTTGCCTCTATCTCTCAATCTCCACAAAGCTTGGGAGTTTTTTTAAATGAATATGAATGACAAATGCTGATGTCTTCCGCAAACGAATGTATTGGGTTATGCATCAACTACAGAAGGTCGTTGATAAAAACCAGAAACAAGCAAACAGAAACAGCGAAGAAGCACACTTTTTTAGCACAATTGGCGGTATACCATCAGGACCAGAGGCTTTGTTTACGTTGAGATATGTAAGGATCCCTTTAACTGCTCTCGTTCGAAAGTATATTTTCTGCATTGCAGAAGATCTACCCTCAACAAAAGGCAGTAGCTGATTGCTATCCGATAGAGTGTAATTTTGTGCAAACAATATAGACAATAGGTTCGCTTTATTAGCCGAGTCAGTGAAGATTTTGTGATCTTTTAAAAGAGTTGGAATCGATGACGATGTCTAATTCTTCACTCTTTTAACAAATGACCAACAATTTTTGCTCCCTTTGGGGCAGAGAAGAACCTGTTGAATGCGAGTATCGTGCAGAAACTTTTCGCGTAATCTTTTAGTATCGGTATTTTTGTCAGAACGCCAATTATATAAGGCCATAAGTGATCTTTTGGTTGAATGCTGCTCATCTTATTGGGAATGAAAGACCGCATACCCAATAAGATAATTTCTTGTACCATGACAGCCGCGGCATTCACATTTCTATCAGTGAAACATAATTTCCATTTGAAGTTGCGATAAAAATCATTTATCGCAGTCCAATTTGCCTTCCCATAAAACCATGCAGTCCTCTTCGAGGATTTAGGCGTAGAGCTGCTGGGGTTAGAATATGGCAAACCAGCGGAGATGGAACAATGGTGCAGGTTACCAAGAGACGCGTTGACAATCACATCATATTTTTCATGATGCGAAGTCAGGAAATGGTCAAGGATATTATGGCTCTACATATAACTTTGAGGGAAAAAGTGGGTACCTTCACTCGTTGAATCAATGTATTCGATTCAGCAAAGAGATCAACATATTGCCCAACAGGTGTGGACAGGCCTTTATAGTCTAGTGGAGAGTGCGCTAGACTATCAACCCAGAGCTCCCTGGTTCGAATCCGGGATCTAGGTTTTCTATTCAATTTGTACACAAAAAAAAAATTAACATTTAAAAAAATTTGTGTGCCTATTTAAAAGAATCTTTTATTTTTGACTCTAAAAAGATAGCTTTTTAATGCAACAAGATAGGTGTTGTTAAATACAAAAAGTGAGAAAGCGCAAGCATTGTCAAACAAAGAAAAACCGTTCTTATTAAAGACAGTTTTGTAAATAGTAAAACAAAACATAAGTATTTTTTTGACAATAGGGAGAAAAATCACAATTAAAAAATTGTTTATATTTGAAAGATGCTTTCTTTATTAATAAAAAATAAGTATACAAAGAATTTAACGAGAAGCATCTCTTAATAATAACAAGCATGTTGTAACTCAGAGAAATGGCAAATCTTTATATTAAAGACATTTGTTTTTTTATTAACAAGTGTTAGGTAATATTAACGAAAATTTTTAAAAGAAATTTAACAATGCTACTCTTTTTACTAATACAACAATATTTCTTTGGGTGTACTTACTTTGCAAAATTTGACCATCTTCTTAAGGGTTTTGGCCCATATTCAAATACTTTTTCTGCTGTTTCTGCAAATCCCAGCGCTGGTACTTTGGCATCTCTGCAAATATCATGTGAAGTTTTTACCTGGAGAAAAGAAATAAAAAATAGTTTGAAAATGAAGTGGATACGAAACAATTCTTCATTATTATAGGAAACTTTTTGGTCAAAGGTCTTGAAATTTGTTACTAAAATAACGTAATTCGCGTGAAAACTTGACGTTTTAGTTAAAAGAAATATCAAGACTTTGTTGGGAGGAACTTGAGAGTCTGTATTGGTTTCAGTGTTTCAACCAGAGTGCGTAAAGCAATCAAAATGCGCTCCCGCTCTTCTGAATTATCTTTGCTATGAATTTATAATATTTTAATATTCAATCAAAATACGCTCCCGCCATGGTAGAACCATGGTAGAAGAATACAGGTATATGCACTAGATGAGAGCATACTGCCGGAATTGTCAAAACGAAGCAAAACTTTTTCTTTATTTTCTTTTGTTTCCATTCGCCACACAGCTAAATTTGACAAACATGGCAGTATGGAAAGAGAGCACAGTCAGCGCTGCATATACCTCTATCCTTCTACCATGTGTAGAACTAGTGAAGATATATGCATTTCAGACTGCTCTGTTTTTCTCATAGCCAGAATTGTCAAACTCAAGCATTTTGATATTCTTGCCTATTTTTGCTTTCTTATCGCATTCTCATCGTTTTCAGATTTTGTATGGGCTGTCAACTTAGTTTTGACAGTTCCGGCAGTCTGTCTCTCCGAAATGCATCTACCTTCTCTAATTCTACTATGGCTCCCGCTCTTCTGAGTTATCTTTGCTATGAATTTATAATCTTTTAATATTCAGAGCGTATGCGGATAAAATATTCACTCTTCTTTGAACTCCTCAACTGCTTTTCTCGTTCGTGAGTTTGTATGCTGAGAAATCTTAAAAGAGCGACGTCGTGTTGATGAGAGATGTTGAATTTTCTTCGCTCGTGAATTTTGAAATGATAAACTCATTGAATCGCTCGCTTTCATTTGGTGCGAAACTTTAGTAAAACACCTTTCACAAAATAAATTGAAAGAATTTAAATCAATATATTAAGTATTTTTCTTAATAATATATTTAATTTCGTTGAAGTCAATAAATGAGCGAACGCAAAAATTCCAATGAAATAAGTTTATGTTTGCAAAAACTTGCGAGCGAGAAACAATAAATAAATAACAAAGAGAAGGCGCTGTTCAACTCTTTTTTTTTTGAGGAGCATAATCTACGCATGGTATAATTATTTGACAAGGTAGCCGTGACAGTTTTTTGGCGATTGGCAGTTGTCAAAAACAGCTAAAGAAGTTGTAGTTTGCTGCTGTTGAATAGCTATGTGCTTATTTTTAACTTTTCTTTGATTCATTAAATTTGTTTGCGAAGTTTAATGGAATGTTTTTACTTTGCTGCAATTGACTAGCTATGTTTAAGTCGTCGCTTATTTTTTCACTTTTCTTTGATTAATTGCTAGTAATTAGTATAAACAGCTAATTTTGACAACTACCCATCGCCGCTCGTGAGAAAAAAGCCAGTCTACGCTACTACCTTGTCAGTAATTGTGCCATGAATCTACGAACGCATACTATGAAAGAACGAAGAAAAAGTTTTGATCACTCTGAATATTTTACATAAGAGTAAGTTTTAAGTAAGAATAATTTTTTTTCTTCACGAATGAGGAAAGCAAAGTGAATCGTTCGTTAATTAAATAATATTGATGAGGACATGGTATAAGGATAGAATGTCTGTCAAATTCAGCTGTGTGGCGAATGGAAACAAAAGAAAAGAAATAAAAAGTTTTGCTTCGTTTTGAAATTTCCGGCAGTATGCTCTCATCTGGTGCATCTACCTGTATTCTTCTACCATGGATGAGGAGGAGTGCAATTTTTCTATTCAATTGAGAGTTTTTGCGAACCCTGGTTTCAGCTAAACAAACTTTTAAAATGACTAATCCGTGAAATTATTTCACTATTTAAATACAATTTCCTAGAATTTCCATAGCTTTGATATCAAATAATTAATTTATATCATTATTTAAAACGATGTCAATAACTTGATTTATAGTTTAGAAATTAAAGAAACCCAAGTATTTATAAGTTACTCGTAAATAATTTATAAGTTTACTTAGTTATAAGTTACTCGTAAATAATTTATAAGTTTACTTAGTTATAAGTTACTCGTAAATTATTTATAAGTTTATTTAGTTATAAGTTACTCGTAAATAATTTATAAGTTTTCTTAGTTATAAGTTACTCGTAAATAATTTTTTTACTGCTTTTTTTAATGTTAAAAATTATCTTATCGCAAGAAGCTAAGGAAAGCGCTCAAGTGTTGAGAAGTTAAAAAAAAAATTAACACAAATGTACCTTGAACTAAAAAATCTGTCAAATCATCAATGAAAGTAAAGTGTTTAAATATCAATTGGAATTTCATAGCTTAAAAGATAAAAAAGTGCAAACTTAAGCATGCTCAAACTGACTATATTTAAATTACAATTCGTTGCCAAATTGTTTGTGTACACAAATTGATAATAATTAATTTTGTTTTTCTGTTTTTTTTTTCGAGACAAAATTATATCGCTATCAATCATAAGGCCATTAAGGTAGCATGTTAAAGTTATTGGCAAAAATGGAAAGTAAATAAAAAAGAAACCTTGAACTGAAAAAACTTACCAAGATGTGCACACAATGTGTGCAGAGAAAACCGACTATCAGTGTGCCCAACATGCCAAATAATAGGCCGGCATTATAGAAGGCCATGGGCATGGCCAGAATACCCGAGCCCAATGAGCTTTTTAACAAATGCGCCAAGGCACCACCTGTGGAGCCACCATCTACGCGATGTTCAAATGGATCATATTCATCGGAGAGCTGTCCTTTTTCAGTTAGATTTGATCTGAAAAACAATTAAACAATTAAAGCTTAAACTTTTATAACATTTCCAGGTACAAAAATTACCTCGAGTTGAAATCGTTTAGTGTAAACACCGAATTTGATTTCTCCTTAGATTTTGACATTGGGTCTGTCATCTGTAAAACAAATTAAAAAAATTTTATAATTTCTTGCTGTAAAATAAAATTTTAGATAATTGCATAATTTAAGCAAATGAAAAAATTAAAATATTTTTTAAGGAATCTATAGTTTCATAGAAAGTTGATGAAGTTTTTGAGTAACGGTATAGAAAATTTGTACTTTAATTCAAAAAATTCACTCCTAACAACGTCTTTATAAGGCATTTGGGAAAGCTTTTAGAGCGAAGCTTTTTACACCTATAGTTTTGTTGATTTGCTTGGATGAAAATTACAAAAAGTGACGGATTCCAAACGACAGATTTTTGAAGGGAGGACCCACAAAAGAGTAGCAGAGAGGTGGTAGGGTGTGAAAAATAATAAGAGCAGCTTATAGATTCGACCCTTGTGTGTAAAAAATTCTTTTCGACATTATTCATCATTTTTGTATGGAGAAGGGTGACAGAAAGAAGGTAAATAAATTAAGATCAAATATTGGGGATAAAAAATAACAGAACTCACTTATTTATTGAACATTTTAAGGGTTGACTTGGAAAATAAATAAATTATTTTCGAGATTTTTCTTAACTTTTTGCAGTTTACTCCTTAAAAATCGGTTTAATATAATGCCCGAAGTATGAAAATTATATAGGGAGTGAAATCGAGCGTTAACGAAATACTCAAACGCTACGTTTTTCTATTCAACAACATGTGTTGAAACTAGAGATGAGCGCCAACACGAAATTTATTTTTCGTAAAGCACCAAGCACCAAAAGCCCCAAAAATTGACAAAGTAGATATGAAAAATTTGCACATATTTTTTAAATGAAATATAAACCTTTGTGGTATTTTGGGCCAAAATTCAACCCACTTAGAGTTGATGTTTATAATAAAAATAAATATGTTGAATATAACAAAAAAAAAAAATATTTTTTTCTACATCATTTTCAATCATTTTGTATTACAATCAGTGACTCATAGAGGCTGTTCAGACTTGCCTCAAATGAGGCGACTCACTTGCCTCATTTTGACGTCTACAGGCAAAGGGAAAAGCGGGAAGGTGACATGTTACGTGAGGCAAGAATTTTAAAAATTTTAAAAATTTTGCGACTCATTTTGACGCACGTAAGAGTGAAGTTTGTTATGTTGAAATTTTTGCTCTTTTTAGTTTGTTCTGGTGCGAATTAATTTTGTTTATTCATTGTTGTTCGCAAATTAATATTCTTTAAATAGTGAAAACTTGAGCATTTAATAATTCAAAAGAAAACAAAAGAAAAAAAAAAACAATAAACGCCAAAATGATGCAGCCTCAAAGTGAGGCAATAGTTTGTGTGTGAACACCTGATAGCTAACTTATGTCAAAATGAGGCAATTAAGTCGCCTCATTTAAGGCAAGTCTGAACAGCCTCATAGCCAATGACTTCACATTATGATTGCAATCTTTAAATCATTTTTTAATTGAAATGAAATCGTTGGTTAACAATTAAAAATCTTACTAATCATTTTAAGACTTCAATTGGATCAGTTCAAAACGTTTTAAAAGAGCATTTTGTTCTCAAAAGAGTCAAATCCCAGGTAGTGCCAAAAACACTTAATTTTTTTTATTTATTCGCGATTTTCTTTTCCAAAAAATCGACTTATATAATTCCGCAACCACCGAATTCGCCTGACTTAGCTTCAAGTGACTTCTGGCTATTTAACACATCGATGTCATTGACAGGGGGCGAACGGACCGCTTTACAATTCCCCTGTCCCATTTGGCCATACCTGTAAAGGCTTGATAAAGGGCATGTTCAAAGAGATATGCTGGCACCAGCCGAACTACAGGGCAGTCAATAAAAAAATATAGCTAAATTCCAAGAAACCACTTCTGAACAAACAAAATTCCATTTTTTGCGTACTATTTTTTGACAAACTAATAAAACTGCTTGAAACCGGTTTCGATAATGCTACATTTTAATTGTCATTCTATCTATCTAATAGATAATAACGCGTGTTTCATATTTGTTCGACAAGAATCGGCGATAACTGAGTTAAGTGACTTCTTAGTAACTGCGCAAGGATCTTCTTATCAGGTGTTTAATCAAAGCAGAACTACTTGTAAAAAAAAGGTTTTTTAATCATAAACGATTGCTATTTAGTTTAATGATCACGAACTATTGCTGATTGTCGGCAAATTAATTAATAGCCAAAACACAAAGTTAGAACGCATAACAAAAGTTAATCTAACTGCGAGTTGTTTTGTAAATCTTTTAATATGTCACATGGCTACTTTTATTGGGCAATTAATTTTCTGACAATTTGCCAAAATCTCATGATAACAAAATTTTTAAATCTTTTTTTTTATATTTTATTTTGATTTTGGCCAATTTAACCAAGTAAAAATAATGAAACACCATTTTATAGAAATTGGCTTAACAACCGATTGGTAGTATCGCAGAAAATGTAAACCTTGAGCAGCACTATAAATTTAAGTCATAATGAAAAAAAAAACAGATGCAATAAAGGACGTTATCATAAGAATTTATATGGTTGTGATATGCTTTTTAGTTTAGAGATAAAAAAAGAGTTTAAGCTTACATTGCGCTAAAATTTAATTTGATAGGTCATATCTTTAGGTAAAGTAATATTAACAAAATAACCTACAGCACCCCTGACTTCAGCCAACATGTGACTTCATAATTTTAAAACTCAACTGCTGGAACATCGGTAATAGATTAGAGATATTGCATGTTATTCCTCTCTCTTGAGCTTCAAAATAATGCTTTCAAACAACTTCAAGCTACTTGAATCGAGTACGGGAACAGACCTAATATTATCTATAAAGTGCCCCGAATTAAAGAGTGTCAGGGCCAAGATATTTTTAAAGAACTAAAGTCCATTCAACATTTGGCTTTCTAAGTTTCTATTAATCTTATCCGTTGTGGAAGATTAAAATCATGACACTTTAGTGGGAAAGCCCTATAAAAATGTTAGGCTTTGAAATATTGCTGCATTAAATTTTGTTCAATGTACTTCATAGATACCTTTTATACCTTCAACTTAGACTTTAAGTTATTTACTTATTTTAGAGTCTTCAGATATCAGAGAGTTTGTCCAAAGTTGGTGGTATAAAACGCTGGCATATTCAAAAGGACTGTATACTAGAGATGGAAGCACGACCACGAACACGAAATAGATTTATCGTACTTGCACGAAAACGCTCGAACACGCAAGTCAAAGCACTAAGAACACGCACGAAAAAGGACGATTTAGAACTCTGCAAAGCAGCTATGAAAATGATAAAAATATTTTTTAAAGTTTATGTTCATTTTATATGATTTAAATACATATAAAGTAAAGCAAAAATACAACAACAATAATAAATGAAAATATGACATTGGAGAAAAACTGAGAAATTGACACTTAAAATCTCATCGCCTCTGTGGTGCAGTGGGCTAATGCTCGCGCTTGCATGGCGTATCACAAAGATTTCTGATGAAGCCTTTAGCAGGGCCGAAATTGCAATAAAATCAGCTAGTGATTTTTTCCTTTTCATATATTGAAAACGTTGTTATTTTTGTTGTTTCTTTGGAAAGATTCGTTAAAATAATTAATAGTTGTAACCTTATTCTAAGGCTCAATAAACGATTTCAAACTATCAAACAACTAGAATTTGTATTTAAAACTAAGTATGATTTAAACTATCGAAATTTAGAATTTGTATTTAAATCATATAAATTCAACATAATAAATAACAAGGTCATTTAGAAAAAACTTTAATTAAAAAAACAATATAAAACATTAAATATTTAAATAAAAAAATTTGAAGACATAAATATTATATAAATATAAAAAAAAACATTAATACAATATATTCATCACTTTTACCTTTTTTTGCTATTTTCTATGTTAAAAAAATGAGAAAATAACACAAACATAAAAGAGAAAACGTTGTATTGAAAAACCAACACTCGACAATATTTCCTTGCCCACATGCGAGAGCTTTTAACAACTACTTGTTTCAGTGTAAAGCTGTGCATTCAAAAAGCTTTCTTTGTTGTTTGTTGGAACTCTACGTTGATGACCACTGGTTTAGAGCGAGTAAGGCTTTCAACTCATGCATAAAATTCTTAATATACAGTAGTTTGTATTTTTGATATATATAATGCTAATGGTAATGGTAATGGTAATGGTAATGGTAATGGTAATGGTAATGGTAATGGTAATGGTAATGGTAATGGTAATGGTTATGGTAATGGTAATGGTTATGGTTATGGTTATGGTTATGGTAATGGTAATGGTAATGGTTATGGTTATGGTAATGGTTATGGTTATGGTTATGGTTATGGTTATGGTTATGGTTATGGTTATGGTTATGGTTATGGTTATGGTGGTTATGGTTATGGTTATGGTTATGGTTATGGTTATGGTTATGGTTATGGTTATGGTTATGGTTATGGTTATGGTTATGGTTATGGTTATGGTTATGGTTATGGTTATGGTTATGGTTATGGTTATGGTTATGGTTATGGTTATGGTTATGGTTATGGTTATGGTTATGGTTATGGTTATGGTTATGTTATGGTTATGGTTATGGTTATGGTTATGGTTATGGTTATGGTTATGGTTATGGTAATGGTAATGGTAATGGTTATGGTTATGGTAATGGTTATGGTTATGGTTATGTTTATGGTTATGGTTATGGTTATGGTTATGGTTATGGTTATGGTGGTTATGGTTATGGTTATGGTTATGGTTATGGTTATGGTTATGGTTATGGTTATGGTTATGGTTATGGTTATGGTTATGGTTATGGTTATGGTTATGGTTATGGTTATGGTTATGGTTATGGTTATGGTTATGGTTATGGTTATGGTTATGGTTATGGTTATGGTTATGGTTATGGTTATGGTTATGGTTATGGTTATGGTTATGGTTATGGTTATGGTTATGGTTATGGTTATGGTTATGGTTATGGTTATGTTATGGTTATGGTTATGGTTATGGTTATGGTTATGGTTATGGTTATGGTTATGGTTATGGTTATGGTTATGGTTATGGTTATGGTTATGGTTATGGTTATGGTTATGGTTATGGTTATGGTTATGGTTATGGTTATGGTTATGGTTATGGTTATGGTTATGGTTATGGTTATGGTTATGGTTATGGTTATGGTTATGGTTATGGTTATGGTTATGGTTATGGTTATGGTTATGGTTATGGTTATGGTTATGGTTATGGTTATGGGTTTGGTTTTGGTTATGGTTATGATTATGGTTATGGTTTGATACCCATAATGCTTAGAAGGAAAAATTTGAAAAATCACAAGTTTTTCAGGCTCAATTTCCAAACTTTTAACCCCTTCAACTTCTAAACCACTTGCGAGCGGGCTAATATTTTTTCACCATTGGATTAAGAATGCCGTAAAACACACTACCCACAAAAAAAATCAATTTTCAAATTGAAAGTTTTTTCAATTAAACTAACTTATAAACTAAATAAAATTGGCAAATTTTGGCTTCGTTAGGAAATACTTTTAGAAGCGTAGAACAGTTAAGAAAAAAATTTCAAGAATCGGTCAACCCACATCAGAGGTATGCTTAGTCAAACATTCTTCAAACAAGCTGTTCCAATAAAAAAGTTAAAGTTTTTGTTTATCCTGAATTTTCATGAATTCAAAATGAGTTGGATAGATTGGAATGGATTTGTTGAGATTATACAAATCTGTGCTTTTTGTGTGCCCATGACTGTACGTTTCAATATCCCAGTAGGCAAAATTTTCTTAGCTATGCGTTAAAGACACAACATAAATGTTTTATTCGCCATTTTCAGTTAACAGCTTCACAAAAGCTAAACTAAAGTTTAGAATTTTAAAAATATTTCAGTTCAACACAAGTTTAACTATTTTATGTTTAGTCAGTAATTCCGCTAATATAATACGTAAAATAAATTTGATTGATGCGCATTTAAATAACGAAAACAAATTAAATTTAATTCTGAAGTGTTAAAAAACTGCTAAAAGCTCTACACATCAAAATCTGAAGCGTTAAATGGTATCATAAGTACATAAATGTGCCTCATTATCTTTATTTTAAAAATTTTCCACACACTTTTTAGGCGCCTTTAACCATTTCACTGTTACACTTTGCAAATTCATGCATATTTTCGTTTAATTGAAAAAAATTGTCTTAATATTTTAACAAAAAATAAGGTCTTTATCTTAGCACCAACTTTATTTTCATCCTTACTAACTAATTACCTTTTAATTATTTCAAAATTATTTAATGTTTTAACAGATATTAGTGTTTATTCTAAAACCAGGCAGAACCGCACACTTTCAATAACGGCTGCCAACTGAAAGTTGCTACTGCGTTAACCCGCTTCATCAAGTTGGTCTCGTGGACTATTTAAAGCTGATTTTAAAATCAATTTCCGAAGTTTATAAAACGGTCATAACGTATCTGGAAAATGATAAGCTGAGTGAGTGCAAAACTACTGCCATTTACGTTTGTTGGCTGTTATCAATAAAAGCCTGCTATGGGCTTGATTATGGCCAACTCTCTCGACGCCCATATAAAGTGGTACTACCAACGTAAGAACATGGAAAATGCTCGCATTTCTCTTTTAAGAAAAAAAAACTTATTTGCAAAAAAAATTTTCATTGTTTGACTATTTTTTAACACAAACGTTATTAAAAAGTGTATACGCACTACTTCATCTTATCTTAACACCATTAAACCTGAATAATTTGGAGAGCATTATTTTTTTTTATAAAGTCTTGCTTGGTAGTTGTTTACGCAGATGTTCCGTTCCGTTGATCTTGAATGAGATAATATTGTGGTAAGGCAACTGGGAACACTTCGATTACTTTATTACTGATGAGGTAAGCACTTTCTTAAAGACGTCATGTTGCGTATCTCATTTGTCGCTATTATAATTTTGTGACTAGTAGCGATTTGTGAGCTTTGATGCTGCGAAAATAAGCTACTTGATATGATATTTAGCCTGATTTTTGGTTCTTCAAGTAATTTTAATTATAATTATTATAATTAATAATGAACTTCTAATAATAATTACACTGTGAAATTCTAATTAAAATTACCCTAAGGGTTGAGTTTCGAGGGTTAAATCGTTCCATGTAATTACTCTTCAGGTAATTGTTAATGTTCCATCTGAGGAAAAAAGACGCTAAGGCCAATAAAAGGGTTTATCTAATAAAAATAGAATAATTTTTTATTTCAGTAGATCTACTGTGAATTTCAATTGATCTTTTCTGAATTTCCAATAATCCTTTTTGTAAATCATTTAAATCATGCTTAAGCGTGTACTCGACTTTGATTTTCTCGAAAATGGGCTGAACGATTGAAAAACTGTAAACGCCATTAAATTCATTCTCCTTGAATTATTCGTAACTGCTATGTTCTCAGCTTGTTTGATATTTGCACAATGCTTCCTGAAAGATTTAATTTGTATTGTTTTTGAAATAAATGACTTATTTAAATAGCAAATTTACTTATCTTTATCTATACTTATCTAATTGGCTTAAAATTGTCTATGATTGTGTACATACTATATCTATCTTTATATCTTTTTTAACAATATATATAAAAGTCTAATAAAAAAATATTTTATGAATACCCTTAAATTGTAAACTTTGGATATATTGAATGATAAAATTGGGGCAATAACTTCAGAAGTGGTTGGTATTTGATGTCATTATTATTATTTACACTTCGTATTTCAACTCAAACGGTTATCAGTGTTAACAAAGAGCTCAAGTTAAAGATAAACTTACGAAGTTTTTTCTTTCATTAGCAAAACAAACAAAAATCCTAAAAGCTTGTATCATGTTCAGACATAATGTTTAAATTAAAAATGCTTGTTCATATTGATGAATGAAGATAAAGAAGTTTAAAAAATTGTTTCTATAGCGTGTAAATTTTTTGTTTTTATCTTTGTTTTTTAATTAACACTCTAATCTAAATCTTAACTTTTGTTTTTTTTTTGTTTATGTGGAAAAAGGTGTTCATTAGTTGTATTAATTTTCCAACTGTTACTCAAAACAGATTAAACGATATTTAGAAAAGATTATTCGAAATTCAGAAAAGTTCAATTGAAATTCACAATAGATTTATTGAAATTCTATTAGAAATTCAAAATAGATCAATTTAAATTCATATTAATTCAATTTATATTTAGAATAGATCAATTGAAATTCAGCAAAGATCAATTGAAATTCAGAAAAGATCAATTGTAATTGAAAAAAGATAAATTTTCATTCAAAAACGATCAATTAAAATTCAACAACTCCTTTTGAAATTCAGAATAGATCAATTGAAAATTAGAAAAGATCAATTGAAATTCAATATAGATCACTTGAAATTCAGAAAATATCAACTGAAATTGAGAACGATTCAATGAAATTCCATGTGAAATTAAAAATTAATCAATAGAAGTTCCATTCGAAATTCAGAAAATATGAATTGAAATTCAGAAAAGAACACTTGAAATTCTTAGTAGATCAATTGGAACTAAAAAATGATAAATTGAAATTTAGAAAAGATAAATTGCAATTATGAATAAATCGTTTATAATTCAAAGTAAATTAATTGAAATCCGGAAAAAATCAATTGAACTTAAGAAAAGATTTGATTAAATTCAGAAAATATCAATCTTCTTAATATATAATACCACTGAAGCTTTCCACTTTGAATTCACACCGTATGTTCGTTTGGTGCTCCGGAGGGTTTTTGTTTATGTTATGTTATGCTGTGGTCGAAAATTCTTATTTAAGGACATACATACTTAGCCCAAATTCACACCACATATTGTTTAATTAAAAAATAAGTTTTTGACAAAATTTAAACTACACGGTAAGTGGCGCTGGGGTGGAAATAGCGTGAAAAGGAAAGAAAAAAGAGCAACATGGAGTTAGTTGAAAATCTCACAACACAGTAACGTGAAAAGAAAACGATCAAGAAATGCGTGCCAGCGCTATGATTTCTTAAAAAACTTTAATTAAATATACTTATTATTCCAATTATGAAAGCAAAACACCCCTAAATAAATTTGTAGCACAAATACGATATTTTAAAAAAATTTTCATAAAAACTGTCCCAGTACTTTTGGAGTAAAGTGGTAACATAAAATTTGCACTTCAATTTTTACCCGATTACGGTGAAGCAAAAGAAGTGCTATATGTGTTTGGTCGGTATGTATGTATGCATGTATACATGCATGTGTGTATGTATGTCTTTTTTTTATTTTATTCGCGTAGGGGGAACCTTCAAAAGGCCCCACCATGCAGGTGGGAGTGACCGATTTTTACGCACCTACCTTTTAAACCTACATGATACCTTGCGGTATCATAACCTCCGCATTGAATCTTCGACCCTGGAGAACCCCGTGGGACTGCCGTAAAGCATTACTTCGCGGGGCTTGGGAACAGCACTAGGCTGGAAACTGTTTGGCTACTGCCGGGATCTACTGTGGAATGGTCGTCAGGTCAACAACCTTTACCTCATCTATCTTGCGCGCGCTCAACTCTTCGCAGCTCTTCGGCTATTTTTCTAGCCAGGGTGCTAACCATCGACCAGTTCTCTTCGCTCTTTAGCATAAGATAAACCATATTTTGCTGTGTTAACGTTTCGCCGAGACAGGCCGAGGCCTCAAGTCTGGCGTTATGGATCATGGGGCACACAAAAAGAACGTGCGCCGCGTCTCGCAGCGTGTTTCCTGTGCAATTAGTGCAGTAAGGATCGATCGCGTGTTTATATTTGTGAAGGTATGCCCTGAAGCAACCATGTCCGCTCAGTATCTGTGTAAGGTAGAAGTTCACTGAGCCGTGGCTTCTGCCATACCACTCGGTTAGGCTAGGGATGAGCTGGTACGTCCACCGACCCTTCTCTGAACTATCCCAGTGGTCTTGCCATTTTTGCAAGCTTCTCTCTCTAGCGAGTTTTTTATTAGCTGTTGTGCTTTCACTACCAGCTGTGAGAAGCTCTTCTTCCACGAGAAGGTCAATAGGGATCGCGCTAGCTAGAACCGCATCTCCGGATACCGTTCTGAAGCTGCAGCAGACCCTGAGAGCGCCAAGTCTATAAACTGACTCTACACCGTGTTGGTAGGACTTCGTTTTCATCGCACTATTCTAGATAGCGCCAGACATGCTTCGGATGCTTTCTTGTGTGCGTACTGCATATGTTGCTTAAATGACAGTCTAGAATCGATCATTACACCGAGATATTTAATGAACGGCTTCGATTCAATTACTGTTCCACGAATACTGATGCTGGCGGTTTCTAGTTTTTTCCGACTACTAATAAGTACTATCTCAGTCTTATGTTCAGCTAGACTAAGTCCCGCTCCTCGCAGCCAATCGCAAATCATAGCGAGGGCCTCAACTTCTTCACGGTGTTTTGCTGTCGCCACAGCTGCAAGGTCGTCGGCAAAGCCAACAATCTTGACGTCAGCTGGCACCTCAAGCCTGAGAACCCCATCGTACATGACGTTCCATAGCAGGGGGCCAAGAACCGACCCCTCTGGGACTCCACCGGAGACATTGTACGTCTTCGTGCCTTCTTCTGTGTCGTAGAGCAGGACTCTTTCACTGAAATAGTGTAACACGATCTTCGTGAGGTATCGTGGTACTCCAAAGTTCCTGAGGGCTGTCATAATGGGACTCCAGTTAGCTGAGCTGAAAGCGATCTTTACGTCGAGTGTTGCCACCAAACAGTACTGATTTGCTCCCCTCACTCCCTTAATTGCTTCCTGCGCGGTGCTCGTAACTAGCTTAATAGCATCCGTCGTTGATTGGGCCTTTCGAAACCCAAATTGTCGAGCGGAAAGTCCTCCTTCGGCTTGGATCGCGTTTTCCAGGCGGTTGCGCACCACTCGCTCAAAGACTTTGCCTATTGTGTCGAGTAGGCAAATCGGCCTCTAGTCTGAGGGGGCGTCCGTGGAGCTACTGCCTTTAGGTATGAGCACTAACTTCTGGGCTTTCCACTGTGTTGGGAAAATGCCCTCTAGAAGGCAAGCGTTGAAAAGCTGGGCGAACTGATGAGGCTGCGACATAATTGCAATCTTCAGTGCGCGGTTCGGAATACCATCAGGACCTGGCGTCTTGTCGTTTTTTATGTTTTTTACTACGCTAGCAATCTCTTCTATGGTTACAGCCAATATGGTCCGTAACTCGATGTGTTCCTCCACCGGCTGGGCCACTGGCTGCTGTGGGAAGAGTGTTCTAACTATAACACTTAGTACCTGCGGGTCCGTAGGTGCTGGTCGCCTGAATGACTTCAGTTTTTTCATAACTAATCTGTATGCAGTACCCCATGGATTGGTTTCTGCCTCATCACACAGCTGTAGGAAGCATTGGCGCTTACTCGTACGGATTGCTTTTTTCAGGCCTTTCTTGAGCATTCGATAGGTTTCGCGGAGTTCGTTGAAGCTATATGAACCTCTTGCACGGTAGTACATCCTTCTTGCTTCAAGGCATTTCCTGCGTGCTTCAGCAATTTCCGCCGTCCACCAGTAGACCGGGTCTTGCTTGCGCTTGCTCGACCGCCTCGAGATCATCGCTGCATCGCAAGCTTTTCTTGTTTGGTCCAGGGTCTGCCTTGCCATATCATTTGGCATTCCAGACAGATGCATATCGGCCTTTACTACTTTCAAAATCTCTTCGTCTAGTGTTTCGACTCTGTACGAATATTTATTTCCCGTATTTATGCTGTGTCGGCTACGTGGTCGACCATCGAGCTTATTAATGATAGCTTGGTGGTCGCTGTACGTGTACAGATTTCTAACACGCCACTCTGCTTGCCTACTTAACTCGCTGCTGGCGAAAGTCAGGTCGCTGATGGAGCTTCCGCCTGCACAGCTGAATGTTGCTTGGGATCCATTATTGAGCAGCACCGCGTCTAGTAGCGCAAACGCTTCAAGGAGAATAAAGCCACATTGGTTTGTTTTTTGACTTCCCCTGTCAACTGCCCACGCGTTAAAGTCACCAGCGATAAGGAGTGGTTTTAGGCCTCTCGTTTCGCTGAATATTGTGTCAAGAATCTCCGTGTATTCCTGGATCGACAGACTTGGCGCTAGGTAACGAAACCGTTTGCACGTGTATGAAGCCTTAGATAGCAGGGAGCCCTTCCACAAGACCAAAGGGCGGCTTTCCCGGTAATGTCCGAGGCTCATGCTCCTACGGTGTTTTCGGCGTAAGGTTCACTCAATATAGCCAGGTCGATGGCCTGGTCTCTGACGGTTTGCCCTAGGAGGTCCTGTGCTGCGCCACAATTGTTGAGGTTTAACTGCAGTACTCTCATCTGCGTCTCCGTTGGTTGGCTCCTTGAACGGACTGGCATTTCAGTCTTCCGGCGCGGTGGTTGGAGTCTTGGCCTTCTTTAGCTTTGCAAAGAAAGCAGCTCGCCTTTGCTTCGCAATCTTTGGCCTTAAGGCCATCTCTACCGCATTTCATACAGCACCCACTCCGGTCTGTACTTTTGCAACTTCTTGCGATGTGTCCAAAGTCAAGGCATCTGAAGCACCTGATTTGAGCTACCTTCTCGCGGGCTCGGCAAATTACCCAGCCAACTTTGATTTCACTGATTTCTATCAGTTTTTTCGCCTGTGGAGCCGGTAGGCCTACGACTGCTGTTTGGGTGTTAGCGTACGCTTTGCGAAGTGACTTAACGTTAGCCACAATGGTGTCGCCAAGCCCCCTCTGAATTGCTCTTCGCACCTCTTCGGATGTCGTCACCTCGTCGAGATCCTTTATCTCTATTAGGGTCTCTTCCGTGAGCGCTTTTGTCTCGGTGTGACCGGCGAACACCGAGTCGAACTTCTCTTTTAACTGTTGGGTCGTCTGGGTGGTTGAACGCTTCAGTTGAATCAACACCTCACTCTGTGCGTCTTACTCTAGAGACGTTTTCTCCGAACTCGTCGAGTGACTTTTCCTGCTTCATCTTCAGGATGATGTCACTGTATGAAAGCTCGCCTATTTTCTCCACCACAATTGCGTCCGGTCTTACTAGCTTTGGTGGTGGTTTCTTCCGTTTTCTTGCCTTGCTGATCACCTTTGTCCAGGGCTTATCATTACACTTTGACTGCGATGATTTTCGATCAGCGTGGGGGGCTTCTTCAGTGGAAGAGGGGTTGAGTGTGTCTACTTGGACTGCCAACTGCTGTACTCTCGTCTTTTTTGGTGGCGTAGCTCGAGAGCTTTGCTCGTTTGCCCTTTTTGAGGCTGCCTTCGACGCCTTTGAGAACAATGGATCTGTTTGGCAATCCTTATCGGCGCGAGGTGCCTGACTGAGCGGTTGTGGATCCCCCGAGTTAGCATTTAGCTCTTTAGATCCTACTTCCTTTAATTCTCTCGCGAGGTCAGAGTACGCGAGTTTAAAGAGATTAATAAGCCTCTTTACCTCGTGGTGAACGTTTGTTTTACTCTTGATGTATTCTGCCAGACCATCGATGTAAAGCTTCAGTTTGCCCATTCTAGAACTGACAGGATCGTCAACTCTGGGGTTGGTGTTCCTTCCGAGGGTAATTTATCTTTACTCTCTTTCAGTTGCATCAGGGTCTTTGTGCCTCCGGGAGTGCCTTTAATAGGCGAACGCTGGATCTTTGAGCTCAATGTAAAAGGGCTCTCAGTTTTTTTGTTGCTCGTAGCTTTAACTGGTGCAGCGGCCGAGTGCGCCACCGTTGCAGCAGTGTTAGGGTATGAAATGTTGGTTAGGGCCTCCAGAATCCGTGCTCCTGCCGTGGTAGTGTTCACGGGTGGATTTCCACTATTGTGGTTGCCACCTGGAGTAATTTTGTTATTCTCCGACATTCCTAGTAAGTGATTTTGTTTTCAGGGATATCTACCCCAATCCTTTTATACCTACGGACAGGTTTAGATACTGCCGACTGCTACGGTACAGACGCAGACCAGGAAGCCGCCCAATATGGGTCAGACGCGCCTGGATTTCCTAACTGGGGTCCACGGGTTCGTTATGCCCGGAGGTCCTGAGGGACACAGAACCTCCTCTGCGGGTATGTATGTATGTATGTATGTATGTATGTATGTATGTATGTATGTATGTATGTATGTATGTATAAGGGAGTTCAATACCGGAAGCTTTTCTCGATCCCGGGATTATCGGGATTGAAAATCTCAATCCCGGAATCCCGGGACTAGTTCGGGATTGAAATTTTTAAGAAGTAAATAATTCAAAACGTTTCTAATACAATTTTTTATTTTTTATTAGTTGAAACTAAAAAATGTAAATTAATTCATTTATAAATCAACAGGTCAGGGCCGTAGCTAAGGGGGGTTTTCGGGGTTAAAACCTTCCAGAGGGTTGAAATTTAAATTAAAATTGCTGCATTAAAGTAATTATTTCGTTGAATCACTTAATATGTTCTAAAAAACTTAAATCATATACTGAAAATTCTAAATGTTTGATAGATTAAATCATACCTGATTATAAATACAAATTCTAGTTGTTTGATAGTTTAAAATCGTTGATTGAGATTTAGGTCAAGGTTAGAACAATTAATTGTTCTTTCGAAACTTTCTAAAGAAACAATAACAACAAGCACACTTATTTCAATACAAAAAACTATCAAATAGTATGATTTAAACTATCAAACATTTAGAATTTGTATTTAAATCATATAAAATCAACATAATAAATAACAAGGTCATTTAGAAAAAAAATTGCTATAACATTTCTTAAATGAAGGTCAAATAGTCAAAAATCAAAAGTCTGAACAGCTCGAGACTTTAATCTGATTTGTAAAAACTGAATATGCCACTAAATTCTACGACCGAAAATGAAGTTTACTAGTCTCGGCGTTTTTTGTGTCTTTTCAAAAGTTGAAAATTTTTTTTAAGTTTTTGAAACTATTCTATTTTTTTTTAAAATAATTTCTTAAGCCTTCTGAATGAGCTAATTTTATTAAATTTTTTTTAAAGAATTGATATTTGTTTTTTCAAAACTAAACCACAGATACTACCCAAAAGTTTAATCGAAACTGTGTTTTTTAGTTTTTTATAATCTTCCGCAATGTTTTGTGTTGTAAAACAAGTCTTCCAAAAAATTCGTTTTCTAAGGTTTGTCAAACCCGGGATTGTGTTTTTCAAATCCCGAAATCCCGGTATTGCGGAAGCGTCAAGAAATTGAATGCCCTAGTTTGAGGCCTTATTTCATAGAACCTTATTTTAAGTATCACTTATTTCAATTTTAATATCAAGTTCTTTATGTCATATCTTATTTTGTTATCTTCCGTATATCAAGGAAGATCCATCAACATAAACACTTGTGAATTTTTAATTACATTGCTAAAATCAAAATGCTGAAAAAAAATTAAATTGAAGTGATAAGCAAAAGGAGCCAATATATAAGGTAGAATGAAAAGTAGAAGACACTAAGTAAAAGAAATAATGAAAAACTATAATTATGTATGTGAATAAGTGACAAATTGTGAATAGTAAATAAATCTAAAAGAATTTAATTTTATTTAACCCTGTATAAAAAGATTATATGGCTTGCCCACGTTACTTTTATTCCGAACATTGTGCTAAAATACAATCAAACATTATAATTTGTTTTTATTTTCTTTTGTTTATTTTTAGTGACTGATTAACAACTTGACTGGTTTTTTTTGTTTCAAAAAAATTGGCTTTTAATGTTCCATATAATTGTATGCTAATGAGCACCAAAATAAAAATAAATTAAAAAAAAACATAATTGCATCCGTGCGGAAATTTATCATTTACTTTACGTTAATCACACCTCGTTACTAATTGAAAGAGAATCAATACAGTACTGGTAAAAGAATATGGTATACCTTCAAACTCTAACTTGACAACACTAAAAATATATTTTTTACAATCAATTTTTTTAAACCAGCACATAAATTTCCCGCCCATATTTAATTTCACATCTGCCGTATTTGGCTTTTGTTTGCGCAATAATATATTTCTTGGAAGAACTTAAATTTTGCCATTTTTGGTGATTTACGAACTTCATTATCGGACTATATGATTATTATTTTGCCTTTTAAGGTGTACAATTTTTTGGTTTTTATTTTAATCAAAAATACATAGTGATCATGTGAAAGGATTTCTTTGGAATTGAGAAACCAATCTCATTGACAGAATACAGGTTTAAGCAAAAGTTTCGGAATTTGTCATAACAAACTGACATAACAAACTCACAAGGAATAATGACTAAACTCAAAATATCGTAAAAAAGCGATATGGAATTTACTTTATTGCCAATTTTTGGAAGTATACAGATATCCATTTTTTGCCCAGAATTGATCATCACTTATGTCTGCACATATTTTGCTTGTAACGGTTCATATACAGTGGTGGTCACGAATTTAGCACACACTGTGTTAGCAACTCTACTTTGACATTTTTTACATCTTAGCTTAAGAATTGCAATGAAATATTTTTTGTTGAGTATTGTTTATGAAATTAACTCTGTGTACCGTTAGTTGCTTTCTTAGTTATTCTTAAATTTTCTGACATATTTCAAGTAGTATAAATCAATATAGTTTAAATGCTGGACACGAATTTAGCACAGGTTAGAATTACTGCCATATCTTATTTTATTTTGGTTAATTAAACTTTACTAGTAAGATATACTAAATTTATTAAGTTTCAATTTGAGTTCTTACAAAAAATTGCAGAAAGGTATGGCGAAAGACTACTGATTTTCAGAGGCTCAGCAGCAGTTAGTTCAGCAAATGAAAAATGGTGCAAGCACAGTTTTAGAGATTGCTCTGCTTCTTAGATGTTTCTGAAAGTTATTATATAACGCATTACAACATGTAGACAAGCGCGTCGGAAGCGAATTTCATCTGGGGGGAAGTACAAATGGGGGGGGGGGGGGCAGTACAAATGGTGGTGCAAAAAAGTTCACCAAAATTTCTTCAAAGAAACATGAATGTGAATAAACAAATTTTTTATTTTAGTTTAAAATAAAAAAAATACATAAAAAATATTAAAATTTCATTATTTTTAAAAGTTCTTCCAATTTCAATATTAGAGATCATTCTTTAAAGGATCTTTCATATGGTAATATGAAAATATAAGAAATAATGGTTGCTTTTATAAAGCAAGACTAGGTATATCTTTACATGGTTTAAATGCAATAAGGCACAAAAAGTTATATCAATTTAAATTATTCCAAAATGTTTCTTTCTGTCCTTGCGAGAAACAAACTCTTTCACCACCTCCATCGAATTCAATTCTTCGGTTTTATCTTTGTGAATGTGTATAAGTGCCGCATGAGTGAGTCGTTTTTGTGCCATAGTTGCTCGAAGATACGTTTTAAGTCGTCTTAGTGCACTAAAAAAACGCTCAGATGAAGCTGCTGATGCAGGCACAGTCAAAAGCAAAGCAATAAGTTTTTCAACTTAATTTAATAGTTTTTTTACAGTATCCGAATTTTTTGCAAATTGGGATACAATGCCACTACAATTTGAAGGTGTTTGGCCAGGCAATTGCTTCAGCATTTTAAGTTGCGCGTGGAGGTCGCTCCCATCAAAGTCATCTGCATAATGTTCTAGTTTTGTTTTTAGATTTTGTTCATTAGGCACTTTTCCGTTGAAGGCTCCGATTACAATATTACAGTATTAAGCTACATACTTAAGGGTGCTTTTAAACTGAAGTGGTTTTAAACTGAGTGGATTGCAGTGGAAACTCTACATTTTGTTCTATCTTTTTGCAAACACAGAGGAAGAAAATGGTTATCCGCAAGCATGCTTATGAAGAAGAAAGAAAGAAGAGGAAAATATATAATACAAAAATATTATCGTTGTAAAAAAAACTGATATTTTGAATAACTTTTGAAGTTTTCTTTTTAAATTGTTTGTCTAGCTAAAAAAGGGGGGGGCAACTGCCCCCCTTTTCCCCCGCTTCCGACGCCAATGCATGTAGAGCATTATTAGAGCATTAAAAATGTAAAATAGCGACCTAGAGCGCGAAAAACAATAGCAAGAGAGGGCCATTTGATTTATAGAGCTTCACTTAGTGATCCTTTTAAGACTTCAAATAAAATGAAAACTGAAATTTCGTCAAAATATGCCATAAATGTGTCCTCAAAAGACATAAGAAGACGTTTGAATGAAAACAATTTCCGTAGCTTTATAGCCCAACAAACACCACATGTGTCGCAACAAAATATTAAATATAGTCTTGCGCTTGTAAAAGAATATTTAAAAAGTCAACGAATTTTTGGAAAAATGTGCTTTGGAGGGATGAATCAAAGTTTTGCCGGTTCGCATCTGACACCAAACAATATGTGTGGCGTCCTCAAAACATGCAACACAATCCAAAGTACACGCTCAAGCCTATTAAACAGGGTGGCTGAAATGTTATGGTATGGGCGGCGTTTTCTTGGCACGGAGTTGGACCGATTGCTAAAATTTAGCAAAAAATGGATCAGCACGTTTATAAAAACGTACTTGTCAATACAATGATATCGTTTCAAGAGGATAATTTGCCGCTTTAATGGCGTTTTATGCAGGATAATGATCCAAAGCACAGTGCTCACATAGTTAAGAGTTGCTTGGAAAACAACCATGTTGATATTTTGAAGTGGCCATCGCAATCATCGGACCTAAACCCGATCGAGAATCTGTGGAGGGATGTCGAGCAGCAAATACTAACAGTAAACCAAAAAATTTGCCGGATTTGTGGAGGGAAATCGGTATAGAATTCTAAAGTACCGTTGTGAGGCTTTTATCAAAAGTTTACCAAGGATATGAGATGCAGTAATTAAGAATAAGGGATTTACTACGAAATATTGAGTTCTATGCAATAAATTTTGATTATATTTTTCATCCTAGACATTTTTTCGCTCGTGTGATAAATTTATGACCAAGTTAAAATGCTAATTTTTAATTTTTATTTGATTTTACGTTCTATAAAAAAAGTTTTGAAATAAAAAAATGTGTATAAGAAATAAAGAAGATATAATACAATATATACACTGAAAAAAGTTAATTATGAATTTACAAGAAATAAATGGAAAATTAAGTATTCACTCAACTTTTTTAAGTGTGCTAAATTCGTGACCACTACTGTGCACAGAAAAAAAAATTTAATGAACAGCATACGTTAAAATTAATTCATTAATTATAATGAAAAAAATCACTGAATTTTAATGAATTGCTCATAGTTTTTAACGTACTGTTCATTGAAATCAATGAAGTTATATCCATTAAAAATGTCTAAATAAATATCAATGATTTGTTTTCATTATTTTAATGGACTTTTCATTAATATTAATGAAAAGTACATTGATTCCAGTTGTAAATCAAATTTTAACGAAACATACATTGATTTTTAATGAACAGTTCATTGAATGAGTGGCGACCGTAGCCTAGTGGGTAGGGCCTAGTGTGGCCCCTAAGCTAAAGAACCGCGGTTCTTTAAGCAGAAAGTTTTTTCAATTGAATTAATTTTTCTGTTCGGTCGTCACCTCTCTGCAGACAATGGTAAACCTCAGAGAGTAAAACTTGCCATGTAAAGCTTCTTGAGAACATAATCCGTTCGGAGTCGGCATAAAACACGTAAGTCCAGTTCTCGGTCAGTTGTGATCAAACATTTAATAACACGCACAACACAATTGATCAAAAGATGCTAGGTCAAAGTCCTTCCAAGGGCTGAAATAGCCAGTTTATTTATTATTATTTAGTTCATTGTTCAATGTTCAGGTCATTAAATGCAATGTATAGTTCATTAAATTCAATGTATAGGTCATTACATTCAATGTATAGTTCGTTGAATTTAATGTATAGTTTATTGAATTTAATGTATTGTTCATTGATTTCAATGTATAGTTCATTAAATTCAATGTATAGTTAATTAAATTCAATGTATAATTAATTAAATTCAATCTATAGTTCATTGAATTCAATGTATAGTTCATTAAATACAATGCATAGTTCATTAAATTCAATGTATTCAGCTCATTAAATTCAATGTATACTAATTTATTCCTTCCCAATTTTGTTTGAAGTGAAACGCGAAGTTGTGAAGACGTGTGGCAAGTGTGTGTGTAAATTTTAGAAAAAAGGTGATAATAAATTAAATTAAAAGTGAAGAAAATGTTGTGCTTTGAATGTAAAAGAAAATTTAAATCTGTTGAATTACTATTAGTATTAGTAAATAGTAGGAAATATACCTGGCAATTTAAGTTACTGCTGCCATCATTTTCAAAAAATGTTTACATTTTTAAAGGATGAAAACCACATAAAAGATAAAGCTGTGCGGGCAAAGTTGGCAGAAATTGAAGATTTTACTAATTGTAATAAGTGGTAAGCTTAATTTTTCTCGAGGCTAAATAAATAAATAGTTATTTTTTTCAATTAATATCTTTCCAGACAGTACTGCTATGAAACTTATTTGGAGCCTTCATGGGTATTTGGTGCCCACTCAAAAAGTATGCAGTAATTACAACTTTAGAAGAAAAACTTTCCTAAAGCATACAATTACCAGTTCCCAAGTCGAGGAGCATATTGAGTTTTTAAAAACTAAAGGCGAAAATATTCAACCATTAATCCTTGCTGTTGGAGAGAAGAACTTCTCCTCATTCCAATAATTTTATGTGTTCATGGATGGTGTAAAATTTCAATTTGCTAGTTTTATTAGAGCCGTAGATGTGTGCTTTAAAATTTTTCAATTATTTCAATTAAAATATCCTGCGGCATGCACTCTCGTGTGGGAGTTCATTGCCGTATATTTTTATAAATTTAAAAACTATTCAAAATCTTCGAAAATTTGTATATTAACTGACTCTTTAAAATAAAAAAAATATTGTTGAAATTGTAATTATTTCCTTATTTTAAAAATGTTTAGAGAGGGATTAACAAATAATTCCTTGAATTTAATGTATATATCATTCATTCCAATGAACTAAATAGATTAAATTTAATGAAATATACATGGAATTCAATGAACTGAATACATAAAATTTAATGAACTGTACATTGAATCCAATTAACTAAATACATTAAATTCAATGAAATAAACATTAAATTCAATTAACTATAAATTAATACATTGAATTCAATGAACTATAATACATTGAATTCAATGAACTATGCACTGAATTCAATAAACTATACATTGAATTCAATGTAAGGTTCATGAAACTATACATTAAATTCAATGAACTATACATTGAATTCAATGAACTAAACATTGAATTCAATGAACCTTACATTGAATTCAATGAACTTTACATTGAATTTAATGAAATTTTCATTAAATTCAATGAAAAAAATCATTAATTTTAGCATTTTTTTAATGAACGTTGAATTCAATGAAGTGCACATTGATATTCATTGAAAATCACTAAGTTTAATGAACTATTCATTAAACTATGAAGAAAATTCATTGAAATCAATGACCACAGTTCATTGGACCAAAATGAATGAATAAATAATTGAAATTAATGCACCTTTTCATTAATATAATGTACCTTTTTGGTTCAGTGTATTTGAAAAAAAATGGGTCGTAGTTCGTGCAATTAAAATATCGTTTTTTACGATACTTTGAGTTTAGTCGTTATTCCTTGTGAACACAGATTTAAGAATAATTTCATGGATTTTAAAATTTTTGGTCTGGTTGAAACATCTTAACACAAAAAAAAGTCCAAAACGAAATTTTGATCATTTTTGACATCTAATTTGTATGTATTCACAACATGTATTTGAGTTCGACACTCTTGAACAAAGTACTGTAATTAAGCTTTATTGGCAGTGCTTTTTGATTGATGATTGACAAAAAACTAGTTGAACTGCTTTTTTTCAATCAAAACTTTGACGAAAAGACGTATAAACAGACAGACACACAAACTTAGGGAATAATGCTGGTGATTAGTAAATATTTGATAAATTTTTGAAGTGAAATTTTTGCATGACCAACAAAAACGACACATTTAACTTAAATTTAAACCAAAAAAGGCGATATTTTCATCAGAAACATTTATAGTCGAATACGCATATAACATAGGCCATTTTTTTGGTGCGAAAAATATCTCTTATTATTTAAAGGTTTAGAACATATAAACTAAAAAAAAACACAAACAAAACTTGGAAAAACACACTCCACATAAGATGTCTAGCAATTGTATAAAAATGTATCAAAAATGCTTTGTATTTTAAAACAACAATTTTTTAAACAAAATAAATATTATTCGACATTTAAATTAAAAACAAGAAAAAACAGATCTTGGGAAAAACACACTTTCATCCAAGTTGAAGACTCATTGTTTAGAAATATTTCGAATTGCTGTGTATTTTAAAGCTAATATTTACAGTGGCTCACAGCTTATTTCAACCAGCATCTTATAAAAACTTTAAGTAGCTATACCAACAAAAATAATACTAATATCAAAACTATATAAATACACGTTTTAAGTCTAATGTATAAACATATCAAATATGACTTAACTTATTTTTTTATATATATTTTTTATATTTTATAGCAATTAACGAAAAAAAGAAACAAAAACAATGTCACAGCTTATTTCAATCAGATACTTCGCAGCAGAACAATGATCCGTTATCTATAATGTAACGGTTGTTTCTTTTTTTATGTTTTAGTCATTATTTTCGTAATACGTTCAAGTAAACTTTTTTGTGAGTTTTGTGAGTAGGTCCCTAAAAATAATCCAAAAATCCTAGCGGTCAAAAGTTGGGTCGAATATCGGCCGTACAAGGCCTAAATTAAGTTGCACGGCCGATGTACGCCCGTTGTATAACACCAAATTTTTCAAAGCTCTTAAGCCGGTTTTCACTAGGTCAGTTTTCAATCACAAATGTTGTCAATCTAATGGAAACGTATTGTCATTTACATTTGTTGTCATATATGACCATTGATTGTCATATCAAATCACAAGCAAGTGAGAAGAGATAGAATTTTGCTTGGCAATTAAAATTTCGTTGTATGACAAGAAAAATCGAAAAGCCAACATGTTGGCATTTTGTGTCAGTTGTTGCCTACAAAAAATGTTGTTTTAATTTTTTTTTTGTTTCACTGCTGGCAAAGTTTTTTAAATATTGTTATTTTAATTATCGCAGTGGCTGGTGTCGCTTCCAAGGGATTTGTTACAGGACGCATTTTCGGGATTCACGTTGTTGTGGTCGCTTTACCAGGAATTTGTCATTTGCGCGAATCTTGAAGACGTATCTTGCGATAGAACGTGGCGATGGTGTCTTTTGAGCCAACACCGGCCACTGTGCTAATCTTTGTTTAAGTGCACTTTTGCTATTAATCTAATAAAATTAACAGTATTTTATAAATTTCGCCAAAAAGAAACATTTTCTAACAATCTCAAATATAAAACATCAGCTGTTGTTGATGAAAAAAACATAACTGAACAAACCGATGGCATTTCACAAATAACATCGAAAGTGAAAACAGTATGGCAATCAATTGACACATAAATTCAACGTCAGTCTTTGACATTCGATTTTATGTCAGTTTTTAGGTTTCACTGAAAACGCATTTGACGTCATATGGTCAAGATGCCTACTGACATCAGTGATTGTTGTCATTGAAATTGACTTAGTGAAAACCAGGCTTTAGTCAATAGCAAACGTACGCGCAACAACAAAAGCAAGCCTCTCTCGGCAAAGCCGAAGTTGATGGTACCGTCACATGCGTGTGGCGCAAATAATTTTTTTTGTTGAAGTTAATTATAAAAAATGGATTTTTTATTGTAGAAAATTACTATTCGGCCGATGTACGGTCGCTGTACGACCACTGTACAGCCGAGATTACGTGAAAACGGACTCTGTACGGCCGCTGTTTGACCAAAAAGTCCTGCAAACGACATTTGTACGACCCTTATAAAGCCAAGAAAAATTTTTAAAATTAAACCTTGTTCGCCCGCTGTTTGGCCTTAGCTAAAAATGTTTTTATTTTTACTTGGGACAGCATTTACATATTTTTCATTAAATAAAATAGAAAACAATTTAAATATACAAAATTTTCAATTCGTACAGAAATTATTTTTATACCCCCACGTTTAAAAAACGTAATGGGGGTATATTAATTTTGTCACTCCATTTGTAACGCCGATAAGGAGGTGTGGCCGGAATAGAAAAGTATATATATAATCCTGATCAGCATCACCTCCTGAGTCGATTTAGCCATGTCCGTCTGTCCATCTGTGTCCACGATAGCAGCCGTATTTTTGAGCTATCATAACGAAATTAAAAATATAAGCCTTTTTTTACAAAAATGGAGGTCAAATTGGAATCTGAGCAAAATTGGATGAAAACCACGCCTACCTCCCATACAAAGTGACTTAACCAAAACGTTAAGATCTCTTTAAATTCCACAAAAATCAATTTAATGACTTCAAATTTCGCACTGTGTCTTAAATATTGAATATTTATTTTGAGTACTTAATTTGTAAAAATCGGATGAAAACCACGCCTACCTCCCATACAAAGTGACTTAACCAAAACGGTAAGATCTCTTTAAATTCCACAAAAATCAATTTAATGACTTCAAATTTCGCACAGTGTCTTAAATATTGAATATTTATTTTGAGTATTTAATTTGTAAAAATCGGATGAAAACCACGCCTACCTCCCATACAAAGTGACTCAACCAAAACGGGAAAATCTCTTTAAATATATTTAACAGTTTGCTTAACACTTTATATATACTCTAATTCGGCCGTGGGTGTATTTTAACTTCGGCCCAGTCGAAGATAATTCCTTACTAGTTTTTTATAAAATGTAGAAAATGTAAAAATTTAAAATTAAAGAACGGGGTACGCCTCTCTTGAACAGGTGCTGGGTATAATATATATTACAAAAAATTTAAATTGGTAGAAAATAATATCAATCTCCATCAAGCAAATTTTGTTTAATTTTCATATAAAAAAAAAGAAAATTTAAAGAAGGTGCCTTTTAAAAATAAAAGCAATAGAGATGTTTGTAGTAAAAGTTGGCAGCCCTGGTAAAAAAACAAAAATATCAAAAATTTTTCAAAAATCATTAAAATCGGGTAATAAACAACGTAGATACATTTTATTGGAAATAACCCCATTTTAAAAATTTTTGCTTTTGGACATATGTAATTGACATCTCCATAATATCGCGAGTAATGGCTTTAAAAAAAAAAATTGAGGAATTTTAGTTCTTATAATTTGAATACGAACTTATAGCCAAAATTTCAGGCAAATCAAAAGGCATGCAAAAAAGCTTGCGTTAGGCTTGGAATGGACAAATATACGTAATATGTCTGTGTTCATAAGCGATAATCACTTAAGTCGACTTAAAACAAAACTGAGTTATTGATGTAGATATTTTCTACGCATTTAGTTCTATAAACACACGAAATCTGGAGCTTCTAGTATAACCCTAGCCAAAGTTACGACATAAAAACGAAAGGCTCTTTCATATAACTTATATGGCGATCGAAACCTCGAAATCAGACTTAAGCTGTTTTCGCTTATGTACACAGATATGTGAGTTTCATCGTACCTGAAAATCTCTTCACACAAAGTTTCATGCTAATTATGTATAAGAGCAGTTTAGGAATTTTTGGTGGTGTTGTAAAAGATTTGCTTACAACGCCTCTGGTGTTGAATACAGAACAAAATAGATAGTGCCAAAACAATCATCATATCTGAAAACCTTTCTATACAAATTTTCATGCTAATCATATAAGCGATTTCGGAGATTTTGGCAGTTTTAAAAAAAATTTGTATTACAACGCTTTTTGCTGTTAAAGATAAATAAATATAAATAGCGACAAGTCACTGATCGTACCTAAAAACCTCTCTAAACAAATTTGTATGCTAATTATATGAGCTCTCGTGTTAAAGAATGATCAAAATAGATAGCTCCAAAATACTCATCGTACCTTAAAATCTCTTTATGCATGCTAATCATATGAGTGGCTTAGGATTTTATGGCTGTTAACCCGAAAACTCCATAAAAATCGGTCCACCCGTTTAGGAGCAGTTAATTGAATTGCACAGGTACAGAAAAATATAAAGCAGATACAATCATCAAATTCTAAATTTAAGAAAAGCTTATAAAAATTCTGAAAAATTTTTAAAATACAAAATAGTCCATTTATAGAAATGTGAAATACCTATTCCAGGAATCGAAAAGATACAAATTTTTTGGTTGTACTCTTTGCAGTGCTAAGTAAAGCAATTTTTTTTAGAATTTTGTTGTTTGTCAACAAAACATCGTAAATATGTGTTTCAATATTATGTCAAACAAATAAAAAGCCAGACAGAACAGTAAAACAAGACTGCAATAAGCAAACATATTTGCAACTTAGTCAAAAAACATTTATGCTAAATTAACAATTCTTAATGACTTGTTAAAATATTAAAAAATCGTACAAGTTGTGTACTTTTTTAGAAAAATCAATGCATGCAATAAATATAAATGGTGCTAGCAACAAAATAACACAAAAGGTGGGAAGCAAATGCTTTAATTTATAAACGTGTGTGTATAGAATAACTATTAAAACTTGAAGAATGGAAATTTTCTCAAGTACTTCTACGTCATTAATTGAAAAAAACAAATATTTGTATTCTCATGTGATAAATCTGAATCTGATATTTATATTAACTGTTAAAAGGTGCTTTGTACCATTCAATATTATCATTTGAGTGACGTTCAGTTATAATAAAATTGTAACAATAAATTTCGTTAGGTGATTAAAGCAAAAATATTTGATTAGAAATATGGGGCACTTAGAAAGTTTTTCAAGAAATATTATAAGAAAACAAAAAAGATTTACTTCATTTGAAAAACTTTTTTTGACATACTTACTAAACATTTTCGTTACATTTTTGTTGATAAAAAATTCAAATTGCAATGTCTCGGTGAGATTAAAGTCCATTCCATGGACAATTTTATTACGCGTATTTAAAAACAAAAAGTGATGCAGACGGGGGACCCTGTCGTTCCTTCCTGACGCTTTTTCTTCAACTCAACAAAAAAATAAATACATTTTTAGGATCCACCCTAATGTCAAAAACTTTTTAAAATTCTTACATCAGATTCGAAATCAGCGACCAGCGATCTACAAAAAGTATAAAACAAAAACACATTTTGAGGGTCCACTCTAGTGTCAAAAACTTTTTGAAATTCTTACATCAGATTCGAAATCAGCGACCAGCGATCCACAAAAAGTATAAAACAAAAACACATTTTGAAGGTCCACCCTAGTGTTAAAAACTTTTTGAAATTCTAGCATAAGATTCGAAATCAGCGACCCCTTAATTACTGTCAGCACATACACAAAGAGTATAAAGAAAAAAAAAACACATTTTTAGAGGCCACACTGATGTCAAAATACTGTTTAAAATTCTAACATCAGATTCGAAATCAACGACCAGCAGATCTACAGGTAGTATAAAGCCAAAAAAACACATTTTTAGTGTCAACCCTAGTGTCAAAAACTTTTTGAAATTCTTACATCAAGTTCAAAATTAGCGACCCCTTATATTGCTAGCGCATATGCAAAAAGTATAAAACAAAAAACACATTTTTAGAGTCCACCCTAGCGTCAAAATTTTTTTTAAATTTTAACTTAGTACTGCTGGCACATACACACAAAGTATAAAATAAAAAACCCATTTTTAGGGACCACCCTGATGTCAAAATACTTTTTAAAATTCTAGCATAAGATTCGAAATCAGCGACCACTTAATACTGCCAGCACATACACAAAGAGTATAAAGCATAAAACCTGACACTTATAGGGTCCACCCTGATGTTGAAATACTTTCACATCATTTGTACATCTACAGAGAGTATAAAGTAAAAAAATATTTTTATTGCCCACACTAGTGTCAAAAAACTATTTAAATTTCTTACATCAATTTCGAAATCAGCGACTCCTTATACTGCTAGCGCAAATACAAAGAGTATAAAACAAAAAACACATTTTTAGGGTCCACGCTAGTGTCAAAAAACCTTTTTTAAATTTTAACTTCATACTGCTGGCATATACACAAAAAGTATAAAATACAAAAAAAATATTTTTAGGGTCCACCCTGATGTCAAATACTTTTTAAAATTCAAGACAAAAAATATTTGAAATTCTTACATCAAGCTTAAAATCAATGACCCCTTTTATTGCTAGCGCAAATACAAAGAGTATAAAACAAGAAACACATTTTAGGGTCCACCCTAGTGTCAAAAAACCTTTTTCAAATTTTAAATTTATACTGCCAGCACATACACAAAAAGTATAAAATAAAAAATAAACATTTTTAGGGTCCACCCTGATGTCAAAATACTTTTTAAAATTAAAATCAAAAAAATATTTGAAATTCTTACATCAAGTTCAAAATCAACGTCCCCTTATATTGCTAGCGCAAATGCAAAGAGTATAAAACAAAAAACACATTTTTAGGGTCCACCCAGTGTAAAATTTTTTTACAATTCTAGCATAAGATTTGAAATCATCGATTAGCATCTGGATCTACAGAGAGTATAAAACAAAAAAAGCAAAAAAATATATAGGGTCCACCCTAGTTTCAAAATTTTTTTAAAATGTAATTTAAGATTCGAAATCAGCGACCCTAAATGCTGCCATCACATACACAAAGAGTACAAAGCAAACAAAAAAAAAACACACATTTTAGGGTCCACCCTGATGTCAAAATACTTTTTAAAATTCTAACATCAGATTTGAAATCAGCGACCAGTACATCTACAGATAGCATAAAGCCAAAAAACCCATTTTTAGTGTCCACCCTAGTATCAAAAATCTATTTGAAATTCTTACATCAAGTTCAAAATCAACGTCCCCTTATATTGCTAGCGCAAATGCAAAGAGTATAAAACAAAAAACACATTTCTAGGATCCACCCTAGGGCCAAAAAACTTTTTTAAATTTTAACATAAGATTCGTTTTTGAACATCACATATCACTGTATTACAAACTTAATTGCAATAAACTTTCTCACACATGATTTAAAACAAACACGCAAATAAAAATAGCAAATGCGTTTTAACAAAATTTCTACGTGTCAGAAACAGATAAACACAGAGGAAGAGAGAGAGAGAGAGAAAGAGAGAGTTGTGCACTCTCCTACTCGTTTGTAAGTCTGCTCCATGGTGTAAGAAATCAAGGTGCAAGTGACAACGTCGTTTGCTAAAGCTGTCAAACTTATGAGTGAGTGAAAGAGACAGAAAAGTTGATTTTGTATGGTTTGGCAACTTAAGTGTTGGATTTTTACAACTAAAACTAAAACTTGCTGTCATCTGGTTTCTTACAGCATGGTCTGCTCGAATCTCAATACTCGCACGCACACACACAGCCAAGGCCCTTAAGAACCATCCCAGTGGGCAATTGCAGGAATCCGAAGGCCTTCTAGCAGGCCTGCGTTAGGTTTCAAAAGGCCTTCCACACTCCTTGCAAACACCATTTTATTGCTTGTATGAAATGGGAAAATTTGTCAGGCCTTCCACTCTCCTTGCTCAAAAGAGACCTGCCAGAAGTGCTCTTTCGAGAAGTCACGTTATAAAGAAAAGCAATATAAATATCAACTTGAAATAAAAAACGACTAACAATTTCAGATTTGGTCTCTCATGTGGCGGTCCGACGTCTTACCCACTCGTCTATCGTGGTTATTAAGACTCAACAGCTTATTTTGCATCAATAAAAATGAAAGTAAGATTTCGGGAGCCCAGGTTCGAGACCCAACTCGGAAATTTTTTTTTTAATCTACATTTTTTATAAACTGTTGTGTGTTTAAAATTTTTTTGAATTTTTTATAAATTTTCTTCATACAAAAATATAAAAAAAGACTTGGAGTTTTTCCCTATAAATTATTTTCATATAATATAATATGTAATGTGTTAGTTTTCGGGAGCCCGGGTTCGAGACCCAACTATGACAATAAAAAAAATATTTTTGTAATTTTTCTTAAATCTACATTTTTTAACAAACTGTTCTGTGTATTTAAAATTTTTTTGGATTTTTTTTTGCAAATTTTTGCATATAAAATAATATGAAAAAATCAGAACCTTCAAAAGGTAGGCCTTACTGAAGTACTCATCAATGCAGTGATCATGGAAGGTGTATTGATGCCAATAATAGCAGCGCTAGCATGTCTTCTTTTGCGGAGCACTCGCTAAAATGCCCACTGGGATAAGGTTGTTGCACTTGAGAGCGAGCTCGGTCGAACTGTCAGAATGGGTGAAAAGAAAGCCAGAAAATGAATGCATGGAAGAAAGAAAAGCACAGTGACAGTTCAAGCAAAGGCGAAAAAATAGTGTGTTTCTCTCAAGTGCCTCAACCTTATAAATTAACCTTGCATACAGTTTCCTTGCCTGCTAGTTTGGAGTCTGCTCGATACTCTAATGCAAACACACACAACAATCTCACTGTTACGTGACGATTTTTACCAAATCACACCACCCCACCCGCAATCCGCGCAAAGGAACTTAGTTCCAAAAATAATTAATATGATTATTATTAATATAAAGTTGCTTGGCTTTGGCCGTAGTGAAGCTAAAAAAGCCAAAAGCTAAATTTTTGTATTTTCTTTACGGCCAAAGCCCAGCAACTTGTATTAATTTATAGTAGGCCGAATAATTATCAATATGATTATTATTTTATTAGTTTTCTTGTAGATTTCTCATTTTTTACCTTAATAGCAGGTATATCCACCATTAAATTGAATAATTTTGTCTATTCTTTTTGACATACTTGATATAAATTTACGGCAAGTGTCAGTTGGCATCTCATACCATGATTTTTAACAAACACCCATTTGGTCCTAACTTGAAAAAGTTTATTTTACTAAGTTTTACTTCAGTATTCTGCAAAGGTTTTAAATGGTATTTATCTCTGGTGAATGACTAGGCCAATTATATAACGTCACATTGTTGTCCTGAAACCAATCTTTAACAAATTTGGAAGTATGTCTCGGAACATTATCTTGTTGATGGATCCATTTAACAGGCATATTTTCTTGAGCATATGGCAAAATTGTGTTGTCCATGATATTTCTATACAGAAATCTATCCATGGTGTTGGTGATTCGATGTATGATAATCCACAAGCTACCCAGTAGAAAAGTGGATCATCCTATGTGCGATCTGGGAGTGCTCCCTGAGGAGCAGTGGAGTGCTGCTTATTGATCCAAGCTAGGTGTATTTTGTGTTCTCTTTAACCATTGCATGTCCTAGGAAGGGTAGCGCTCCCTTTAACATCCCAGAGAAGCTCCAAAGGAGCGATCAATAAATGATCTAAATGGATTAACAAAGGAATATTTGAAATATTTTATTTTTTTTTAAAATTAAAGAACCAAGAAATGCACCTTATACAACAAGGTTTGGTCTTTGACCTGAAAGGAAAGGGATAGAATAGTTAGAGGAATTTTAGTTTTCCATAATTCTTAAATGTAGGAAAGAACAAAGAAAGTTAAAAGAACCATGTCCGAATCCGGATTTCAACCAGGGACCTCTGGGTTGATAGTCTAGCGCACTTTTCACTAGACTACAAAGGTCGATTTTTCACAGAAAATAATGATCGAGTTTCCTAAAAAGCACATGCCTCACTTAATGTTTTTTTTTCTTTTTGATTACTCGCCTATTGATCTTATAAAATAGTAAAGGAGCACAAGGGCACAAGTGCTCACTTTTTGATCCAATAAAACAGCAAAAGAGCGCTCTCTTGTTCCTCCTCGTGGGAGCGATCGCATATTTTTGTACGAGGTAATCTCAAATTACCATTACATCCAGAAAAATTCACCATTTGGTGCGCTTTATGGGCCAATAGGGATTATGTGATATGGGAATCATTGGTTCATATCGTCTTCCGGGGATTCATGTGCTCTACGTTAAAAAAACGTGCAAAAGTTTGAACTCATTTGTTTTTAAATACTGTACGACAGGATTTTCTGGATGTCTCGCCATAACTTGTTTTATTTTATTTTCAAGTTTTACGCCTCAAAAAAAAAAAACACCACTCTTTACATGTTAAGTGATATGAAATACACAGGGGATTCAAGCAATTATTTTTTCAATTTCTTGTGTATAAAATGCAATAAGCAGTTAGCATTAGTTGAAATATAAAATTTTGAAAAAAAGAATAAACTAAAAGTTGAACTGATCATATCTTTGTTGTTTTTTCATTTTTTGTTTTTATTTTGTTCGCCACATTTTATTGGCCACTTGTCCTAAGCATTTGATAAAGTATAACTTTTATTTCGCGTGCTACAAAAAACCAGTTCTTATGAAATATTTATTAAAACAACTTGTAACTTTTAACATTCACACTTAAGGGTTTCTCTAAGTTCTTAATCTTATCAACACTGGAGACAAGTTTCTATAAATACCACGGATATAAGCACTTAAGTGGATGTTACTCACATTTCCGTGCCAAATGCATTTAAATTGTTCCTTTTTAGAAAAGTGATAATAAGTAGCAAAAATCGCTGATTAATTTACACTTAAGTAAGCTTTTAAGCATTTAATGATAAAGCATTTTAAAGTAGCTGTCGCTAGAAACTAAAATACACAAAAAAAATATACTAATATTTTCATAAATAAGTGTTACCTACATGTCAAAAAGCTAAATATGTCAAAGTTATCAAAAAAATTCTATCCAACAATGATTTGAAAATATCAATGGTATTAATTCCTTTAAGCCCACATCATAGCTATTTTTTATTACTGGCCAGAAAAATCCTGAAAAAATATGCAGTGTTTTATGTTGTACCCAGTGATGCCAATAAATTTTTGAAAAAGTCCCTACCGCATCTTAAGAAAATCCCTACTTTTCCCTACGAAAATATTATTTTTCCCTACAAGTTTCCCTAAATATTTGTTTCATAGCTACAGCTCAGAGTTTTCCCACAGCAAAGTCATTTTTGTTAGGTTTTTCGAAAAATGTTTCAATTACTTTTATCCTTTTAACGGAAACTACGTCTTTTGTTGAAATTTGCTTAGAGAAAGCTTCAGAAGGTCTTATTTTCCACAGCTTAGAATCTTCCCAATCAGCCAAACAAGCTTAGAATAAGCATTAAACAAGCTTAGAACCGTAAGCATCAAGCTTGGAAAAAGCTTTAGAATACTATTGGAAAATGCTTACAAGTAATTGTAGAATAAACGAAAACGATCCCTTGGAAAAATATTTCTTACTATAAGCTTAATCCAAGTGTTTCTTTACAATTGGAAATTAGTATTTGAATAAGCTCAATTCAAATGTTTATTTACAATTGGAAATAAGTATTTAAATAAGCTTTTTCCAAGTGTTTCTTTACAATTGGAAATTAGTATTTCAATACGCAACTTTTGTGTATAAGTATATTTACCAAACAATGCGCAGCCATCTTAAATTGACAAATAAGAATAAAAAAAGAAAATTCGCCGGTTCGAGAAGCTGTACCGTCCTCATTTCTCACTATCATCAAACTCGACTTGCCTTGAAGAAAACTTGCCTTGTTGCATTTTAAGCCCTCAGTTGTGGGTTCTTGTCCTTTAAATTCAATATTTTCCACAATTATCTTGTGGATTTCTATGTTTAGTTTCCATAACTCTTAAATGTAGTAGAGAGCAAAGAGAGTGAAAAGAACCACGACCAAACCTGGACTCGAACCGGGGACGTCTGGGTTGATAGTCTAGCGCACTCTCCACTAGACTACACAGGCCAAGAGTTAACAGCAATCGCAACTTTGAACAGTTGCAAAATTATTACCTTGGCTAACATTTTGCAAGTATAATTGGAAAACACTTACTTAAAGCAAGTCTTTCCAAGTATTATTGTACAACACTTACTTTTTGTTTTTTACGCAATAATTCTACAAAGCAACTTGGAAATTTATTACCTATGCAAGTGTTTTACAAGCGTGCTTGGAGAAGACTTGGTTTTTGCATTGTATGTAAGCTTAATCAAATCACTATTTCTAAATGGCTGATTGGGTTGTTACAAGCTGCACATTTACACTTGAAAGCACCGTGTCAATTTTTTCGAGCCAACCCTTGAATACAGCGATCTCCAGCCAGCTGTTGTTAAATTTTATTTTCTGTACTTAGAACGTCCCTTTGTAGCACCCGTTTTAGAAACAGATGAATCGGAAGAATTGATCATTTTTCTAAAAATAGTTTCATTGACAATTTGCTAAGAATAAAATTTGAAGCAACTTACGATTTTTATTCATTAATTCAGACTCAGATTTTGTGTTTTTTTATAACAATTTAATCGGTAATTTTAATCTTGTGGAAAAATGTAAACGAAATCGCGACAAAATTGACATTATTGCTTGGTGAAAAATGAGAATGTTTAATCACAAAAGAACAAAAATACAAAAGTCTAGCTTGTCAGTGGATGTGTTCAAGCATGTATAAAGATTTCATATATGTTAAAATCAATTAAAGAAATTATATGCCAACATCAAAATGATTTTTTTTTTTTAAATAAAGAGATTTTTGAGATTCCCAACATTCAAGTAAATGTTGAAAATCTGTCCCTTCTTCCCTACATCGCCAATTTAAGGCTGAATTTCCGTACATGTAGCCTCTTTTCCCTACTATTGGCATTACTAGTTGTAGCTACTGCAATACAACGAAACGACATTTTTTCTTTATTTATTTTTTTTATATTGTCTTTTCACAACTTTTCGGATTTTGTTTGAATTTACACATTATGTGCATAATAAAAACATTATCCACAGATTATCTTATCTCTTATCTTTACTTTTATTTTATTCCAAATAATTTATACAAAAAAAAAAGAAAGAAGGTACATAATACATTTGTCAACTTTGCTATTGTCTATACATGCTTTGATTCTTATGATTAGATTTGAGATTTTCTAACATTCAGTTGCGTGGTTAATGTCCACTTTATCAGCCAGCGACGCACAGTGCTTTGTGTTGTGGAAATCTATAGTAATAAAACTCATTTTCTGTTTGTTTGTTTGTTTGTTTGGACTTTATACAAATATAAAAACTAGACGGATTTTGCTCAAATTTGGTATACATATTATATGCATCCCAACTTAATAGGTAGCATACTTAGTTTTTGCCACGCCCCCTCCGAAATTTTTCAACTAACGATAATTTTATTATTATAATGCTTTTTACCATCGGAGTTTTTTGTGTATTTAATTTTAAAAAATTTCTGTTATTTTGACATCAAAAGTACTCACATATATTCAAAATTGTAGAAATTTTCAGTACAACGACTTTTTTATAAAACATCGTTACCTAAGAATAAGAAAAAAAACGACATGGAAATCAAAGTTTGGTCTTTCGATGCAAATATCTCCGCTGTCCATTAATATATTTCATTAAAATTTTTTTTGTTCAAAAGTTCAATAAAATCACTTCACAAAAATGAACTGTACCGTTAAGTCAGTGTAACTATGTTTTATAATTATGTGAAAAAAGTCCAAAATATTGACTTTTTACTCAAAAAATAACTCAAAAATTGGTTTTGTTGTAAAAATTAAATCAATTAAAAACTGCACATCTCGCTAACTTTCATATGGCATAGCATTTATTTGCAAAAATTCTTCCAGCTAAGAGCAAAAATTATTTTACTGTTTTTGTCATCAAAACAAGTACAATGTTTTAAGGATAAAAAATGTTAAAAATATCCCAAAAATTAACAATTTAAATTTTTACGCAATATGTGAATTATCTTTTTTCACCATTCCAACAAGCGCAACATATCCAAAATCAGATCAGAAACCAAATCGGATCACTCCGCCATATTAAAGTTAAAAAGTTTTAAGGAAAAAAAATCGGAAAAATTTGCTTTATTAAATTTTTATTGATTCAATGTTGCAAAATAAATCTACATTAAATATAAGTTAATTAAATATTTTATTCCTTAAGGACGTGTTTTTTAATCGAGCAGCGCTTTCGACACCAACGGCAGTGGTGAAAATTTAAATTGGTTGATTTTTGGGGTTTTTTTAATATTTTTTACCCTAAAACTAGGCTCTGATATGTTGGCAACCCTGGAATTAAATTTTTTTTAAGGAATATCTAAAATATTTCTTTAAAATTATTGAAGTCATTTTGAATGCGAAGAATAGTTTTATTGATTTTTTATGATTTTTTTTTGTGTTCGAAATGCCAAAAACAGGAACTTTGAGAATTTATGAAAAAAATCAAGTTTCGACAGCTATATCTTTTTCATCTGAATTTTGGTTTTTGTAATTTTTTGCACAAAACAGCTTTAGACTATGCCAGAGTCACCCGTTAAGGCGTTTTTTTAAATTCCGCATTTTTGGATTTTTGAGAATTTTTTTCATAAAAATATTTGAAATTTACAAAATGTTTCACTTCTAGTAAAAAATTTCATAACGAGTTATTAAGTTATTCAACCTAATCACATAATTTTCTGTATTTGTATTATATATTGTTTCAGAAAACATTTCTACAGCATTTCATTGCAATTTTTTCAAAATTGAATTTTTACGATTTTTTTTACTACAACAAAAAAAAAGGACATTTTTCAAAAACTGAAATATCACAACTCTAGCAATTTTTATCCGATTGTTATGTTTTACAGCTCATTTTTAGGGACAATTAAATAACAAACAAAGTGCATACCAGTTTTAGGCGCAAAATAAGGTTTTATGTGCAAACAATCGAGTAATATGTAAATAGTCAAAAATTGTTCATATGTTTTTCAATTCCAAATTTAAATCGCTTGGATGGTCGGGTAAATAATTTCCGATTACTTACAATTTGATAAATTTATTGTTTTTACATCAAAAGGAACGATTTTTCAGCCATCCATTTTAAGAAAATTTCTTTTAAAAAATCTCCTAATTGCTAAGGCCACCCTTATTGTACACCCTAGGATTTTTTTGGCGATATTAATTTTTTCCAGAATGTGGTTTTTCTATTTTTTACAAAAAATCAAGTCACAAAAATAATTAATGTGAAAAAATTACTCTAATATCCCTTTCTGATCAAAAGTGATGGCTAAAACTATCGTTTCAAGGCCTCAGAATTCACTATTCGACCACAATTTACACATGCAGTTTCACTGATAACTTTTATGGGCGTCTGACAAGGGGGTGTGGTAGCAACGCGCAGTGTTTCAGCTACTAAGTAAAACAACTTTTTGTATTCAAATGACAAAATTGTCTTTATCCGAAATTTTTTGTCCTTCGACAAATTATTTAAAAAAAATCTGTATTACGGTAGCTTCTATAAATTTCTTAAGGTCGCTTTACATTATCCCACTGTGTGTTAACACATGTCAAAATTTTCATGTGTGATAGAAAGTGAGATGGTGTAAACAACGGAAAGCAATGTGTGTTCTGATTTTTTTGGCATGTCGTACCACATTTTATTTTTTGGTTTGTTTCTAATTTCATCACACATTCTATCCCACCAGAGATGCATTTTACCGTAAACTTACTTGAAATTTATTATTTAGGTGAGAAAATTTTAAGCTCGTAATGTATTTTCAAATGGAATAACAGAAGGAAGCAGTTCTACAGCTTATTGAACTTTGTAGGGGCTTTAAATTGATTAAAAACCGATTCATTACTCAAATTTTCACGTTTTAGTATAGTGTAAAGTATAAAAATGCGGTGCGACTCTGTGAGATAGTCTAAAAGCGAAAAATTAATTTCTTCATACAAAAATTAAAAATGACAGCATGATGAAATTCAATAATACTTTCTATCTCACATGTGGTAACACACAGTAGGACAATGTAAACCGGCCTTTATGTGTTATAGTCCTCTTACTACAAAGTTAACCCTTAACTGGTACAGCTGGTCTGTGGGACCAGAACAAAAAAACAAAACAGTATATTTATCTTTTTATTCAATTCAAAATTCAATTAAATTCAATTCAATCATTCAAATAATTTACGAAATTCTTTCAAAATAGGAAAAAAAAACTTAATATAAGACGTTCCTAAAACAACATGCACTTTGAACTTAATTTGTGTTCTTTAACCATTTTATGTTGGTTTGGTCCCTGGGACCAGATGTCCAAATTCAATTTAATTCAATTCAATTATTGAAATAACTAACGAAATTCATTAAAAAAAAAACTTTATATAAGACGTTCCTAAAAAAACAACATGTATTTCAAATTAAATTTGTTTCTTTAACCATTTTAAGTTGGTGTGGTACCTGGGACCAGATGTACTGTTAGTGTAATTTTTTTGAGGTGTACCAGTTAAGGGTTAATACCCCTACGACGAGTGACAATCTTGAAGCGATGTAGGGGCTTAAGCTGCAATGACGCAATGCTGCCGGCGGGAGCAGTTCCTCCCTGTTGGGCATAACCCTACAGCTTTGCGGAGCCTACAGTCTTGGTCTTGTGGCGAACTAAAAGTTACTCCCCCCTAATCCAGGGTGTCATGCGTACCGTGCCCATTGGATGGTTTGCAGTCAGGGGGTATACCGACTGTATTGGAACGGCGCCTTCACGATAACAGGCCGCCTCGTGAAGTAACTGTGGCCTTACCATGGTATGCGGGCTCTGGCATGGTCGACCACCCTTTCCCAGCCATAACAAATAGACTGCGACGTTTTTGTCCTCGGACACGAGCTACCGGTCGAACCAAAGATTATGAGTACAACCAAAAAACAAAAACACAACAAACAAGAAGACTTGCGGGAAATCACTGCAAGCAGAGCAGCAGACCTTATGGAACAGAGATTCCAAGGAGAAGGTCAAAAGCAGGGCACCAAAGTTAGGAGTAATCCTCCTCCGCCAACCAGAACTCAAGTCAATAGGACTTCACGCAGAAGCGATCAGGTGGAGCATAAAATCCATAAAGATGATCACAGACACTGCAGAACACAGATCAGGAGGAACCCGTACGGCAGAGATCGAGTGGAGCATAACATCCACAACGATCAAAGGCCTAGTACGAGCCACCAAAGGAAAACTTCGAGCCCTAGGAGATATAATCCTGTCACAATGCCCCCGGAAAAACACCGGGAAGATACGACATCGGCTCCGAAAAGAATCCCATGTACGGAAACTGCGTCCACATCCAAGGAAGCAGCACAGAAAAGGGAAACAAAAGAAGGGCACACACACAAGCCCTTCCATAGTAGACGTCGCCTTGTCCATCTTCCTCAGCGTGGGGAGCCAGGAGGACTAGACGACCCACTGAGAGTTGGTCTAAGTGGAGCGGGCGTAAGATGGTATCTGCGCTACCTGGAACAGGGCATGGCACCCGAAGTAGCTCGTGAAAAAGCGTTGGAGCATCGGGGAATCACCGGCTTACCAGAGACAACGAAGAGGAGTTGTAATGAGATAACGCCTCCTCAACGCCCAGAGAGCAAGAAGATAAAAATAGCTCCTGGGAGTAATAGTAGGTCAGAACCTGGGGCCAAGTTACCCAAACCAGAACCACTGAAAAAGAGGACCAGCTATGCCAGCATAACAAAAGGCATACAAATTGCGGTCCTACCCAAAGAATACCCCCGGCAAATGCTAAGTCCGGATGAGCTCTCGGAGCTAGAAGAAGCCATACTGAGCGAAGTAGTGAAGGGCTGGTCCACCAAGCTACAGTTTGAGGGAATTCACTTCCGTCCGGGCATGTTACTGGTCGACTGTTCGAATCCCTCAACAGCAGAATGGCTGCGAGCATCAGCACCAAAGCTCGAGCACTGGAAAGGGCTAGAACTGATGGCTTGCCTAGGAGAGGAGGTTCCAAAAGGGCATACTATTAGGATGTTCTTGCCAAGAAGCTCAAGTACGGAGATCAATAGATCGATGGGACTAATTGCCGCCCAGAACGATGGTCTCAATACGAAGTATTGGAAGATACTGAGCTCTAAGGATGAGGGAAGTGGGCACATGCTTACGTTCTCAATAGATAGGGAGTCACTTGAAACTATCAAGTCACGGGGCTCAACTATCAGCTTTCGCTTTGGAACCATTCCGGTGTTGGGCACAAAATCGCCCCCAACGACCAAACCGTCCATAGCAGCAACATCCACAGCTGTAGCGCCCACAGCTGCAACGTCGATAGTGGTAACAGAAGCTACGTCCACAGAAACTACGTCTGTAACTCCCAATGAAGGGAGAGACGCAACGCCACCAACACAAATAACTGGTGAAGTTGTCACGGAGAGTTCGCCTCCGTCTCGGTCATCACCGCAACACCTTCAATCGGAGATCAGGCAGAGGGCATGAACCTCGCCGCTCTCTCGATTGATGGTAGTAAAGAACCTTCAACTGAGGTAGGAGCAATGCTGCCTGAAGAAGATCGGGGCAGCAGCGCGGTGCTATGACGATCGGCACAGAAACCAGCACGAAATTTGCCCAGGTAAACCTCCACCATGCAAAAGCTGCTTCAGCAGTTATTGCTCGGAGGTTTACCACAGAACAACTGGGCTTCGTGCTGATCCAAGAACCCTGGTGCTACAGGGGAAAAGTCAGTGGCCTCTACTGCAGAGAGGGTCAGGTAACTTGGGACCACAGAACAAGCAATCCCAGAGCATGCATCCTAATGCAGAAAAATACTAATTATATTTGTCTTTCAGAATTTATGACGCGGGACCTAACAGTAATCGAGACTAACATCGAAACTGATGGCAAGCACCGCGCCATAGTGATCGCATCCGCATACTTTCCTGGGGACGATCTAAACATCCCCCCAGCGGAGATAAAACGGCTAGTGGAGCACTGCAGGAAAGAGCAACTTCCACTAATCATCGGCTGTGACGCCAACGCACACCATACAATTTGGGGAAGCACCGACGTCAACACCAGAGGTGAGTACCTTTTAGAATTTCTTTTAAGTAGTAACCTAGACTTTTACAATGTGGGGGTAACACCTACTTTTGTCACTAGGGCTAGAGAAGAGGTCTTAGATCTCACCATAGGAAGCCCAGAGGTTGGGGATATGATTAGAGAATGGAGGGTATCAACGGAACCTTCAATGTCTGACCATAGAATAATAGAGTTTAGACTTGGGGCAAAATGTCAAGAGATAGAACCCAAAAGAAACCCAAGAAATACCAGTTGGGACAACTACACCAACACCCTGAAAGAAAACCTACAGAGCGTAAAAGCTAGGAGTAGAATTAGTAACATCCTAGAACTTGAATGCTATGTAGAGCAGGTAAACAATGCAGTATATAATGCCTACGAATCTAGCTGCCCAACAGGGCACAAGGCAAGAACAAAACATACTCCTTGGTGGAGCGCTGAGTTAACCAGACTCCGAAAGAAGGTGCGATGTAGTTTTAATGCCGCAAAGCGCAATGGAGAATGGCACAACTACAAGGCGACTCTAACGGAGTACAATAAAGAAATCAGAAAAGCCAAAAGACAAAGCTTTAGAACTTTCTGCGAAGACATTTCTTCCACGCCAGCCGCAGCCAGGATACACAAAGCAATGGCTAAAGGCAAAGTGGAGACAATAATGTCACTTCTATTGCCAGACGGAAGCTATACGCTTAGAGAAGAGCAACGAGCCAGTCACCTTCTAGAAACTCATTTCCCGGGCAGCACACCGGTAACTGAGTATGAGACAGCAGACAGGCAGATTACTCCAAATCAAGAAGAATGGAAACTCGCAACGAGCATTTGTACTAAGGCTCGTCTAGATTGGGCACTCAGAACCTTTCAACCATTCAAGTCAGCAGGTGTAGACGGCATCTTTCCTGCACTTCTACAAAAAGGTGCAGAAACTATATTGCCTCACCTAGTAAAAATAACTAGAAGCAGCCTTGCTCTGGGCTATATCCCAAGGAAATGGAGAAGGGCGATAGTCACCTTCATACCAAAAGTAGGGAAAATAGACTACACGCTATCAAAGTCGTTTAGACCCATTAGCCTTACCTCATTTGTACTTAAAACAATGGAAAAGGTAATAGATAACTATTTAAGAACTGAGATTCTGGAGAAGGCACCAATGCACCCATGTCAACACGCGTATAGGGCGGGTAGATCTACAGAATCTGCTCTATACCAGTTGGCTAGTAACATCCAGTCAGCTTTCAAAAACAAAGAAACCGTACTCTGTGCCTTTCTAGACATAGAGGGAGCCTTTGATAATACTTCTCACGAAGCTGTGAAGAAGTCTCTACATAAAAAAGGAGTAAGTGATATGCTCAGCAGATGGATATGCCAAATGCTTAGCACTAGAACTGCAGAAACAAAAGTGGGCAACACCACTAAAAGAATCAAAACAACAAAAGGCTGCCCACAAGGCGGAGTCCTTTCTCCACTGCTGTGGAGTCTTGTTGTGGACGAATTATTAACGATGCTAACCGAGAATGGCATAAAATGTCAGGGTTACGCAGACGACATCGCCTTAATAGCGAGAGGGAAGTTCGAGGATACACTCTGTAACCTGATACAGAGAGGACTGTCAGTAACAAAGGAGTGGTGTAACACGGTGGGATTAAGTATCAACCCAGCGAAAACCACCATAGTACCTTTTACTAACAAAAGAAGCCTGCCAAACCTCCGAACAATGAGAATGGATGGCACTGAAATTCCCTTCAAAGGAGAAGTAAAGTATCTGGGACTTACACTAGATTCAAAGCTTCTCTGGAGAAGACATGCAGAGGTAACTATAAACAAAGCAACGCGCGCACTCATGGTATGTAGGAGCCTGGCGGGGAAAAGCTGGGGTTGTAACCCAACAATTCTCCGCTGGATGTATACCATGATGGTGAGACCCATCCTCACATATGGTGCAATAGCATGGGCTGAGAGAACCAAGCTAACCACAATGAGGAATATGCTAACAAAGGTGCAGAGACTGGCCTGTGTATGCATCACAGGGGCCATGAGGACATGCCCTACAGCAGCACTAGAAGTAATTCTGGACCTAACACCCTTACACCTTGTCATAGAGGGAGTAGCCAAGCGAACTCTGCTGGGCATTGCAAAAGAGGGGACAGGTTTAGGTAAAACTATCAGCAGTAGAGAGAAGGAGGATATTGCAAAGCAGACTCCCTACATCGATCTACCAAGAGACGATATAGTAAAAAGGTATAACTTCGAAAAACACTTCGGAATTAAGCTTAGTACCAAGAAAGAGTGGGACAGCGAGATGATATCGCAAGTTAAGAAACCACATAGTATAGCATGGTATACAGATGGGTCCAAGACATTGGAAGGTATAGGCGCAGGGGTGTACGGGCCAAGAACCAAGCACTTTGAACCTATGGGGACAACACCCAGTATCTTCCAAGCGGAAATCCTAGCAATACAGCTGTGTGCACAATTCAATCTGGACCGTAAATACAAAGGTCAGGATATAGTTGTGATGTCAGACAGCCAAGCAGCAATCAAAGCATTAGTTTCCTGTGAGATATCATCGAGAATAACATGGGAATGCCTAACAAAACTCAACGAGCTAGGCAAGAATAACACTGTTACTATACTTTGGGTCCCAGGACACAAAGGAATACAGGGTAACGAAGAAGCCGATGGTCTAGCGCGACAGGGTGCAGCCACAAAATTTATAGGACCAGAACCATTCTGCGGATTGGGCACACATTCTATAAAAGAAGAACTAAGAAGGGAGGAGAGGCATAAACGTTCAAACCTTTGGAAAAGCCTCCCAAAGCTAAGACAATCCAAATTGCTCCTCAGAGATTTTAACACTCGGAGAGCAAAATTGTGCATAAGCTTAGGCAAACCGAATCTTAGGATTCTAACGGGGTTCCTTACAGGACACTGTAAACTGAAATACCACCTGATGAAATTGGGCATAGAGACCGATAGTAACTGCCGTTTCTGTGAAAAAGCAGAGGAGACTCCAATACACCTACTTACAAACTGCGACGCCGTGGCTCGCAGGCGTAAACTAGCACTGGGGAATTATGAGCTGAGTCTAGAGCAGGTTTCATCCCTTGAACCTAAGAATATTCTCAAATTCATTAGAGAAATAGGGCTGGATGAAATTCTGTAATCCGCAAACCCAGCGGAGCTTTGAGAAGGAGGTACAATAGATCTCATTTAGGTCGCAGTACGCATCTCCACCACACAACATTAACATTAACATTAAGGGTTAATACATTTTTCTTTCTGTAGATAAGTTTTTTTAACTTTTTTTTTAAAGCCATTTTTCATGGAGGTGCTTGCACATTTTTATTTATAACTCAAGAACGGATCTTCCTATTTTGTAATCAAATATCGCAAAAAGTATAAAATTTAATTAATGACGAATAATATTGCAATACAGTTGTAAAATTTTTTCGTTGTTTGGGAGCAATCTTGAATTGAATTGAAAATTAATTTTTTTTTCAGTCCTATTTTGGCAAAGTGCCAGTTGTTACCCTGTATTTTTAATATTTCTATGTGTTCGTTGTTATTTTTTTGATTTCAAAACAAAATTTGAAGCTCAAAAATAACAAATTTTGATAAAAATTGTCAACTTCTTTTCAGATAGTGGCAATTTCATTAAAAAATTTTATGTGTTTGAGCTTATAATTTTGTTTTGAAAACAAAAATTACAGCAAACATATAGAAATATTAAAAATACTAGGTAACAATTGTTACTTTGCCAGAATAAGGCTGCAAAAACAAAGTGTAAGATCAGATTACCATGGTGCAGTCCGGATCTTACGGAGCAAAGACGCGACCTAAAAGATTTCTTCAAACTAGCTAATATAACTGACCAAGATAAAATATGGGGGGAATACAAATGCAGGCTTACAGCCCTATTCTGTCAAAGTAACAATCAAACATATTAAAAAAGAAGGCAACCGGAAGTTTGCACACCTTAGCACTTTTAGAGTGATTAAATAAAAAAAATATGGTGAAAATTTGAGGTAGCCTTTTTTATGTTACCAAATGTTTTATTAAATTTTGCGCTTTCACAAAAAAAAACCACCACTAAAATGTTTTATTTTTATTTTATATGTATTGAAATTTTTTTTCTGTGTAAAAATATGGTGTGACGTGTTGACAATATTCAACCCTCTGCATACAGTCTCATCGATCAGAAATGCAATACCTTTCATACGAAACGGTTAAAGCCTGGTTTATACAGGCATCTTTTGGACATAGCTGTTAAATTGCGATTACGATTAGTAATCAATTATATTATATTTTAAAAAGAATTGTTATCATTATATAATCCTTGAGGAAGAAGTTTATGATTAATAATCGATAACGATTACTAATAATTAAAAAGTAATTACGATTACGAAAATAAACAAAAAAAATCAAAAGTAATCAAGAAAAATAGTCAGACTACTTTTAGAAATTATTTAAATAATCAAAAAGAATCAAAAACAATTCCTCAAAGTAGTCGAATTTTTTCTTTCTTGATTTCTTTTTATTCTTTTTGACTATTTTCGTAATCTCAAGTAATCGTAATTGTTTTGTGATTATTTGTAATCGTAATTAATAGATTACGATTACAAACAGAAAAGAATCGTACTTAATCAATTATTTCACCTTAAAAAAAATCGACTTACTAATGATTACGATTAGTAGTCATTATTTAACAGCTATGCTCTTGAAGCATCATATAGATAAGACAAAAAAAAGTTTTAAAAAGTTACGCATCTTGGCACTCCCAGTGCTTAACCCATTTTCTACAGGGCTCCTTACTTTTTTAAGAAAAATTTTCAAACTTCTAAATATCATCAATAGAGGTCTAAAAATAAGTTACGAATGCTCAGATTGCTTAATGAGTTGAAATTTTTACCGTTACGTGAAAAAATGTGGTGGTCGTTTTTCCAACCAGAAGCGTAAAAGGTGATCAAATATGTTAAAAAAAAGTCCAACAACTTTCAATCATTAATAAGTAGAATTTGGAGTATTTTGTCATCATTACATTTGTATTATATGTTTTCTAAAAAATTTTCCCAAACAGCCAATAAAGGTCTAAAAATTATGATTTTTCTTCCCAGCCCCGAACGACTTAATTTAAAAATCTTGAGCAATTTTTCAATAGACCCTTAAGAAAGTACAACATTAAAACTTTATTTTTTTTAAAAAAGTGATCAAATTACTTATATAGAAGCGAAGATATGAGCGTAAGCATGATGGGTCCTTTCACTGGTCGGGTTAATGGGTTAAAGTAGATATAATATTTATTAAATAAAAACAAATTTTGCAAATATGAGGTGGCTCTTTTATTTAATTTTCCAAAATGCTTTACCAAATTTTGCGTTCTTACGCATATATATCCTTAAATACAGTTTAATGTTGCCAACATTTTAAAAGATATGCTATTAAATTTATTTTATTTTAAAAGAACATATCTTAGTCAAGAAGTATGTCAATTCTCAACTATTTTGTATTGTACGAAACCTTTTAAAATTATAATTTAGTATAACTACAAAGTTCATGAACTAAAATTTAACCTTTTAGTGATGACGTTAAGTCTCACAGGTTCCTACCGAGTCGCGATTTAGGAGAAACACATGAAGACTGCAAAGTTCGTTAAATGTTTATTTTTGATTAAAATTTTACAAATAAAAAGAAAAGACTATTATTTAAACATTTATTTTTTAATTTTACTTCTATAAACAAACGTTTTTGGTTTTTTATAAAAAAGATTGATTAGTGTTTATTGAATAATCAAACAATGAAGTAAAAGAGCCTGTGAGACCCCACGTCACACAGTGCGCTTTTTTTTTAAATAAAGGATAACATTTGTGTTTTTTTTTGTTAAATTTTTAAAAAAATTACTTTAATTCGTCAGATTATAAAGCTTGTATTATGAATGTGGTATTAAAAACTTGATGTATATACGTTTTTTTTATAAAATTGGTTAAAGTTAAAACTTTTTTAACAAAAAAAAGCTTAATAAAACGCAGAAAAAAAGTCAAGTTTAAACAATAATAACTTCGAGCACAAATTATATTTCAAGGTTTTGTTTCTTGGACTTTTTTATGTCTTAATCGCTTTTAAATTTGGTATAAAAACAATAAAAAATTTAAATAAATAAAAATAGAAAAATCGTTGAAATATGACTGTAAATTTTTCAAGGAATGAAAATTCAAGTAAAATTTAGTATAAAATATATAGCTAATTAAGCCTTATTAAAGTAGAAAGCTATAACTATCCTAATATATCGTACTAGCTGTTTCGGTAAAAACCTGCTGCATCTAGCTGCTATTAAGAAAAACCACTTAATTTAAAAAAAAGTCTTAAAAATCAAAGTTTGCTTTCCAAGACAATTTGTAGGTACTCTTAAATTTAAAGAAAAATAAAATAGAATTCATTATTTAAAACAAGTTGTGACCTTATTTTGTATTAGCAACCATTTTTTAATTTTTTTTTTTAAATTTCGTTAATTTGTTAATATTGTTTTATAGGAGATATATCTAAAATTGATCCGATTTGAAATATTTTTAGCATGACGTTTAAGTAAGTTAAATAAACTAAATTTACTCTTTGAAAACATAAATAAGATATTATATGCGGTTTTTTATTAAAAAAAAAATATGGTTTGTATGGGAGATAGGCAATGCAGTTGACCTACACAGTAAAAAATATGAGCATAAATTTTTTTACTATTTTGTATACATATAAATCCAAACCAAAAATGTTTTAAAAGTTATACCATCAAATCTTATAAATTTTTCCAGACCATTTTTCTCGTCAAACCAATCGAAATCACTATATTATTAAATATCCCGATTTCGGTGAATTTTTTTCTTTCGAATCAGAATATATTTTGATTAACACATGATATCCATATGAAATTTTTAAATTATATTTGTTTTATTATTTTTATAATATTGAGTGGTATAAAATTTATAAATTATTTGGAATAAAAAAGTTTAAACCACTCAAATGTTATAAAATAGATAAAATTTACCCTCAAATTTTTTACTGTGTAGAATTCTAATTTTTTGTGCTGTTACTTAAAACTCATTTGTACAAAATTTCATGGTCCTAGCTTTTATAGTTTCTGAGATAATGCAAATGTCATCTTAAAATCGAAAAAAGCGCACTGTGCGTCACTGGTAGTGCAAAAAAAAGTTCACGTCACCACTTAAAGCTTAGTATGCTGTAGAAGTGAAAAGAAATCTTCCGTAAGAAATGTATTGCGTTTTTGACAGCGAAAAGGTAGCGAATTTTTTTTTAGTTGGTTAGTATGCTATTGAACCGAAAAATTTGACAATGCAGCAAAGTTCACAACCATGATTGGAGAGTTTGAATGTCAAAATTTCGCTGTCTTTTATATGTCCATATATTTAATTGGCGGAGAATTTTGACATATAACAATAATGTTCAACTAACATTTTCAACAACAAGTTATGGTAAGTATGTGTTAGTGTTGAGTCTACACCAAAATTTCGCGTGTAGAATTAAATGCCTAAACATTTTCGTTCCTACAGCATACTGAGCTTAAGGTTAAAATATATAATTTTTAGATCAACTTCCAAGAATTTTTATATTTTTTGTAGACAGCGGAGGTAAGTTAAAAAATTATTTCTGAGGTCACTGGATATTTCCTAAGAGTTCTAAATGTTCAGAGTTCAGAAATTAGATTTCAAATTTATTTCGTTTAGCATGCTCTCGTGCATCACTGTGCGGCGGCTGGCAACATGCACTTTCAAAATTTTGTCCACGTTTTTTAGATTGAAAACTTTTACACAGTACAAAAGTTGTAGATTTTATATCAAAAAAAGTGCCAAAAAAGTGCACTGTGCGACGTTAAAGCAGTGTTGAAAACTTTTCAATTCTAAAATTCACCAAAAAAGCGAAAAAATGCGCTTTTTCCTCATAAATTTATGAGGTTTATAAGGATTATAAGATTTATAAGGTCTTATAAAACACCAAATTAAATTTTATTTTGAACTACCAGTAATTTTTTTTTTAATAATTTACTTCACAATTTACACAAATTTAAAATACTGAAACTACGCAGAGAAAACTTTTTGCTAAATTTGTATTGTGGCACTTCAAAATTATGCAAAATTTCAGCAAAAACTAATCAAAATTCGCTATTTCAATTCATAATAACTAAGCAAATATTTGCTTGAATTAATTAGAAATTTGCTATTCGAATTTATAATAACTAAGCAAATATTTGTTTGAATTAAGTAAAAATTTGCTTTTGCAGTTTATAATAACTAAGCTTGAATTTAATCAAAATTTTGCTTAGTTATTTTAAACTGCAAAAGCAAATTTTTGCTTAATGAAAGCAAGTATTTGCTTAATTATTATAAATTGAAATAGCAAATTTTGACTTGTTTTTGCTGAAATCTAGCATATTTTTGAAGTGAAATAATTATTAACATTTAATTAAATTAAAAAATTACCACCCTTTGGAGATTTGAACCTCGGCCGCGTGAGTGTTAGTGCATGGGCTTATCCATTCGACCATCGCAGTTGTTAACCAATCGTCGCCTAATTTTCTTCATTAAGAATACACATGTGCTCGTGTATTTAGAAGAAATTTGATTGAATTGAGTAAAAATGTACTATTTGAGTTTATAATAACTAAGCAAATATTTGCTTGAATTAAGTAAAAATTTGCTATTCCAATTTATGGCACGATTACGATTTCCGTGGCCCCAAGATCTGAATATGCAGTTTTAAAGAGCTCATTGGGAAAATAAAATTCATCGAAGGATATATCGATATTTCAATTAGTTATCGAGTTATCAAGTTATCGAGTTTTCAAAAAATTTACTAAAAGAAGTCTTCATGTAAATTCGACTATATCTATGCTAATATATGACCGATCGGGATAATTTGGGTATACTTAACAAAAAAAAAACAAATAATTCTGCAGTTTGTAAAAGTCAGAGCCACTTTTTTAATAAAAATTAGGAAAAATAGCAATATGTACTTCAGAATACAACAAACAACCTTTGGTAAAAGTCTGTCTGGCTCCTTTTACAGAAAAAGTACATTTTGTAAAAGGCAGAACCATATTTTTTTCATTCCATATTAAAAACATTTTAAATATCTTTCGAATGACATATAAATCATTCAGATCGGACAAATATTAGCAAAGATCCCAATCAGTCATTCTGTAATAGTGTTTGGAGTAAGCTACAATAGAATAATTAAAGCCTTTTCCAAACATACTTTGAAAATAATTGCCTACGTAATAAATATACAAGTTGTGTTGTAAAATTGTATCGAAACATGATAAAAGTAAGCTTTTTATAATAATACTTGTAGTAAGTTTACTTATAGTTTAATTTACAAGCGTTTTCAAAGCATGATTGGAAATTGCTTTCAGAGGTAATAGTTCACAACTTTCACATTATAAGGGAATTCCCCAAGCATTGAAAATTACAATTGCAATAAAAAACAAAGTTCCATCACTAACAATTTTGATGTCAGTGGCTTGTGTTTAGTGCATAAATTAAAAAGTTGTAAGATTTCTGAATTGATTATGTAAGTTTTTATTTAAGATTTTAAAAAATGCATTATAAATTTTACCTAAATGTACGGAATTAGAGCAAGGAAGTTGTGGCTTTACTTTTAAAAAAGAAGCCACATCAAATTAATTCATTCCAAATCCTTTAAAACAGTTGTAAAAAGCTCACAATAATACTTGCTTCCAATTGTTTAAAATAATTGTTTTCATAATATTTTAATAACACTTTTTCATCATTTTCTAAAAACAGTTGGAAAAACTTACAATAATACTTATTTCCAATTATTTACCAATTATTTACCAATTGTTTTCAATAATACTTTTACAACACTTTTTTCCAATTGCAAAGTAAGTATTGTAGAAAGCTTATTAACAACACTTATATCCAATTGAATAGTGAACGCTTGGAATAATATTATAGTAAGGAATATTTTTCCAAGGGTTCCTTTTTGCTTATTCTACAATTACTTGAAAGCATTTTACAACAGTTTTTACAAGCTTTTTCCAATCGCGATGTTTACGCTTGTAAACTTACTACAAGCTTATTCCAAGCTTGCTTGGCTTATTGGGATATAACCGAATTTAAATATTGGTTCCATTGAGTAAACATTTTTTGAAAAATCGATATCTCGATAACTAATCAATATATCAATAAATCCTTCGGCGAATCTTATTTTCTCAAAGAGTAATTAAAAATTGCATACTCATATCGAGGGGCCACGGAAATCGTAATTACCCCCAATTTATAATAACTAAGCAAATATTTGCTTGAATTAAGTAAAAATTTGCTTTTCAGTTTATAATAACTTAGCAAAATTTTACTTTTTCCTAAATACACGAGGAGTGATTGTAATTTAGCAATCTTTTTCTAAAATCTCATTGTGATAGAGCAAAGTTTTGCTGATTTGCTTGATTCAAGTAAATTAATTTTCTCCGTGTAAGCTAATTTAACTAATAATACTCAATAAATTACTAGTGTTTTATATACTTGTACCATTAAAGCACATCATGAGATCAATTTACATTAAATATTAAGGCACAAACTAAGGTACAAACTAAGGTACATTTGGTGGCTCCGAAATAAAAAAAAGGCACCAAACAATGCACCAGGCACCAAACCTCATTTTTATTGCGCCAACATTTTTAAAATGCACCAAATCTGATGCGGAAAAGCACCAAGTTGGCAACAGTGCCTTAAAGCAAAAGTTTTTATTAGATCAAAGCCTAAAACTCTACCAGGGATTTTGTCTGTTGCAGTTGCTTCTTCACTTATAACTATTCTTGGATTGCCGAAACTCGCCACTGAGCTGTGAAAAAAGTTTTTGCTTCCGCAAGAAAGCTAATATTGTTTAATTAATATAAAATTTTCTTATTTGATCAGGATCTACCATAGAAAGTTAATTTTTGATAATTAATTGTGATCTATTCTGTGATTTGACATAATTTTAAATTATTTTTCCATTTTGAACTTATTGAAACCTTTTAAAAATTATTAAAATGAGGTACATTTTAACTGGAAAAATCATTGCATAATTTTTCGTTTTATAAAATAATCATTAAAAGATGTGTTTTTTTTTTGCTAGTTTATAAAATTCTTACATGTTTTTTCAATAAATGGATTTGATCCACATCATGATTCAATCAGAATAAGGTTAAGTATATATTTGACATATCCTTATTTTATGTAAACAAACACATATTCTCTCTCTAAAATGACAAACGGGGTTGCGTAGTCTTCTTAAAAAAAAGTATCATTTCAGTGTTTTCGTGCGTCTTTTTTTTTTTAAAGTAGTTCTTCTTTTGCTACACTTTTTTAAAAAAATACTGCTTTTTTCATTACACTTAAGGGAGATTGTAGGCAAAATCTCTTAAAATTAAGGTGATTTTTAATTTTACATTATCAGTTTAAGTAACAAAATTTTCTATCATATATTCTGTATATATAAAGATGGCGCTGAAGTTTGATGCTTAAAAAATGGTGAAAATCGACCCACATCATAGCGCAGCTCAAAATCGTTTTTAAACAAACAAAAAAAAATATGCATTTGAAAATCGACTTTTGAATGCACATATTTTACCAAAATGGAAAAAAAATTAAGAAAATTATGAAGCGACGAAAAAGTAGTAAAATTTATATTATTTTTAACAATACTGTTGCGTGGATTCGACTCGCGTCGTTTCAACAGCGAGGTCGTGAAGTGCGTCCAGTCAGTAACAACTATAATCGTCCATCTTAAATGATGTGACTTTTACTGTTAAATATTCCGTTATAACAACAACATTGGAAAAAACCTAATACATACCGTCTTAACAACAAAAATTAAAATATAACTCAAAACATTTAATACACAAAAATGTGTACTAAATAATATAATCATAAATTTGTGATCAAAAGCTACAATAAGAACTTCGCGTTCATGGTAGCTTTTTATCGCTGTGAATGCTATTCTGTTGTTTAGCATTTTTTAAGAAGAAGAAAAAGAATACTGTTGCGTGTAAAAACTAGACAAATTTTACAAAAACGCTTATTTTGGTAAAAGTTATGTAGAATTGCATTACGAACAGATTAAAATGAAAATCTGTTCAAAAAACTATGTTTCAACAAAAACGCGTTTAAAGTTACTCTGGTTAGTTAAAAGTACTCTGGCGCACCGGGTTTTTAGCACTGTAGAATCTAAATTATAAGCTGATTCGATTGATTTTTTACATAGTTTTGAATAGTTTTACAACAATAATCAATTAACAAAAAAAAAAAAAAAAAAAAAATTCAAAGAATTGTTTACCTAAATTCTCTTTTAATATTTTGTAATATTTTGTTATTCTGATTTAAGTAAGGAATCCTGTTCGCTGTGGAAATATAACTAATAATAGATTAGTTTCAGTGTTTTTATATTAAAACTAAATATATGAAGAAGTAAGTCTTAATTTAATTTAATTTAATTTATATTTAAATAACTATATTAATACTGTTTGTAACAAATAACTACAAAAAGTTTGAATTGTATAAATTTTATAATGAAAACCGTGTTTTCAGTACATTCTTTAATTCAAAGCTTAAAGTTTTGAAAATATTCGCATGCAAGGATTATTCAATTTCTGTGTACTGTGTTGTGCACATATTACTTTTATTCTTTTTTTAAAAACTCGTAATATAATTTTGAGTCAAAACAAATAAGTTATAGAAAATGAAGTATAAAACGTAGTAGTCAAGTGTGCCTTTGGATATTTCGTACAATGAAAAAGTTTTATATTCATGCAACCAAGTGCTTATTTTGAAATAAAAAATTACTCTTTTGCTCTCCTCGCATTATTAGGGTATCTAAGTTCATTCTTGTGAGTAAACGTCAAATGGCTGCATAACCTACAGTCAGGGACTAAAGTTTAAATACACCCTATAAATTTAGATTTTTAAGAAAACGAAACAGTGTGTAAAAATTTTGAGTATGCAGTTTTATTACATATTACGAGTAACTAAAAATAAAAACAAAAAACAATTCATTCATCAGGAGTATAACGGTAAATTCAACAAAAACGATATTTGGAATGGGACAAAAGTTTAAATACATGCTTGCAAGAATGGAATTCCTCGAATTATTTTGCAATTTCTTGAGTATGGATGTACCGTTATTTTTGTTGATTGGCTTGTTTACATGTTTTCATTCATTTGAAAAAGTTTTTGAGAGAGTGAAGATCGTAAGCAGAGCAATAATGGGCAAAGGAAAGCAAATCGAAGGTGGAGTAAAAAATTTAATAATAATGCATTTTAATGAAGGCAAATCGTATCGAGAAATAGGGAAAATTCTTAAATTGTCCTGCTCTAGTGTTCAAAATATTATAAGAAAATATAAACTTTATAAAACTGTCGAAAATAGACCCAGGAGTGGCCGCCCAAAAAAACTTTCCCGTAGAGATGTGAGCCACATTGTTCATGAAGTGCAAAAAAATCCAAAAATAAGTGCTCCAAAGTTAGCCGCTAGTATTGCGGAAACCGCCGGAAAACATGTTCATCCAAAAACAATCCAAAGAGCATTACACGATAAAGGGTTTCGCAGCAGAGTACCACGTAAGAAACCCCTGAATTAAAAAAAAAATATGCAGCTGCGTCTGGAATTCGCCTTAAAGTATAAGGATAAAGATGATGACTTTTGGCGAACAGTTTTGTTTACAGACGAGTCAAAAAAAAATATTTTTGGCAGTGATGGTCGAGCAAAAATTTGGCGTAAGTCCGGCACAGCGCTTCACACGAAAAATATTATACCAACTGTAAAACATGGTGGCGGAAGCGTTATGGTTTGGGGAGCGATTGGAGCAGCTGGTGTAGGACGGTTAGCTTTTATTGATGGTATTATGGATCAATACCAGTATAAAAGCATATTGGAGGAGAATTTGCAACCATCCGTGGATAGCTTGGGTCTTGGCAGACATTGGATATTCCAACAAGACATTGATCCCAAGCATACCGCACGATCAGTGAAGGAATGGTTGCTGTATTATGCGCCACGTCAGCTTAATAGTCCTCCCCCATCACCGGATTTGAATCCAATAGAACATATTTGGGAATTGTTGGCAAGAAAAATGTACTGTTCAGCGCCGTCAAGCAAAGAAACCCTAAAAAATGCCCTTAAAAATGCTTGGGCCGAAATTTCCCCATCTGAGACAGAAAAATTGGTTCTATCCATGCCACGTCGTCTTCAGGCAGTTATTGATGCGAAAGGAGGACCAACCAAATATTAATATGACGTTTAGTTGTCGATTCCGATGAATACTTGAATTACTTTGTACTGTATTTAAACTTTTGTCCCATTCCAAATATCGTTTTTGTTGAATTTACCGTTATACTCCTGATGATTGAATTGTTTTTTGTTTTTATTTTTAGTTACTCGTAATATGTAATAAAACTGCATACTCAAAATTTTTACACACTGTTTCGTTTTCTTAAAAATCTAAATTTATAGGGTGTATTTAAACTTTAGTCCCTGACTGTATATGATTGAATCATGATCAGTGTGACCAGAAGATTTTTGAAAAAATATGCTTTTTGAAAAAAAAATATCCTAAATATTCCACTTTCAATTTTTATATTCCACAAAAATATTCCACTTTCAATTTCAAAGATATATATCTAAATAAGTCTAAATAGGCATATAAAAAAAAACACAGAAGCAAGTTTAAAAACATTTATTTATTTGATAACTATCGCAATTAAATGTATTTTCTTCTCCTATAAAAAATTATAAACATTGTTATGGTTTTTTTATTTTAAGTAACGATATACAATATACAAAACTAAAATTCAGGCACATCTTCGAGGTCAATTCTTAAATTGTTGCTTGTATTATTATCATAGAAATTCGCATTTCTAAATTTTTTTATTAAGCTATCTGGTATTTGATAGGTATTTCAATACTTTTTTTTGAACATGCAGCCATGTATTTACATTCAACAAATTATTTAAGAGATTTTCTTGCATTCTATTTTGAATTTTCGTTTAAATAAGAAAGATTCATATAACTAAAAATTTTCTAAACCTTAGCATTGCTAAATGGTAAGCTAAGCGAGAAAAGCACAAATTTTTATAAATCTTTAGATTCCGAACTTTGATCAATAACTTTTTTCTGCTTTATTGTTTTGAATCCACATTTTAAAATATTTAAAAGAAATAGCTATTGTTAGCAATAATAGTGGTATTCACGATGTGGTGCATTTGTGATAAATTTTTGCAAAATTTACAATACTTACAATTATTGTGATCGAACCTTCAGTAAAGTACACATTGTATTTTTAAAATCAATTATATTAATTTTTATTAAATAAACTCACAGCGTAGCCTTTAGCTTGCTCCATGCTGAGTAGAAATGCTTGTACAATCAGCTGATCTAATACACAACTTGCATATTTTCCACAGGGTTGTATTTTGAAAACTGCATCTTGTTTTAGTTATATTACAAAATTTGCTACAAATATCAAATTTATCAAAAATACACAATACAAGGGAAAATACAACACGTCGTGAATACCCCTAATGTTTCCTTAAGTAAATTACTTACTGCTGTAACATAATCCATAAAAAAATCAAACCAAACAAACATATAAGCAAATTTACTTCACTTTTTAAGCTGCGTGAAGCTATTAAATGAATTGCAATAAAATTGACAACGAAGAAGTTAACCACAAAATTAATTCCTTATATTACGTTTTACAAGGTGTTTCAGAGATAAAAAAAAATGTCGATAGCCAAAAAACAACCATTTAGTAACCAAATAGACATTTTTTTATTGCAATTTTTGTGAATTTTGAAAAATATAATCATACGAAAAATATTCCACTTTTTATGCTGCATATTTTTATAAAAAAAAAATATGCTTCCCGAAGCTAAAATATGCAAAGTGAAATATAATATTCCACTCTGGTCACACTGATCATGATCCACATTAAAAGTGAGTGTTGTCAAATCAATAGTTCAGAAGAAGCGGTTATGTCCAGTAAAGTGCTATTTTTTCACAATTTAAATTCGAAATTTGTTAAACTTGCTATAAATTTTAATGCTTTGCTTTTAGAATTAGTGTGGTTTTTAATCGTTCTGCACAGTTTTTTTATATGATATAAAAGCTTCTTAGTTTGCTGCTTTTTTGTTTTAGGTTTTTTAGCTCAGTGTAAGGCAAGGTATTGCTTGACCGATAGAAAACCGTCAACAAAAACCGCTAGCTAGCACATTCGCACACACTCACACACACACACACACACACACATACACACACATACAGACACATGCACTGAAACAACCAAACAATTAATTATGGTCTGTAGTAATGAAGCCACTTAACAATTTCAGCAAATTCAAGTCTATGGTACTACAGTCTGATGCTCTAGTTTGCACATTGTCTAAAATATATATTGAATAAGTCGTGAAAAAGTTTGGCTTAAATAACCTCTTTCTGGCCAAAACGGTGTTTAATTACCAAACAATTTCATGATTTACCGTTATTTGAAGTTTTAGAACTTAACATTTTATTTGAACTCACATTAAACATTGTTTACAATTTAATTTTTAAGTAAAAGCAGACGTTATAAAGATATCGTTGAACCTTCCTTCGGCAATATTTTTAAACTTAAAGCTTAAAAATTTAGTACTTTGTTTTTGTAGTATCTTAATGTAATTTTTAATTTGTTTTAATTTTTTTCGATTTTGTTTTGTTGACTCGTTTTAATTGATCGACATTAAATTGTTTGAAATTCGATTTTGCCGCGCGAACTTTCAACGTTCCAAGCGTAACGTAAAATTTCGCTACGAACGCTGGTTAGGTTTACAATTATTTTTCTGCGTTGTTGTTTCCAGCTTCACGATCGTTTAGTGACTGATATTAAGTTCGAGTTATTTGTTAAAAAATATGTGTAACAAACAATACTGTTTAGTTGTCGGCCAGCTGCGTCGCAGAGGCTCAATTGTTGGTAGCAGCTTTAATGATGATGATGATGATGATGATGATGATGATGATGATGATGATGATGATGGAGGAGCAACAACTGTAAGCTGCTAATGTTGCCGCAAGGTGCTTACTTTTGGGCTCTGTCAACAATACAGCTTCTGGCCGGTGACGTTACGATGATGGATTGTAAGGCGACGAACTACTGTAGCCGATGGATGGATGGTTGGTTGACTGCCTGAATGGGGCGGCTAACATGTTGGTGGTATGCTGGTCGATCTTGGCAGACAACAAGTCATACAACGAGCACACTTTAGTCTTAAATACATACTTGGGGACATACTTGCATACAGCCATGAAAAAAATTAATAATCTTTGATAGGTTTGTCCATGTCCATCTGTCGTCACGATTTCAGCCGTACTATAAGAGCAATTATGAGGAAATTCAATATATAAGATTCTATCTAATTTAGTTAGGAGCTATCTCTGACTGGGCCAAAGTTAAAATACTTCCCCCAATAGCTATGTTTTAGTGTATTTGAATATTTGAATGTTTTATTATTTTGTTGACATCACTTTTTAGGGGGCGTGGCTTTTATCAAAAATTTGTTTTAAAATTTCAAACTCAGAGTACATTTTGAATATCTAAAATCTAAACTAATGTGTAGAGGATCAAGCATAAACATTAATTACACTGTACAACAGAAAAAACTTTTTAACAAAAAAAACCGACTTCAAAACCACTACAAAGAAAAAAATAAGTTTAAATTAAATTTCACATTAATCCTTGGTCAAATTTGTTAATTATTTAAATAAATATTATTAAATTGGAAATCTTATTACTATAAATTTTTTTCTATTTTATATTATTATCATAATATATTAATTTCTCCATGAATATAAAACCTTTAAAACCGCAGCATTAATTTTATAAAAGTCTGATTATATAAGCGCCGACTTTAAACTTTTTATATTCATGGTGAAATTAATATATTTATGATAATAATACAAAATAGAAAAAAATTTATAGTAATAAGATTTCCGATTTAATACTATCTATAAATAAATTAAAAAATATGACCAAGGATTAATGTGAAATGTAATTTAAAATTATTTTTTACTTTGTAGTGGTTTTGAAGTTGTTTTTTTTTTGTTAAAAAGTTTTTATTTCTTCCTTTTTAGAGATTATGATAACAATTTTTCCCATTCGTGTTACGAATTTTCGTACCCTAGTGTTAACATTAACTGAGAAACAGTATTTTTCTTATATTGGCACGCCCTTTTGTCCAATAACGCCTACTTTTTTAACCATACATTTTCATAACCATGCCTACCACTGTACCTAATTTCAGTATTCTAGTGTTAATATTATTCGAGTTACAGCGTTTTTCTAATATTGCCGCGCCTTTGTCGAACAACGCCCATTTTTTTGACCGTAATTTTTAATAATTGTTCCAACCCCTGTACCAATTTCCAGTACCTTAGTGTCAATATTAACTGAGATACAGTATTTTTCTTATATTGCCACGCCCTTTTGTCCAACGACGGCTACTTTCTTGACCGCACATTTTTATAATTATGCCTACCCCTGTATCTAATTTCAGTATGCTTGTGTCAATATTATTCGAGTTATTTGTAATAATTGTTCCTACCCCTGTACCAATTTCCAGTACCCTAGTGTCAGTATTAACTGGGATACAGTATTTTTATTTTATTGCCACGCCCATTTGTCTAACAACGCTCACTTTCTTCACAGTAAATTTTCATAACTATGCCTACCCCTGTACCTAACTTCAGTACCCTAGAGTCAATATTATTTGAGTTACAGCGTTTTATAATATTGCTACGCCCTTTATCAAATAACGCCCACTTTTTTAAAATAATTTTTAATAATTTTGCCTACCCTGTACTAAATTTCAGTGTTAATATTATTCGATATACAAAGTTTTTCTTATATTGCCACGCCCCTGTGACGAATACCGCCCACTTTTTAGACGGGCACCTCCGCGTCTGATATCTATATCTGTTGACAAAAAATTGTGGCAATCAGGCAAGTACTTTAGGAGTTATCGATGTACATACAATTAAAAAATAAACCACCCAACTTGATAACCTCCTCCTTTTTGAAGTCGGTTAAAAAAAATACGCAGGGTTTCACGACTTTAGTGTCTTGAAGGTTGCTTAAAACGAATATGTAGTCAGTTTTTTTTTTCGGGTTACCTAAGGTTTTTGTACAACATCTGGAGGCGGCTTCAGGGTAAACGCTAATGTCTTACTTATCTTATGTCCATGTAATTACTAAAATGTGATCAATATTTTCCCTTTTAGGGAGGGCCGGTTAATATGTATGACTGACCCCAAGATTACTTATCCAAGATGAACATTTTTGCCATTGGAGTCTATCCCGTCCAACCCCTCCTTAGGGGGGTTAATTTATTTATAAGGGAGTGTCTCCGGTTATGAGACACGTTGAGTTTTTGGCTCATATTTTTTGATCAAGTGTATAAATGCATTTTATGGCGTTGGACAAGCAGGCGTGGCACCTCCCAAACATCCCAAATTTGCGATATCGAATAGATTTGAAGTCATAGGTCACACACCGTAAGAGTTTAGAATTCGACCTTAATTTATACTTGCACTTTCACTTACACTTGCTGAAACCCACGCTCCCTTGAATGTGTTGGTTCTAAATTGGGGTCGAATACTTGAATCAAAGCTGCTTGATAGCACAAATTTCGGTTGTATGCCCCTTGTCCAACGCCCATAAAATGTTACCAATGAAACTGCATTTGTAAATTTAGTCCGAATACTTAATTACGATGCTGTGCGAACTATAACTTCAAACCTATTCGATAGCAAAAATGTGGCTTGTATGGGAGGTGTCACGTCCCCTTTTTCAACGCCCTTCAAATGTAATCAATGAAACTGCATGTGTACATTGAGGTCGAATACTGAATTCCAAAACTAAGCGATCAATAAATCCAAAGCTATTCAATATCGGAAATTTTGGTTATATGGGAGGTACCACGCCCTCTTTTCTAACGCTCATAAAATAAAATCAATAAAACTGCATGTGTAAATCGGAATTCCGACGCTGTGCGACAACTTCAAAGCTATTCGATATCGCAAATTTATGTTGTATTGGTGGTGCTACGATTATTTTTCAACGACCATAAAATGTATTCAGTAAAACTGCATGTGTAAATTAAGGTCGAATACTGAATTCCGAAGCTGTGCGACCTATAATTCCAAAGCTATTCGATAGCACAACTTTGGGTTGTATAGGAAATGCTACTCACCCTTTTCCTACGCCCATAAAATGTTATTAATGAAAGTGCATGTATAAATTAAGCTCGAATACTGAATCGTTATGGTGTGTAACCCATAACTTCAAATCTATTCGATATCGCAAATTTGGGTTGTATGGGAGGTGCCACGCCCGCTTGTCCAACGCCATAAAATGTTATTAGTGAAACTGCATTTGTAGATTGTAGATTTGTATAATACTGAATTTCATACCTGTGCGACCTATAACTTCAAAGCTATTCGATAGCTCAAATTTGGGTTACATGGGAGGTGCCACTCCACCTTTTCCAACGCCCATAAAATGATATCAATGAAACTGCATGCATAAATTGATTTCGAATACTGTATTCCGATGCTGTGCGACCTGTAACTCCAAAACTATTCGATATCGCAAGTTTTGCTTGTATCGGAGGTGCCACTCCTCCTTTTTTTTACTCCCATAAAATGTCATCAGTGAAACGACATGTATAAATTGTGGTTGAATACCGAATTTCGAGACTGTGCGACCGATAACTCCAAAGCATTTTGATATCGCAAATTTTATATATATTTGTGGGCTGTAAAAGGTAGCGTGGCAGTTATTACTTAAACCATATCGTACTCGAAACAAATCCACTGCCAAAATTTGAGCTCAATCGGGCCAGTAGTTTCGAAGTCTTTTTATCTTTTCTTAAAAGTAGGCGTAGCTGTAGTGGTACCACGCCCATTTTTAGTATAGTTACCGATAGTTATTATACGAACTTAATTACCAAATTTTTGTTTAAAACAACAAAAATCGTCTTAAATATAGCATTTATATTGATTTGTGGGCGGTTAAAGGGGGTGTGGCAACATTTTCTTTTGCCGAAACCACCTTCGCGTAGCAATTACAAATAATTCCGCAGAAGGAAGTATCCAATATGGTTCAGTCGTTTTCAAGTTTTAAGCATCCGAACAAATCACGATCCATTTATATATATATATATTCGATATCGATATCTACGGCCTAATATATATATATATATATATATTTGCATAGTTATGAAAAGCTTATCAAATAAGCGAAATTTTTGCTGAAGTTACTATATTGATTTAGTCAACCAAAAAGATTTTACGACCAATTTCATGAAGGGTTAATTTTTTGCAAAAAAACATATGTACCCGGTTGTGGGATCCGGTTGAAAAATCCACTAAAAAGGGAAAAATATGAAGAAAATCCTAAAAAAATACGAAAAATAGCAACGTTTATTGATTTTAGAAGCCTTCAAAGGCACAAAAAACAATAGAAAATGACACTTCGTTAATGTTATTCAGCATCTTCTTCATTATCTAAAAATGTGTAAAAATGCAAGAAAACATAATTTAAATATGATATGTAGACAAAAATGATGATATTTGACAGTTTGTAAATCAAACGCATACTTTGAATGCAAACAACAATGTGTCCCACAAACAGTTACAATAAGTGTCCCACAACTGGAAATGCTAGCCATATCGAAAGTGACTGGCAAAACTGTATTGTAAATGTAAATACTGTACTGTAAATTTATATTTAAGCACAAAATATAATGAAAATACTGCATAAATTAAGCATAACACTGCTTTTTCAATTAATTCACTGCAATTTATCGCATAAATTCAAAAGCCACTATTTTGTTTGATTTTTTAGATATTTTTTTTCAATGCTCACAGCAAGCAAACAAATACGTGTACTCACTTTAGCGTTAGCAAAATAACTGAGTTTGAATATACTGAAATCCAATATATTTGCTTTCTGTCAAAAAATATAAAGGGTGTCTCACAACTGGAGACACTCCACTATATTATAAATATATTTTATGTAGATAGGGAGATAGACGTGGTTTTTATTTGATTTGATTAAAAAAACTCAGAGCGCGTATTTTAAATCCCTTCTGGAACTACCCCATTCGTAATTTCTTCCCTCTTGTAAAAATTTATCGGTGATGACATTGTAATGCAGAACCGTAAGCGGAAACGAAATCTTGTTAGTGCTCACATAAGTTTCTTTTCATTGCCAAAACAACAGTTTGACTTTATTCGTTTGTGTAGCAACATCGTGTTTTCTCACAGGAATTTTTGCAGTGAAGTGTGTTTGTGAAAACTATTAATCTTTATGTTTTATATATAAAACCAGAACAAATTTTTATATAAAATAAAGTGTTATTAAACATTTACTCTAAAGTGATAGATAAAAGGTAATAAATTCGTTCATTAAATTGTAAAAATTATTGTTGAAATAAATTATGGCATCATTTGCTTTTGTTTGCCACGTTTCGGTGTTTTCTCTTTCGTTTTTGTTGTGTTTTTGGCACAGAGAGGATTTTCGTTCAATTTATTTGTGTTCTCTCCAATTTTGTGTTTCATTTTTTGTGTTCTCTCTTATCTTGTGCATGCGTAGTCAAACTGTAGCTTACTGTGTAAGATAGATGTCATCAGTGTTTTACAATTTCCATCATGTCATCAGTGTCCATAAAAATGTAATAGAGAATTGTAGAAACAGACTTCGGAGGCCCCGCAGCTTAATTGCATTTAAGAAATAGTTGGTTACGTCATGTGCCTATTTACCACTGGGTTTCTTTTAACCCGTGCTCAATTTTTTTATCGTATAACCGGATTTGCCAAAATTTTTCTCTACTAAGTTATTTCATCAGTTTTGAGAACACATGTGTTCGCTCATTTCCTTCGTTACAATAATCTTTTCATAACACTCTTGTTTATAGTTAAAATGTTCGAAAATGGTTTACATCATTCATCACAACGAATGATGCCGAAATTCACTTCCGTTTCTTCAGTAAAAGCCACACAATTTCCGTTAAGCAATAGCCTAAAAATCGGCGCAGTCTCCAAAATACATCTTTAATAACAAAACATTGTACTGTTTTATGATTAATAAACAAGTTGAGTTTTTAAATTTGCATACTAAAATAAGACTTTTATGATATTTGCGCTTATGTGCTTGAATCGTTATATATAAGATTAAAAATAGTCCTTTGATTAATGATTAAAATGTGTATTATTGTGAAAATTACTTTAATTCTCTTAACCCATTTAACCCCCTCCCTCTACTTCCTATCCCCTTTATCTTCCCTTTACTTCTTCCTATTCTTATCTCACTATCTTAAAATTAAATTACTTAAAAAATATTAACGATTTTTTTTGAGTGTGTGTAATGATCATAGCACCTAGCGATCTGATGATGTTGTAAGGAGATTGTGAGGTGAAAAAATTGATCGGTTACAGAATTTGTGGACATATTTTATGCGTAGCGTACGTATTAGAGCGAATTGATTTGATTGATTTCTTATGCCCCGGGGATCGGAGTGACCAAAGTTTTTGCTGCATGTTAATGCAGTGGAAAATTTTTTAACGATCTAATATTTTTGCCTTTGCAGTATATCTCTAGTAGTATAGTTGCTTTACATTTAATGCAAACTTTTTCATTGTCATCATTTGATAAAAGTATGCAATTTTGTAAGAGGCGCAAATATCAATTAATAGCAAAGATATCAATTAATTTTTTATAAATTTTAAAGACTTGATTCTTATGCGATGTTACCATTGCCTCCATGGCTAAAAATTTAACAAAGTTTCATATCCGCTTAAGCTTTATCAACTAAACTCTTTTAAGTTTTAATTTGGCAAAACCGGTAAGTTTTTATTTTCTTTTGTTTTTAATAATGCAAATGAGCATAAGATTCTAAAAATTAATTTTTTGACTTCAACATTCACGTTTGTGTCCAGTTTATACTAGTTTTATAAGTGAGTGTTAAAAATGCATATTTTGACATTGAATACACGAATTTTTGTGATACTTATTAAGCATTTTTAATCTTGTTAGTTTTTTTTAATGTATTAATTTTTTTGTTTTAATTTGTTATCAATAAATCATGTGATAAGATTGGGTTTTTAAATTTGTTTAAGTGAACGGACTTCTGGCACCTACAGTTGTTTTTAAATAAAAGAGTCTACTCTCTAAGCAAAAAGCTTTAACCAGTCCCGACTAGTTCCCATACAATCTCCAAGTTAGGTATCAAATTACATTTAAAATTTCATTTATAATTATAAAAATTATAAATTGTCTTTTTATTCTGTTGCACATTGAATGAAAATCTTAAACATATAATTTAACAACGAAGCTGCATCAAAATATTCATTATACATACCCTCTTCTAGTATATAATTTGAATTTTCCCACGCGTTGTCAGAATATCTGCTTAACTCAATTTAGTTTTAACTACGAAAAGTGGTTATTTTTTAAAAGAACTGCTTAAGTTTTATGCTATACTATGATAATTAATTTCTTGCCGAGACACTACGCTGACATTTAGTCAATAATTTGACAATCGATGTCAACCAGTTTAGAACGCCGTGAGTTGATTGAGTTTGTCACATCACTTTGCACTCTTATCACGTTGTGGCACTTTATATCGGCTTGTTCAATAGATGTTAACTTCTCTGTGCATATTTTGTGAGTGCCAATTCTGTTCTATTATCAGCTAATTACTATGATCAGTCAGTTGCAAATACTTTTTTTTTCAGTCTACGCCTTGTATCTTATCTACCTGAATAACTAAAGCAATTCGTGCCGGTTAACTCTATTGTTAACTTCGATCAGATAATTATTGCATGATCAGTGATCGAATGGATAGAGCATCTATAGAACTCAAGTTATTTGTTTTAATAGCATAGTAAAAAGAATAGAAAATGAATTTTACTAGTTTTCAAAATGATAGATAGATAGATAGTATGGGACAAAGTTGCAAAATTAACGGAACACATAGCGATGATCATGTAAATGCTCATCACAATAACGCTGATCATCCGTGTGTCGATGACGGAAATACTAAGAAATGCGGAATTAATTTTTATTTGTCTAGTTATTTTATTACATGCATTACAAATCGATTAGAATAGGCAAATATTTTAAAACAGATCATTGCAAGGTTCTCTCATTTCAACCCACTCACAAAAGAGTGCAATAACTGGGGTGTGTCGGGATTGTTTTTCAATCTATTAAAATAGTTGACTGTTTTTACATCACATAGATTATATCAAGATTCGAGTCATCTCAAGATTCTGTCGCATCTACACCAGTGATCTGCAACGGATAGCTGTTTTGCAACTCTGAGTATATCCAAAAAAAATAAGTACAAACACCTACTCAACCCTTAGCGCACGCGACCCGGCTCATAGATATTTAAGCTTGTATCTAAAATGTAAAGATTAAGTTAAAAAATGAGCCAAATCGGATGAAAACCACGCCTACCTCCCATAACGAGTGACTACATTTTAAACGTAAAATCTCTTCAAAATCTACAAAAATTAAAAAATGCTATGAAACTTTGCACGTACACAGTAAAAAATTTGATGGTAAATTTTATCTTTTTTATAACATTTGTGGGGTATAAACTTTTTTTATTCCAAATAATTTACAAATTTTATACCACTCAATATTATAAAAATAATAAAACAAATATGATATAAAAATTTTATATGGATATCATGTGTAAATCAAAATATATTCTGGTTCGAAAGAAAAAATTCACCGAAATCGGGAAATTTAAAAATATAGTGGTTTCGATTGGTCTGACGAGAAAATTGATCTGGAAAAATTTTGTAACAAGACGTTACAATTAGGCTTACGATAAATTAACAGCCCTATTCTGGCAAATTAACAGTTGTTAACCAGTATTTCTTATATTTCTATATGTTTGTTGTTTTCAAAACATAATTTGAAGCTCAAAAAACAAAATTTTTTAATGAATTTGTCAATAACTGAAAAGCAGTTGACAATTTATATCAAAATTTATTATTTTTGAGCTTCAAATATTGTTTTAAAATCAAAAAATTACAGCAAACACATAGAAATATTCAAAATACTGGTTAACAATTGTTAATTTGCCAGAATAGAGCTGTAAGTATAGTTACTTATATATGCAGCATAGGGTAGGTAACTTTCATACCTTTGACAACAACAACGTGACCTACATAAATTACCAGCTACAACAACAAGACTCACCGTCTAGTGGCCATAGCAGCATAGCCGCCAAACTTTCTTTTCATACGCCATATAACAGACGACGTATATAATTCCTAAGTAGTTCTTTCTAGAAGCATATAAATAGACACGACAAATCCAGCTAAAGTAGCATTCCTTTTTAGGTGAGCTCAAACCAAGTAGCTAATGCCTCGGCAGACCGTCAGGTCTATCGTCCGGGGAGGGTGGCGAACGGTAATTTTTTGTTATCTTTACTGTCTGACCAGAATCATGTCGTTGTCGTGTCGGCAGGCAGAGCGCTGGCAGAGACAATGCAAACCTTATGGGAGAAAATTGCGGCAGAATACGACAACGAAAACGCCAAGATAGAAATGTTTCTATTTCTATTTTGACTTTGTCGTTTATTTGATAGCTCTCTCAGCTTCTCTCTAAAAATGTTGCCATATTTTAACAAAATTTGAAGAATATGTCAACCAATGTAGCGAGTAAACAGTGTTCCTGCTTGCTTTTATAATGATAGGAGTAGCCTTCAGTTGAAAATGCAGTAAATCTATATGAAGAGTATTGCAAAAAGTAATGTATTAAATGGAAGTGGAGTAATTATTAGTTCAATCGGAGTACGATGAGAACACTGAAGCAAATTCAAGAAAATCAACAATGGCAGATTGAATAAAAGCAAAACGACAAAGCCAACGCTACAATTCTGGGCCAACTCTTAGCGATTCTCTCTCACCGACACGACAACGACATGATTCTGGTCAGACAGTTAAGTGTAGTTAGTTATTTCTTTTTTATTTATTCTTATTTTATTATTTTTTGTTGGTTTTCGAAAGCCACGTCGCTACCTCGGTTGACCGCAAGGTCTATCACCGGGGCTGCGACGCAGGCACTCACTGCCACGTCACAACCCTGGTTGACCGCGAGGCCTAGCACCGGGACTGCGACGCAGGCACTCCCTGCTACGCCACCATGGCGTCTACAGTTGTCGTATTAGAAATAACGGAACATTCCTTTTTAGCAATTGCCAACCGATTACCGAAGCGATTATCAACCGATTACCAATTACCGAAGCGATTACCGACTGATTACCATTAACGAAGCTATTACCAACCAATTACCGAATCGATTACCAACCGATTACCGATTACTAAAGTGATTACCAACTGATTACCGATTACCGAAGCGATTACCAACTGATTACCAGCTTCTTAAGCAATTACCAACTGATGACCGAGTACTAAAGCGATTACCCGCTGATTATTAAGCCTGCTTACGACTACCCGAAGCTGCATAAGTAAGAGGTTATAATAAGTATAACGTATTCAATAAAGAAACTTTGTGAATTACTGAAAACCCTGCGTCTTTTATTTTCAAAATAATTTGTGAGAGTTAGTGGACCTTTTCTCAGGACCCTGGAGTGGCTGAGTTTTACCTCAGCCTTTGATAAAACCACGTCACAATTTATAAGATTTGATGGTATAACTTTTAAAACATTTTTGGTTTGGATTTATATGTATAAAAAATAGTATAAAATTTATGCTCATATTTTTTACTGTGTAAGTTTTCCTCTTCAATATAAATTCTAACTATGAAATTAGGGGAAATCTGATGAAAATCACGCCTACTTCCCATACATAATGACGCCATATAAATAGAAAAATCTTCATAAATTTCTCAAAAATGAATTCATTGCATAATATAAATAATTTTAATAATTAAAATGCATTCGGAGAATCGGAGAAATTAGAAAGAACCACGCCTATCGTCCATACAAAGTGGCGTCATCAATATAATAAAAAGTTCAAAACTTGGGCCCAGTCGAAAATCATTCCTCATTACTTTTTAAAAAAAAAAATCATAACAATATTATATACGAGTTTATGAATTTGAAATATTTATGAATTTGTTAATATTCCTCCTGATGCCCAAGTCTTCATACTCTTCTGTATCGACCTCGTCACTTTCATCATTGTCACATGACAAAACAAATTAAAGACAAGAGTCTTTGTTTTTGTAACAGTGACTATTATCACGATTTTTGAAAAAAAAAAGATTCGGATAAAAACGAGCAACTTTTTATTGCTGAATATGGAAGCTTAGATATTGAAGTTTAATACAAAATTTTCATTTCTACTTGATGATACGGTATTCTTATTTAAAAATCCACATATATTTCGAAAATAGCGCAAATTTTGACATATTTAAATTTTTTTTTTTTCATATTTCTACACAATTATTTTTAACCATTTTTTTTAATAACGCTTAAATACCTGAAGTTGAAGGGTTCATAATAAAAATATCACTTTTGATGTACAAAAAAAAAATTAATTTTTAAACTATGTCAAATTTCAATTTGTTTCAACTTTAAAGCTTTCAAAGCTTTCACATTTCAACTTTAAAGCTATGCAGCAGAAAAATTAAACAACATATAACATTGAAATTTTCAGTAGTGGTGTACAATTTTGTGCTCTTTAATCGAGTGTAAAAATTTAAAAAATTTTTTTTTCGGTTTTCAATTAATATCCACTGTTTTCAATCTGTGGCAACCCTCTGTGCGACGGCTCAAATAAATATGAGTATCCTAAATCATGAGGCGGATCGGATAAAGATCGGGTTTCTTCAGCTCATAAAAACTTATTGTTGTTCTGATTGATACTTATTCAAATACACATAATAGACACAAATACTCAAATCACTGGGGTAATTTTTTCACTGAAATGATGCAGAGCGCAGTAGAGTACAGTAGAGTGCAGCAGAGAAGGAAATAAGATTTTTGTATTTTTTTGTGCTATTTTGGCTCATTTGGCAAGGCTCATTTACTACATAAGGTTGTGGCACTTGAGAGCGAGCTCGGTTCACAGTTCATCAGAATGGATAAAAAGAAATGAAGAAAACGAATGCTTAGAACAAAGAAAAGCACAGTGACAGTTTGAGCAAACGGCAATTGAAAAATTACCATTATCCGGAGACCTGAACCTCGGCCGCGAGAGTGTAAGTGCGTATGCTTATCCATTCGATCATCGCAGCTGTTAACTAATCGTTGCTTAATTATGTCCTCGATGGAACATGGCATGTGTCAAAAATTTTAAAAAAGATGCTCGTGTGTGCTATAGACACTTCCACGAAAATTATTCTTTGGAACCTCATATAAATTACATCAACAGCTGCACAAAATCCTATTTTAATTGATTAATCAATAAAAAATAAAATAAACAAAATAGTTTCAGCCATGACAGATTCTTTTTAACTTTTCCTTTCTCATCGCATTCTCATAGGTTGCAGATTTTGTATGAGCTGTCAGTTGCCTTTTGACAGTTATGGTAGTTCGCTCTCAGCCGTGCGACTACCCGAAACCATTTTTCAAAACCATCGGTTCAGTAGTTTTTTCGGAATCGTGGCTACCGGCTTTAAAAATTTCCAGCCCAATTCTGAATGATTTTTCCCAGGTAATTGGAAAAGGGAGTTTTCATTTTTAAGATGAAGTTCGAAAACATTTTGGAAATTTTTAATGACAATTTTTTCATCAACCGTCAATATTCATGAGTGTAAACAAAAAATATGTGATATCTTTGTCTGTTATCTTAAAACTGAAAACTCCTTTTTCCAATTCCCCAGGAAAAATCATTCAGAATTGGGCTGTACATGTTTGGGAAAATCGATTTAAAATTTTTTATACTCGAACATTCCAGTATGAGGGCCGGGCGCTTGAAACGCTGTATCTTCGTTAGTTTTGCTCCGATTTATTTGAAATTTTGACACAAAACTTTGGACATGCTGTACATTCTGAAAAACAAATAAAGCAAAAACCAGTATTAAAACCTTACTCCCCCTCATGATCTAATTACTATAGGTTGTCCATTCGTTTGACATTTTCTCACAAGAAGGAAGATATACACCCGTAAAATTTAAGAGGAGATCAAAAGAGTAATTTTTTAATGACAAAATATAGTTGCCTAAATATCATACTTTTTCGTAGTATGTACTAAATACCCAAAAATACTGCTTTTTCTACTACGTTTTCCACTACTTGTTTGTTTTGATTGAAAATTTTATTGAGTTTTTGAAAAGGTAATGACAATGTTTTGTTGTGTAAATCAATATTGAAATAATAAAATAAATGTATACAGTCACACATAACACACAAAAAATTTAAATTTTATGAATATTTGAAAATTTGAATATTGAAAAGAAGTCAGTTTAGATATAAATTTCATTGAAAAAATGTTTTTAAATATAGTGAGAAATATATATGAGTGTTTTCGTAGCATGTTGCTTATAAAAATTAGTATATGGGGGTAATTCCGACAAAAGTGCCCTTTTTTCTTTTGAAAATTGGATAAATATAAAATTAAACTGAAGCGACAATAAGTAAGCCTGCAGGCTGAAAGCTTTTTAGCGACGCCAGAATTTATATAAGTGTGCATGGCTGTAAAAGCTCTTAGCTCGAGAGCAAGTTTTGAGCATCGCTGCCCTAAAGTAAGTTAAAATATCTTCAGGTCATTACGTCATGAAATTGATTTGTAGGCATTTTTTGTTTTTTTTTAGTGGTTACAGGAATGACAAAATGGTCTTTATTTAGAAATCACAGGTATCAGAGATAACTAAAACACTTTTCTGAACGTTTTTATCATATATTTGACAACTACTTTAATGTGTTATACTCAATTTCGTTTCAGTCTATAACTAACTGAATACACAGTTGGTTACAGAAATGACAACTTTATCTTAGCTTGCACTCGCCAAGACTTGACAGTTAAGTTTTGCATATACCCCTTTTAAGCATGATGCTTCAATTTAGACAGTAGAAAAAATTTTAAACTTTTAGCTGATCAGTTTTGATCAACAGCTTCAATTTTATTAAGGTAAATAGTTCATTATCGCAACAAATATGTTAAACTTAGAGTTGGATTAAGACGCATATGGATTTCTATATATTAAATGAAAGATATTAACTGTAGGCTTTAAATATAAAATATATTTTTGACACCTTACTGCTGCAAATTTTAAAAAATAACGGTTTTATCACTAATTAAATGCAAACGTAATATAAAACTGCTCACAAAATTCAAATTTTTGCTTAAATTTATTTTATTTTTATTTTTTCTAATTGATAATTTAACTATCTTTCAAATGACATATCAATCTTTTCTATTTGATAATGGTTAAGATATAAGTATTTTATTGAACGGATATTGTACTCAGCAAAAAAAATTTTAAAATCGATTACTCGATAACTAGTTGAGGTGTCGATTTCTTGTTCGACCATACATATTTTTTTTGTTCTGAACAAAAAAAAACATTTTCAAATCGTGGCGCAACAGTTATTGTAGTCGTACCCTAATTTTTTTTTCTGATAACAGCAATATCTAGAATAACTACTTTTTTAAAAAAAAATACACAACGATGCACTGAAACATAACTTTTTTCATAGAAGACCACAAAACTCTGGTTGTCATTCATATTTGAGAGAAAATATATTTTTGTTTACATACTTTAGGGTTTTGTCAAACGAATGGACAGCCCATGATTCAATTACTACAGGTTGTCCATTAATTTGACGTTTACTCAGAAGAATGAAGATATACACCCGTAAAATTGAAGAGGAGAGCAAAAGAGTAATTTTTTAATGTCATCAAAGTAATCAGTTGCAGGAATATCATACTTTTTCGCAGTACTAAATACCCAAGGATACATTTCACTGCTGCTTTTTCTACTACGTTCTGCACTGCTTGTTTGTTTTGATAGAAAATTTAAGTAAGTTTTTAAAAAACTAATTTCAATATTTTGTTGTGCAAATCTATTCACACCGCTAACGGCTTATTGGATCCACTGGCACATTATATTTTTGAATTTCATCACCAAAATAAACTGTTTTTGCCAATACCGCACGTTGAAGTTTATTTTAATAATTACAACTTAAGATTCGCGATTTATATATTAATTGAAAAAAAAAACGGCTCGCAACAAAATTTGAAAACAATTTTCAATAATATTATATTATAAACGCAATGCACACTATTTTTTTGTTGCTAACAGCAAAATATAGAATAAGTACTTTAAAAAAAAAATACACAACAAAACACTGAAACATAACTTTTTTCATAGAAGACCACAAAACCCTGGTTGTCATTTATATTTGAGAGAGAATATATTTTGTTTACAAATTTACGGGTGTTGTCAAACGAATGGACAACCTATAATAATTGAATCATGGGACAGCCTATAATAATTAAATCATGTTTAACCTTTAAAGGTATTTTACATTTTTCAGTCAACTAACTCTTACAAAACATTTGTAAAAAAGGTGACTTGGTTGGCGAAATGTGAATTTATACTTTAAGGAGACTTTCAGGAGATTTATTTCAAAATTGAAAAAAAACTCAGTCAAAAGTTTGCTAAAAAAAGAATAACAATCAAATTAAAAACTGAAATTTTCTACTTTTTCTATTTAGCTAGTATTCTATAAAATTCACTTATCATTATGGCATTATAAATGAATAAAACTGATGAATCAATTAACTCTCATAACGTCAAAATTTCAGTGTGTTGAACTTAGTTTTTTTTTTGCATTGTTTTTTTAAGTTTAACCAGCTAAATGTGTCAAAATTATAAATTAACTCAACGTTTTATGTATGCGCAAGTTCTCACATTTAACATATTCGTGATGTGATGATCAATAAGTTGACAATTAGTATGCGTTCAACGCTTTAGCTAGTTTATTAAATACGTGATTCTTCAAATTAATCGCTAAATAAATTAATAGGATGCGGAAAATTCTTAAGGTTTTTTTAATAAATTTCCGCACACAATTCTTATGAATAACTTCCGCACAAAAATAACCTTTGGTTTTAAAAGTTCATAAACTATAAGTTAATATTATGTGCGCATAATTATTTTGCTTTTTTACATATTATGCATTTGATGTGGAGTTTAACATCAATTTTTTTATAAATTTACACATAAAATAATGCCGCATAAACAATTATACATATTAAGAAAACAAACATTCTACTTGCAAAATAACTGGCAATTAGTTATTTTCCATACTTAATTAATACTACTTTTTAAGTATTTTATTGTCAACCACTATTTTTATGCGACGTTACGGTATAACTTTGTGTTAAATAAACACTTTAGGCGCATTCCACGGTAATGAGGAACGCACGAGTCATCTTTTTCCAATAATAGAATTCTATTATAGCTTAGTAGCTGTATAGATAATTCTTAACAGTCTATATTTTAGTACTTTTCAATTATTATCACAAAAAAGTAACGATTACTGGAGTTTTTTTAATTTAACGACTTTTTTAACTGAAAACTTTTCTCTGCGATGTGATTGAATTTTTCTCTAACGCTTAGTTGGAACGCTTTTTACCTCAATTTTGTTTTACAATTGTAACGTGTGTTTGTTGAGAACGTATTGAGATAACATTTTTTACTATCAAGAATAATAAAATAATATAATAAACTATATATTATTCTTGCTTTACTCTTATACAGAAAAAAAAGTCTTAAAAATTTATGTAAATGTTAAATTGATCGTCCTCTGAAGACCTTGTGTTTTTTGTCCAAAACATCACAACAAAATAGACATAACCCAGTTGAAAAATAAGCCCTGCTGTATGCCTGCCGTCAACATGCCGCGAAAGGTCAGTAGGCGGATTAAAGGATTTGCTATCGCTAGGACTCTCAAAATCGCTAAAATGCCTAAAATCTTATGCTATCCAAAATTTTAGCGATTCTGCTAAATTGCGATTCTGAGCTACACATCGTTTAGCTAAAAACTAGTTTCTTTATCCGCCGTAGATGCGCACAAGTCTTTCTGTGAGAATTGTCAAATTTTCTGTGTGAGTGTACAAGCATTAAAGTTAAAGCCAAAATAATAAAATTTTTAGATAGAATATTATCATCATAATTATTTAAATTTCAGTTATAAGGCACATTATGTTAGCTATCGTGAGCAAAGTCCCTAAGCTCTTCTAAATATTGGATTAAAAAAATGTTGTACGTTTGTTACGCATTTTCTGTTGTCGTCCATTTCCTAAAAAATACATTTTTAATAAATTAAATTAGGAACAGACAGCATACCATAGTTAATAATTTCAATTTACTTTGTTTTTAATGCTTGTTTTATTATTAAACTATGTTTTAAAATTTTAGCGGCTAACATTTTGTGTTGCTAAAAACTTTATAATTTTATCAATTTTTAGCAAACGCAATTAGCTACCTTCTAGCAATAAACAAATGTCAAAACCAGCTGTTTTTTATCCGGTTCATTTTATTGCATTTATGAATGCAGCATCAATACATGTCTGCCAAATGAACTGCCCCAGCAGCAATGCAGCATTCATCTCATGGTATGAATGCAGAATTAATAACGTGAGAATTAATACCGTGAGATGCATGCAGAGGTATTAATTCTCCCTGAGATGAATGCTGCATTGCTGCTATGGCAGTTCATTTGGCAGACATGCTGGCCTCTGGCCTAGGACATGCCTATAGAAAAAAGATATAAGCGGGTATGGAGGCGAGCATGTCTCCTGTAGGCGGATTCTAGGATTTGCTATCGCAAAATCACGATCGCTTCAAAGTGCTAAATCGTTTTTAGCGAATTTTGGCGACATTTGCGATTCTGACTCACAAATCATCTCCTATTTTTCGTAGCTTAAATTAAAGACATGCCTATAGAAAAAACGATATAAGCGGGTATGGAGGCGAGCATGTCTGCTGAATTTCCAACTAATGTTGCCGGCAATTGAAAAATTATCATTATCCGGAGACTTGAACTTCGGCCGCGTGAGTGTAAGTGCATATGCTTATCCATTCGACCATCGCAGCTGTTCGTTGCTTAATTTGCTTCAATAATAATAAACATACGAGCACAGAGTAAAAAAATTAACGCGTTCGCTTTGTTATTATAAGCAATTAGTGCAAAAAACAGAACGAAATCACTAAAAAAATAGAACTAAAAAAAAACCAAAACAAAATTTAAAGCCATTAAGAAAAAAAATTATGCGTCTGATGGGATTTGAACTCACTACTCAAGATTCCAAAATACATGAATAAAAACTAAAGCCCTAGCCAACTAAAGGCCCAACCAAAATAGACGAAACGAGACGATAGCATTTTGACGAACGTCTACACTCGTTACGGATGTTTACGGATTTAACACAAAATGAAACGATTTGCTAAACTCATCTGAAACAGCTGATCAGTAGGCAATCGAGTATTATTTATATTATGCATTTTGTAATTTTTAATAAAGATTTGTGAAAAATGAGTGAAATAATGGCGAAATTGCACAGCTGTTGTTGACGATTTGTTACGCTAGCAGTTTGGTTCTTACGGAATAATACGTCTTGTCAAACTGTTTCGTTTAGTTTTGTTCAGTTACGTTTGCTCATTTTGGGTAACAGCATTAAAATGCATTTAGCCGAACACTTACGTTTTTACTCGTTACGGAGCAAAACGTCTAATTTGGTTGGGCCTTAAGTCATTCGCACTGTTGTGATTTTGTTAAAATAATATACATAACAACATGGTTGCTATCAAAAGTGCTTTGACTTAAATACAAAATGTCGGCGAATTACAACAATCATGAAAATATTGAAGTTGATGTTTCTTAAAATTAACCTGAATTTTGCATTAGCAAACATGATATTTTATTAGATACTAATACTGATAATATATAATAATAATATTATAATAATAATGCATTAATAAACTAGCTTGTTTATATTACATTTGATCAGAGACTGTAAATAATAATTATTTTTAGATTTTTAAACCGAAAAAGCATTGTGAAAAAACTTTCGCACCGCCGTTTCGAAGATACCATTAAGCGCTGATTATAATAGACGGAAGGGAACGTTATAGAATGCTGAGAAATGTCACTTTACAATCTATTGCATGAGTTTCTTATGAGTTCGATTATAATAAGACGGAACGGAGCGGCACGTGACGTTGAGATCTATAGATTTTTGATTTTTCCCCTGCGTTCCGTTACGTTTTGAGCAAAAACTTTATGTTGACAGATGCTACTATTAATTTTATTCTGCATTTGTTTTGTTTTCCGCATTTTTGATAAAATTTGATTGAATTCATGTTTTAAAATAATAAGAAAAGAAGAATTGATGGACTTTGTTTTGTAATAAAATATATTTTTGAAAAAAATTAACTCCTCTTTCGTTGCTTTTATAATCGCCACTCTGTTTGAAACCGTTTCGTCCCGCCACAATGACACTTGACTCCGTTCCGTTCCGACTATTATAATCAGCGCTTTAGAATCCTATTACATTGTAGAACATGATTTTTTTATTGATTTTTAAAATTTTGAGCAAAAAATAATAATTATTTCTGCTTTTTATTTTTTTAAGGCATTAACTGTATTGCGTACCTGAATTTCATGCCTTGATGTATATGATGGCATGTGATATGCCACGTGGGGACGGTATGTTACAACTGCTGCTCATGAATCAATCAATAAAGAAACCAGAACACATTGAAAAATACATGTACTAATTTTTACGTAAGACTGGGAGGGGAACAAGAGCTTTTCTTACTTTTGCTGACGAGGGGGACGGGGGGGGGGTTAAGAATTGCAAATAATCTGCTTACATAATACTTGAACGGCCCCTTATGAAGCGCTTAATGCTCACTACCAGAACCCGTTGAGTTTAGCTTTTGAAATTTTCAGCAAAAGCTTGTATTAATATTAGACGGAAAACTCGAATAATAATAATCGCCCAAGTTACAATTACCGAAAAGTACAAAAATTAACGATCGCCCAAAAAATCGTCAAAAATTTTTGGGCGATTGTTTATTTCCGGTTTGGGCGATTATTCGTTTTGTTTTTTTAGGTGATTGTTCATAATGAACAAACGTCCAAATTTCAAAGAATGAACAATCTACCAAAAAATATTTTTGGGCGATTGTACTTATGAACGAACGCCCAAATTTTTTTGGGCGATTATTCATTTCACGATTTGGGCGAAAGTTTGCAGTTTTGGGCGATTGTTCATTTTTGGGTTTGGGCGATTGTAACTTGGGCGATTATTCGTACAGCCATATATGAAACAAGAAAATTTTCTAGGCCTTCCTCTCTCGCGACTTTAAAAAAGCCTGCTAGAAGCCCTTTTTGAGAATGCACGTTAGAAAGAAAAGCAATATAAATATCAACTTGAAATAAAAAATTACTAACAGATTTGAACCAACGTCCTCTCATGTGGCGGTCCGACATCTTATCCACTCGTCTACCGCTGTTGTTAACAAACTTCAGCTTATTTTGCATTATTACAAATAAAAGTAAGCTCGAACAAAAGAAATTTTTTTTTTGTATTATTTTAAAAATCTAAATTTTTTTACAAAATTTTCTGTTCATTTAAAAAAGTTTTTTAATTTTGGCAATTTTTTTTTGTAAAATTTCTTCATACAAAAATAATAGAAGAGACTTAGCATTTTTCCATATAAAAGTTTTCATATAATACGATACGTAATGTGTTAGATTTCGGACCCAGGTGTTCGAGACTCAACTCGAACAAAACAATTTTTTTGTTTTTTTTTAACTTTTGATTTTTTTTAACTGATCTGATCATTTATAATTTTTTCTAAATTTTTAATAATTTTTTCATATAAAGTAATATGAAAAGACTTAAAACCTTCAAAAGTTAGGCCTAACAGAAGCACTCATGAATACAGCGAGCATAGAAGGTATGTATATTGACGCTAATAAGAGCACTACTAGCATGCTTTCTTTTGCGTAACGCTAGCTAAAATGCCCACTGGGTAGCAGACGAGTGCGCTGTGTGTGTGCGAGCAAGTGTTGAGATTCGAGCAGACATTCGAGTAGGCGAGTGCGCAGCTGTCTATTTTTGTCGGAGGTGACCATTTAAAAAGTGGGCGTTATTTGACAAAGCGGCGTGTCAATATTAAAAAGACTGTATCTCGAATAATTTTGACACTAGAGCACTGAAATTTAGCACAGGGGTAGGCACAAATATGACAAATTACGGTCAATAAAGTGGGCGTTATGCAACAAATGGGCGTGGTAACATTAGAAAACCACTGTATCTCGCATAATATTAACAATACGATACTGAAATTTAGTACAGTGGTAGACACATTTATGATAAAATACGGTAAAAAAGTGTGTGTTATTATATAAAGGGGCGTGGCAAAATTAGAAAAACACTGTATCTCGAATAATATTGACACTAGGGCACGGAAATTTAGTAAAGGGGTGGGCACAATTATTACAAATTACGGTCAAAAAAGTAAGCGTTATTGGACAAAGGGGCGTGTCAGCATTAGAAAACCACTGTGTCTCGAATAATATTTACACTAGAGCAATGAAATTTAGTACAGAAGTAGGCTTTAATTAAAATTATGGTCAATAAAGTGGGCGTTATTCGACAAAGGGGCGTGAAAACATTAGAAAACCACTGTGTCTTGAATAAAATGTACACTACTAGGGTACTAAAGTTTAGTACAAGGGTGGGCACAATTATACCAATATACGGTCAAGAAATTGGGAGTTATAGGACAAAGGGGCGTGGTTATATTAAAAAACACTAAATCTCGAATAATATTGAAACAAGGGTACTGAAATAGGGGTAGGCACAATTATAACAAATTATTGTCAAGTAAGTGGGCGTTATTCAACAAAGGAGTGTGTCAATATAGAACACCCGCATAGAACGCATATTTGTAGATCATTTCAAGGGTGCTTAGGAGAACGAACTATTTTTTCGACAAATTTTGATGCGGTCGGCTGGCCAGAAGCTCTAAGTTTAATTTTTGTAGCGTAACCTAAGACATCTAAAGAATTTTTACTCAGTTTTTCCGTTTTAGCTCGTTTACTTCTTTCGCAACTATCGTCGAAAGATTTTGTTGGATGGCCCCTTTTATTGCCCTGGGTGTTGTAGTTTTCAAAACCAATGGAAGTATTTAGCCATTCCGTATTTTCATTAAGAAATTGCTCCTTAGTTTTTTTACTAGCATTCCATTTCTTTTTAAGTTGCGAGACAAAATGGGCAATTTTAGGCACCACCTCTTTTTCTTTGGGACAGTTTGTGCGTTTTTTTAGGCTGGCACGCAAAAATTTGCATTTTTCTTTTAAATTCATATAAATATTATCATTTATATTAAAAAGCTCCATTCTTGTTAAAAAAGTTAATTTGAACCTGATCCTATTCAAAATGAAATGAATGCAACAAAAATTTCGTCAGTTCGATGAAAAAAAAAATTCTATAGCGTTTTAAAATTTTATCAAAACCAAACAAACAAAAACAGAAAACGGCAAAAATGCGCAAGAAATTGATTTTAAATATATAATTACAATAATTTGTTCTATATTACAATTTGGCTTGAACACGCTTGAAAGCGAACTATATCCCTTAATATTTTCAAAGTGCATGTTTTATTTAAACAAATTTTTTTATGTACTTTACTTGATTTTTAAAAATTAATCCCCAATTTCGTATTTTACTAACCAATAAATTTTTTAAGAATACAAACGCGATGGTTGTTTCTGCATCTTATTTTTTTTAATAAGAACTTTTGTTTTTTTATTTTGCAATTTGAATTTTTTCCACTCTCTCAGTACAGTGGACACACTGTGCGCCGGGTGAATAAAGCCATTTTCTAAACACTGTACCAAAAATGGGAGAGGTCCGAATGCTTGAAGGTCAAAATCTTAAACTTGAAATATTGAAAAAAAAAAAATTTTGAAAAAAAAAATCTTGAAAGCGAAATCTTGAAAAGAAAAATCTTAAAACGAAAATCTTAAAAAAAAATCTAGAAAAATTAAAATATGCATAAATCTTAAGAAATGTTGTTCTTTCGAATAAAATGTATAATTTCGAGAAAAAAACGGAAGTGTCTAATTTCGAAAACAAAAATGTCAAATTTTGGCAAAATTATAAATTTGTCACTTTTCGAAATTTGGAACTTATTCAAAATTAAATATGACATTTTGTGCTAAATTTGTACATTTCGAAATTTGACACTCATTCAAAATTTGACAATTTTTGTTGTGGGTTGGGTCCTGTTCGCAGAATTTCAAAATCTTGAAAAAAATCTTGGAATAAAATCTTGAAATCAAAATCTTGAAAAAAAATCTTGCAAACAAAATATCTTGAAACGAAAAATCTTGAAAAAAAATCTTGAAACCAGGGGTTGCATATAAACTGTACGAAAAAACTAACTCTACATCTGCTAAATCTGCGAAAGCAAACAGTTTCACTATCTGCTTAGGTTTGGATCTTTGCTACAAACAGAAATGCGTACCAATGCGAACAGAAAATTAAGAGAGAAAGAAAACTATTGTTTTGTGTTCTACGAAAACAACAAGTATTTCGTTTTTTAGATTTTGTTGTCACGATCGCAACCACAACAAGTAACAAATGTTGTGTTCGTTTTACTACGGAAGTTCGACAAAAGAATTTCGTCATGTTTTAAGCAAATTTTTTTTGCTTGCTTTGGTTTCAGAGAAATAACCAAGGGCGTCCGCAGAACTTTTTCTAGGGGGGGGAAAAGGTGTGCACATATATGAGAATGAACGTGAAATGTTACCTATGTAATTTTATTGTTTGAGATTTTCGGTGAAAATTTTGTGAACGCTGCACGTTAATGCACTCCACATATGCAACATATTAATAAAAACAATAGATGCACAACAGACGACAAATAGAAAAAATCTATTGTTAATCGTTAATCGCTGATCAGGGCTGCTTAAGGGCCATATAGACTGCACAGACTATTTGCGCAAACAAGACTTTTTTTCTCGTCATAGCGACGACCATACACTTCACAGACTTTATTTTTCACATTTTTTCGCAGACTTTAAATTTGTATTAATTTTTTCTTTTCTGCTTTCATTTTTATATATTTTCCTTCACAAAAAGTGATTCACAGCTTATTCTATGCGGTGCATACTTTCAATTTTAGGGCTTTATAACAACGAAACTAACAGGAATAGAAAAATAATATGGTAGCATTTAAAAGAACAAGATGTTTAGTTTAATAAATTAACTTAATTTATTGTAAAAGTATATATTAAGTTGGCTTAAAATTAAGAAACTAGAAAATACTGTTTAATTTTATATCACAGCTTATTTTATGCAGTCACTTGTCATTTATAAATTTTTCGTATTAATTAATGATATTTGATATTTTTATTATTTGGTATGATAGCCCTTGTTGTCCACAACAGATCTGAGGTAGTTTGGCATTGCGACCAGTTTTTAAGTGATAGTTGGCAAAATATTCGCCCACTTCATTTTCAATATCTCTTTCAGGTGGTTTTTGTTTGAAATTTGATGTTTTCTGATTTTATTTTCCAATAAAGACCACACATTTTCAATAACATTAAGGCCTGGCGACTGTGCTGGCGGCGTCATCAATTGTGGGCAGTTGTATATTAGCCTGGTTTGCACAATACCCGCTTTGTGCTTTCGATCGTCATCCTGGTAAAATCGGAAATTCAATTTTATACCCAGAACCTTTGCACTCTGCAACAAATTGTTGTTCAGGATCTGTAGGTACTTAGATTTGTCTATTGCTGTTTTAATAAACGGCAACTTCCCAGTACCAGCAGCTGACATTCAGGCCCAAACCATGACGCTGCCACCGCCATGTTTCACGGTTTGTTTTAAGTTTTTTTTGTTGACTTCGGTATTCGGTTTTCGCCACATATAGCACATACCATCTGAACCGAATAAATTGATATTCGATTTATCTGCAAAAATATTTGAATTCCAGTATTCTGGAGCCTTGGACATATGTTCTTTGTCGTAGTTGAGTCTGCATAATCTGTTTTTGGGGATAATAAACGGCTTGTTTCGTGTTACTCGGCCATGAAAGTTCTTTTTGCGCAAGACACGTCGAATAGTTTTAGCACTACTCTGTTTGCTCAGGTCAGTTTGATCTTCAAAAGCCATTTTCGGAGCTGAGAGTCTCGGATTAGCCTTTATCTTCCGTACAATATGACGCTCGTCGGTTGCATTAAAAATTTTGTTTGGTGCTTTTTTGCTCTTATTGTGCAATCGATTCTTATGAACGAAGCGCTCGTTGATTTTTTGCACTGTAGAGGAATTGCTATTAACCATTTCAGCCATTTTTCACTCCGAGCTGCTGTTTTTAAAATAGTATATAACCAATTCTCGTTGTTGTAGCGTTGTGCGCGCTCCTATTTTAAATAATCATAGAAGCAGACACTTGAAGCAATAAAATCCGACTAAAAAGCTAACACAAAGCAATTATAGAAATATAACGATGGCATAGCTAACGAAAGTACCGTTAGACAGCGCAGCATTATAGTACCGTAACAGAGAGAAGTGACTGCATAAAAGAAGCTGCGAGATGAAATTAAGCAGTATTTTCTGTTCTCTTATTTTTTAAACATCTAAATATATGTATTCACAATTAATGGAAAACCTTTATTTAACTAGACTTTTTGCTCTTTTAAATGACACCATATTATCTTTTGTATTCCTGTTAGTTTCGTTTTTATAAAGCCCTAAAGTTTAAAGTATGCATTGCATAAAATAAGCTGTGAGCCACTGTACGTCTTCACTGTATAAAACTTTCGGTATTATGGCAAGTTTGCGCAAACACAACCAAAACTTAAAATATTTTATAGCAGACATCAGCACAAACCTAAAAACAGCCAAACACACTGTCGAATAGAGTGCGCAAACACTTGTTTGCGCAGACAATCTGTGTAGTCTATTTGGCACTTTATGCAAACGTATTGGAGCGTGTTGTAGCGCTACACAAAATTGCTGTATGACCAATGCGTATAAGTAGTTAACGAAATCGTAACAAAACGTGACAAAACTAAGATTTTTACCAAAATATTAAGATATTAGGACTCAGGCTTAGAACTTTTTATTTTTTAAAATTTTTTATGACTATATAACATATACACATTAAAAATAAATATTTATAAAATTTTTCCCGTCTAGGGGGGGCAAGTGCCCCCCCCCTGCACCCCCTGTGGACGCCTATGGAAATAACTATCAAAAAGTGCACATTATTTATAATTTTAATAATTTGTTCATTTTTAAACACTCCTATTGTTTCAAATTCAAATCAAATATTGAACAAATTCAATAAAAGCAAACAAAACATAGAAAAATTCCAACTCAATAACTTTTTCAACACAAAAAAAAGTCGCATCATAAACGAAACGAACAAACATCGCAGATCTCTCTTCGGATTTTGGTGCTTCCAGCAACCAACAAGAGATCGCTAAAGATACTTGACTTTGATTGTTTTTGTGCACGCGATTCAAAAGCATAACAGTGAGAGGAAGTTTTTTCTATTCGAAAAAAGAAACATTTCATTTTACTTTTCTCTCTCATCTCTACTTGCTTCGGTTTGTGCTACTTTTTGAATAGGAGAGAAAAAACTAAACAAACCAAAATACTTGTGATCTTCAGAAGAAACAAACAGAACAGAAAAATACTTTTCTTTAGAGTTTGTTTGCGAGCCCTGCTTGAAACTCAAAATCTTGAAAAACCTACGCATAGAATGTATTCTTTAATCCGCGCGCGCATTACATTCTATGCGTAGGTTTTTCCAGATTTCTTAATTGAAAATGTGACACTATTTCGAAAAGTATCCAATTTCGAAAGAAATATCAAATATTTTGAATAATGTCAAATTTCGAAAATAATCAAAATAATGAATAATTGTCAAGTCACAGAAATTGTCAAATTTTTAAAGAAATGTCAAATTATTTCAAAAGTTTCGAATTTCAAATAGTGTCATATATCAAAAAAAGTGTAAAATTTGGAAAGTGCCAAAATTTGAAAAAATTGTCAAATTTTGAATAAGTGTCAAATTTCGAAATGTACAAATTTTGCAAAAAATGTCATATTTAATTTTGAATAAGTTCCAAATTTCGAAAAGTGACAAATTTATAATTTTGCCAAAATTTGACATTTTTGTTTTCGAAATTAGACACTTCCGTTTTTTTCTCTAAATTATACATTTTATTCGAAAGAACAACATTTCTTAATGTCGTTTGTCTGGATGACGCTATGTGTGGGACCATAAATATTTAAAAAATTTATAATTATGCCAAAATTTGACATTTTTGTTTTCGAAATTAGACACTTTTCCGTTTTTTTCTAGAAATTCTACATTTTATACGAAAGACCAACATTGCTTAAAATTTAAAAATTTTTTTAGATTTTTTTTCAATATTTATGCATATTTTGTGTTTTCTAGATTTTTTTTTCAAGATTTTCATTTGAAGATTATTTTTTTCAAGATTTCGTTTTCAAGATTTTGGTTGTTTCAAGATTTTGACCTTCAAGCATTGGCGCCGCTCCTGAATTGCCCATTTTTTTGTGTTGTCTTTTCACAAAATTTCCTTACAAATTTTAAAGTAAAAAGTAAAAAATTTACCACAAAAAATACAGAAATTGACAAGTTCAAAAATAGTTTTTATAAAAATTAAAAAAGTTTATTCAATGCGAGCCTTACCCCACGTCTCAACAGGAAATTTTTCATTGCTTTCCATCTGTCAAATACCATTGCAAGGGTGGGCTTTCATATGTTATGAAATCAACATGTGTGTGCCGACAAGGAATAACCGCTAAGGTCGAGTTAACTCAATGTTGAGCTAATGATGCAGATGTGTTTCACGCATATAGTTCCGTACACACACAAAATCGAGAAATTATAGCGTGATTCCAGTCAAAATTATCACACAAAAAGCAAACTGCCTTTCATAGAACTTATATGGAGATCAAAAACTTTAAAGCAACATTTCTCCAAACAAAAAGAAATTACACTTAAGCTGTTATTCCTTGTCGACACAAATATAATTTTATCAATTATTACAAAAATTCATTATTTTATAAATTTCTTCTGCGTGCCAAATAATTTTTAAAATAAACACATTTGAAATGTTGAACTTGAAAAATGCAAAATGGCCTGTGAAACAAGAAAAAATATATCTCATTGACACACTCCATCTTAGAGTGGAATGAAAGATGTCATGTCATGTATTGCCAACTATGGCAATTGAGTGGTTTCCATAGGCAATATTTGTTGTTTGACAGATGGTATGCAATGGATTATTGCCTGTCGAGAGGTGGGGTTATCATCAGAATATCTAAAATTATCTTTAAAAACTTCTGTTTTCATAGCATTAGAGGTTTTCACGATTCAGTGCACTTGCCAGTGCAGTTGAGGACTTGTGCAGTTGTGCAGTTATGTTTTCGTGAACACACTACCATCACTATTTCAAAGCTGTCAAAATTTTTCAATGCACACAAGTGCACAACTGCTCAAGTCCTCAAGTTTAAGGCAATAGTAGAAAAGCACTTGTGCAGATTTTTGACGTCCGTGTATTTTGTTTTTGTAAAGTGCACAAGTCCTTAACTGCACAGGCAAGTGCACTGAATCGTGAATACCCCTATTGTTTCCACCGTCTTCCTTTTCTTAAAAAAAAATGTTTGAACCACCAGCCAATCTCTGCCATTACGGTATCTGTTGACCAATTTGCTCTTTATCTGACATAAAAAATGCATATTATTAAACAACAATATGTTATTTATAATGTATAAATAATAAAATTATTTCGTATGATATCACCACTTGGTGAAACTTTTCTTTTTGTATTATAATACAAATTCTGTTAAGACATCATCTGTTATATAATAAATGAGAAATGACATATTAATGAGAAAAAAAAACGAGTATATGCATTTCTCATTCCAATTCTTATCCGTTGAAAATGCTTAATGTTAAATTTATGTCATTTTTATACTCTTACGTGTACGTGATGTTATTTAAAATTACATAATTTTAAATATTTACAATTTAATTGAAGCTGATTCATATTTGTATTTTGAAGTTTGTGAAAACATCTGTGATGAAAATATATACATATGCAGTAGGAAGAGTAAAATAAAAATTAAAAAAGAAAGCTCACGCTAAAAATAAGTCCTTGCTCGTTAATTGACTGTATATTTACAAAAGAAGTTAATAATCCGTTAAAAACATATCAAAACCTGAAATTTAAAGATTTTTAATGCGAAATGCACCAAAACAAAAAACAGCAAAACAGTGTCGTAATATCAAACTTTTTAAGGCCACCTTCTACCTTTGCGATCCAAATTGTAATGCTACGTTAAAAACTAAATTACACAAAAAATATGAAAGATATCGACAAAAGTTTTTTTTTTATTGAATAGATGAAGCCTCAAAGTTGGTTACAAATTTTTGTTGTTATTGCTTTTGTTGTACTCCATGTCAAGGTAGACCAGAAAAAAAGGTACGTTATTGGTTATAATAAAAAAAAAAATTGCCTGCATCATCTGAAAATAAAAAGCATAACGAAAACATGGTACGAACTAATGCCGTTGTCGTCGTAACTGGAAGCAAGAGGGTCGTTCAAAAAATAACGGATCTGTAACTTTCGAATTTAAAAAAAAGGTGTTTTTTAGAAAATAAACTTGGTCCTGGGTTTCTGAGTTAAAACTTGGTCGTACAAGTCTTGAAGACGATCCACGTCAAGGACGTCTAAAAAGTGTATCAACACCAGTGGTTTATGTGAGGATTAAGGTTAAGCGCTAGTGGCACCGCTTGGTGTCTTAGACCGACCATACGTGACGAAGATTAACATCCTGCGAGAGGTGTCCCTGCTTTTACTGAATATGGCGGATCTAAAGAGGAAAACTCATGAAACCCGCAATCCCAGGTGCTGAATGAACCATGCCTTAGGGATGAGTGAGTGGGATGACGCACTGCGCGAGTGTGTCTTTTAACGGCGTACTCCAGATACCTAGCCACCTCTGGTCTTAACTAGCCTTGTCAAGGCGGAGGGGGCTACGCCTTGGTCGACCTTTCTGCCCCCGTACTCGTGGAAATTATATGGAAAACACAACTACAAAAACAAATGGGGTTGGCGAGTCCCGAAAACTCGCCTACTGCAGCTACAGTCTCAGTAGGCAATGTTACAATTGGCGCTACTAAACACATGAATGTCACGGAGCTCGACGAGGATCTAGAATCCCTAGGTGCTCCTAACATCAATACTAACGAAAAGGAGGCTTTGCTGGCCTCTCAGCACATAACAGATAAAGGTAACTTCGAGGGTGGCTCAAAAATAAGGCTTTCAGGAGACGGACGAAGGCGTCTTAATATTCTCTTAAGCAAAGGCTTTGTAAGGCACAGTACAACACCGCAAAACAATGCGCCTAACAGCGCGGCTTAAGCACAAGGAGCTAATGTAGATAAGGCACCTACTCCTACTCCTAAGCGAGCGACCATTTCTCCCGGAGGTTGTAGTGCCCTCTACTAGTTCGTGATCTAAAGACGCAGGGGCTAGGATGTTCCGCTTTAAGCAGGTACATAGATTACAACTACAAGGTTGAAGTCATACCACATGACTGCCCCAAGTCAGTCATTGGACGACGGAGTATTTGAAGCTCATCTAGAATGCCATTCTGTACAAAATCCGAATGCAGGGCAAGGGGGCGATCCAACTTCTATTAGAAGGTTCCTACAAGCTGGGCTGGGTGATGTTCATTTGCAAGGGTAAATCCACAGCTAAATGGCTTACGGCAGCAGTGTCGACCCTAAAGCCCTGGAAAGACATTAGAGTATTTAAAGAGAAAGACGTGTCCAAACCACTCATCTACAGGGTGACAACTATGTACGGTTACAACTACTTGAGATCATTTGGAATGAATATAAAATTTAGCAATCTGGTAGCTTTTTTTAAAAAAATACTTCAATATATGTGATCTTCTCCGTGAAAAGGGACCTAGTGTGTCAAAAAACGGGTTGGGACTTAAGAGTGGATTCTGGTACCTAAAAGGGTGTAGAATAAGATGAAATGAGTTAGATAGATTTACTCATAACTAACCATACCAAATCGCATCTCCCAACTGAAGGTGTGTTCACAGTGATAATGCGTTATGAAACTTTAAATGCGTTTTTCTCAAAACTTTATTTTCACACACTAGGTCGCTTTTCTCGGAGAAGGTCACATATGTTTAATAAATGAGCATAAAATTACTATAGAAAAAAAAGGGTTATCAATGCCACCGACTAGAAATTAACTTTGATCTATTTTATGGCAATTCCCAAAATATTTTGTCTGTAATGATAACCGCCAGTGAGCTAAACCATTTTCAAATAACCTTCAAAAATTATGCTTTCTGTAAATATATTGGCTGGTGTAATAGTTGTAAGAAAATAAACTGTCAGAAATTATAAGCCGGAAAAATCTCTTTCAATCTGCATCAACAAATCTTGAATTTTTGCAATCAGATTAAAAATAATGCTGTTTTTCATACATATTTTTGATAATTTTTTAATTTTATTTCCATACAAAAATTTTCAAAATTAAAATAACATCATAACGCCTATTTGCTTTTTTAATTATGTACTTTCACTATTTTTTCAGTAGGTATTTATTTTATAATTAATATTTTAGCTTTTATATGTATCAATTTAAACAATTCTGACCATGAATCAATGCAAGCACTCAAAATATTTCTACACTGAGGGAAATATGTGTTAAAATTAAATGAAATTGTGTTCATATTAAACGAATGTCTTTTTGAAATAGAGCTTGAAACAATTTTATTTAAGTTAAACACAAATGTTTTTAAAGTTTAATTTAAAACAAAAGTTTTTGCTTTCAAAACAATGTTTTTAAATATACTTTCATTATAAAAACTTTAAGTTTCAACACATTTATTTAAACGAAAAATTTAATGCAAAAACTCTAATATTTAAAACAAATATTTTAAAACATAATTTAAAAATATTGCTATTAAATTTAAAGCAAACAAATTAAACCGCGTTTTTTTTATGCCATTTTTTAACTTTTTCGGGTTTTCGAAGTCAGATTCGTGATCAGCCCTCCGAATAAGAAATTTGTTGACTTCATTTAATGAAGTTTGCATTTTATTGCGGCTTGAAATATTTTCAATATTCAAATAATTAATTAGTTTGTATTTTATCTTATGTTCAATATTTGTAAGACTAATTAAAAAATATTTTCAAACATTCAAATTGTAAAATTGGGGTCTCAGTTGTCTGGCAATAATTTTCTATGATTCTACTGCACATAATTTTGTAATTCAATCTCTGACAGCGACGTATTTTTTGTTATTGGAAGGAAATAAAAAAAAATTATACAAAAAAAAAGACATGAGCCATGGCAGAATTAGTGAAGGTATATGCATTTCGGAGAGGGAGACTGCCGCAACTGTCAAAACGAAGTTGACAGCTCATACAAAATTTGAAAACGATGAGAATGCTACATGGTAGAAGAATACAGGTATATGCACCAGATGAGAGCATACTGCCGGAATTGTCAAAACGAAGCAAAACTTTTTCTTTATTTTCTTTTGTTTCCATTCGCCTCACAGCTAAATTTGACAAACATGGTAGTATGGAAAGAGAGCACAGTCAGCGCTGCATATACCTCTATCCTTCTACCATGGAATGCTATAAGAAAGCGAAAATAGGCAAGAATAGCAAAATGCTTGAGTTTGGCAATTCTGGCTATGAGAAAAAGAGAGCAGTCTGAAATGCATATACCTTTACTAGTTCTACCACGACATGAGCTTATGTTGAAAATTAAACACGCTTGTTTTGAATTTGGTTTGTAGAAACGCAAATGAGTTAAATTTCTTCTTTAAAATTTTTTTGTTTAATTTTTAAAGTATGTTTTTTCTCACTGTAACGATATCTTGATAGTTAGGAAAGCATTAGAAATAATGAAGTTATTTAAATTTTAGAAGAAAAAAACTTCAAAAAAATACACGAAAAGCAGCATTATCTTTAATCCGATTGCAAAAATTTAAAATTTTTTGATTTCTCTGAACGTTTGACTTCTGACAGAGGAATTAAAAGACATAAAGATCCTGTTCGCCGAAATACGTGTTACTTTTTTTTGTTTCTTCTAACAGGATCTTTATAAAAGTCTTTTCATTTTGGAAAAACTGTAAAATTGTCGTATCGTGAAATACGATAAAACTTTCAAATTAACATAAACCGAAATTTATGGACAATTACACAAAACCTAGACGGCGGATCGAAAAGTGGCATAGGTATTAATTGTAGACGTAGAATTTTAGTAACTCTAATTTTTTAATTTCACGTCACGTCGTACGGCTGGTTCGCGAGATATCCGATTAAACGAATGTACTATTAACTATACACAAACATTAACAATTAACAAAGCCGTCTTAATTACCAATACTCTTTCAACTTCTTATGACTTCTATAGAAATCGTCTTAAATTATAAATAATAAGGTTTTTAGAATTACAAATTTGCAATAATATCAAATAAAATTGTTTCATCATATAGTCTAAATACTTTTGATATGCTATAAAAATAGCAAGAGAAGTAATTTTTGCTTTACCTGATATTTAAACAATTATTGAACAATTGTTACAAAAATATTTTTATTTTAAAACTTGTAAAACGTTTTATGCTTTCAACTAAATACCTTGAGAGAACTTTAAGTCACGTCCCATTCGTCACAATTATATACATTAAATATTTAGCCGCAACTGTTCAAACATTTATTATATCAGTCATTAACAGTTGTATTGTAATGTTGAAGCTTATAGCCTGAATATGTTTTGAAACAAGTAAAACTTTAAAATAATTAACTAAAAACAAAGAAAAAGAAAACAATCGAAAAGGTGTTGAGCTGCTAACTAAAATAAATGCACTCTCATTCTAAGTAAGAAAAAACAAAAAGCACAGCTCAACTTGGAATTGATTCCATTAACTACTCGCCCTTGTAGACTGGTTTCCGTTTCTCTGCAAACGCTTTCAAGCCTTCAAGACGATCTTTGGTGGGTATAACTTGAGAATAGCAGACCTCTTCTATGGTATAACCTGTGCTCAAATCCACCTGCATACCTTTGTCTATAGCTAGCTTGGCCATGCGTACGCCTACTGGTCCATTTGGTAGAATTTCTTCAGCTAGCTCTAGCGCTTTTTGGTAGGCTGCGTCTTTTTTTTCATTCTGTGGCACAACATGATTGACAATACCCATTTCCTTGGCTTCCGTGCCGCTTAAGATGCGTGATGTGAAGATGAGTTCTTTTGCCAGAGCGGGATTTAGAATTCGTGGTAGTCGCTGAGTGCCACCAGCACCAGGTATGATGGCCAAACGTGTCTCAACCAGTCCCATTTTGGCATTATCTGCGCATGTGCGCATATCACAGGCCAGTGCCATTTCCAGTCCTCCACCCAGTGCTGCGCCATCCAATGCTGCAATCACTGGCATTGGCAACTGTTCGATGCTCACCAAAAGACTTCGTAGATCAGTGACAAATTCAGTCACTTCCTCCTGTGACATTCCTTTGCGTTCCTTGAGATCTGCGCCAGCGCAGAATATGCCAGGCGTCAAGCTACGCAGGATTACCACGCGTGAAGCGTCATCACGTTTAAGGTCACCTACTATTTCGGTAAATGTCATTACGAGGTCACGGCTGAAAGCATTCTTGGCTTCCGGACGATTCAGGCCCAATACTGTGATACCTTTCTGGTCACCCTGCAGGCGCTCCACAAGCACTTCATTGCCAACAACAACATCTGACCTGCGGCGAAAGCTCTGTAACGCCAAGTTGAAATAGCCGACAGGCAGTGTGCCAACATTTGAAGAGATTCTGGCCAGTTTGGGTAGGTGTTGCGTCAAGAGTGACATTTTAAATAGATATAATATACAAAAATATTAACAAATTGCAACCGGCGTAAAAAAACGTGAACGTAATATTTTTCTATCAGCTTTTTAAGAAGTTAAGTAATAAATAGAAGAATTATATTGCATGCTTTTAGGATGAAGAGTAAACATCAAGTACTGCCATAACTAAAAATTTATGTCACAGGGCTGAAGCTATTTATCGAAGTGACGAAACATAAAAAGACTTTAAAGGTTAACACCAATGTTAAGTCATTAAAGGCGAATTTACACATTTCACTCAAAACAATGATAGTGAACGTTGAACGATGACAGTGAATCAATTTTTAATTTACATTATTCAAAGTGTAAATCTGAAATTTGACGGATGATTCGGTGTTGAATGTCAAAATGTATTCGTTGGCTGATTAATTTTATTGACATTTAAAAAATTAAATAAATAAAAGCTATTCAGCAATTAAATAAATAAATATAAACTTTCTGTTTGAAATTTTGTTAACACCTTTCAATAGTGTTTCAGTACGAATAACATATCAGTTCGGTTTGCTTTCACTTTCATCAAAAGTAGGAAGACCTTCTCTCTCGCCTTAAAGGCGAATTTACACGATTCACTATCATCATTCACTTTGGATGAATCATCTGTTTTGTAAAATGTAAATTGAGTTTCATCTCTAAAATGAAGATGATTGCCATCCACATTGAACAGTGAAAGAAGTAGGTCCGCCAAATAATTTTTTTTTGAAAATTCTAAAAATAAAACTACTGAATATTTTCTCAAATTTCTTTTTTTATTTGAAAGTACAATCCAGTAGCCTACACGATCGGTCCAATTTTTAAGCACATTATCGATTGTGTGCAGCTGTATTCCACCAATGGCTTCACGAATATTGTCTCTTAAAGCGTCTATTGTCTCTGGCTTGCCGGCGTAACACTTATCTTTGAGGGCACCCCACAAATAATAGTCCAACGGTGTCAAATCGCAGCTCCGAGGTGGGCAAACGACATCAGCTCTGCGGCTGATAATGCGATCTTCAAAAACAGGGCGCAAAACATCGAGTGTAGCTTCGGCTGTGTGGCACGTAGCGTCGTCCTGTTGAAACCAAATGTTGCCAATATCCTCCTCTTCAATTTTTGTGAATAAAAATTCGTTCAACATGGCCCGATAACGATCGCCATTGGCTGTAACGGCCACTCCTTGCTCATTTTCGAAGAAAAATGGCCCAATTATGCCTCTGGACCAAAATCCGCACCAAACAGTGACTCGTTTTGGATGCAGCGGCTTTTCAATGTTTGCGTGCGGGTTTTCTGTGCCCCAAATGCGACAATTTTGCTTGTTTACATACCCGCCAAGATCAAAATGAGCTTCATCTGAAAAGATGATTTTTTTGGCAAAATCGGCATCATGATTTTCAAAGTAATGTCGCAATATTTCCCAGCGTTGTTCAAGCGTATACACAACCATATTCGTTCAGCGGAAGGATAATTCTAATTATGTGTCAAATCAGACATGAGCTAAGTGTTACCATTCACAAAATAAGCACTAGTTGAAAAAAAAAGTTATATGGCGGACCCTGTACATGCTTTATAAAACCCCTTATTTTTATTTCACATAAATTGTGTTTGCTTGCTTACAAAAATTCTACAAGACATGACCAATTTAATGCACAAGTCCTAAAAACCACCTGAAGGAACGAACGAAGTTTCTTCAGCTTTTAAAATATGAAGTAACGAAGTTTGTTTAACTTTAAAAATATAACAGCAACACTAATAACAAGTCATTCAATATTTAAGAGTTTCTTACTGTGCTTAGCTGTCGTATTATGCTATTTTCTTACAACAGTTGTAAAATTTTTTTTGTTGGCTTCTACAGAAAACTAATTTACGACAATATAATCGCGTTTGATATGTTTACTGCTTTTCGAATTTCACTAGTTCTGTTCTGGTAACGAGTTTGTTATTACCGCGTTCATTTCATAAGTAGCATCACTACTATAACAGCTTTTGGTTTTATTTTTTGAAGCAAATTTAATAATAAATAGTTGTAAAAAATTGATTTTTTTCAGTCACCTGTTTTTTTCTTTTGTCAACTGTTTAAATACGACATACGGCACGATTCTGATTTCCAGGGCACCAAGATCTAAAAATGCAGTTTTGAAGTAAGTACTCAATAGGGGTATTCACGATTCAGTGCACTTGCCTATGCAGTTGAGGACTTGAGGACTTGTGCAGTTGTGCAGTTAAGTTTACGTGAA